>JAKSZT010054465.1:70440-163454 GCA_026826555.1 Tolypeutes matacus | reverse complement strand
TAATATATAAATATGATATAATATAAATCACTTTTTGTTTCTGAGTGTTTTCAAGATTATGTCTTCATATTTGGCTTTAAATTTTTAAAATATAATAAATGTAGTTATGATTTAATTTGCATTTTTCTGCTTTAGTGACACTGATATTAACATTCAAAAATTAAAACATTTCTAAAATTTTTTCCAATAATTTTTTCTGCCTCTTCTCTCCTCCTTTACTAGGAATCCAATTTTACATAGTTTTGGTTATTTGATTGGTTCTGTTAATAACACTCAAAATATAAATATTACTTATGTCAATAATATCATAAAGCATAGGAAAGGGATAAATAGAATTATATTTTTAAAATTTTTATATTTTGTATATATACATATATATACATACATGTACTTAGATGTACATCTATTTATATAGTGTGTATTAATTTTGACTTTTTAAATTTAAGATATATAATTTAATAGATTTGTAATTATTTATACACCCATGAAATGAATATTTTCATTGCTCCCCAAAATTTCACTTAGGTGAGAATTGATCTGTTTTCTGTCACTATAAATTAATTTTTATTTTCTAGAATTGTATATAAATTGAATGAAATAATACCAATTCATGTTTGCCTAGTTTATTTCACTCAACATACTTATTTTGAGTTTCATCCATTTTGCAGCATTTATCAACAGTTCATTCATTTTATAACTGAGTAATATTCTATTTTATAGATGCACAACAGTTTGCTTATATCTTCCTCTGTTGATAAACCCTTATGTGGATTCCAGTTTTGCATTATTATAAATAAAGGTGTCCTGAACATTTCCATATAAGTATTTATATAGATATATGATTATATTTCTTTTGCATAAATACATATGAGTATAACCCTGGCACATATAGTAGTTGTAGATTTAACACTTTTGTTTTATTTTATTTTTTTTATACTTGTGCCTTTTATTTATTTATTAATTTTTTGCATTTGCTTACAAAAATGTTATTTATATATATATAAATATATTTTAAGAGGTGTGTAGATTACCTAAAATATTACATGGAACCCATAGGGATTCCCATGTTGCCCAATTCCCACCCCTCCACCACATCCCACACAAACATCTCCCATAACTGTGGCCCACCATGCTCAAAGGACTTACACATCCTGGGGCCTTGCCACCAACCATAGACCACAGTTCATATCGTAGACCACACTGTCTCCCACACAGTTCTGAGTAGTGTGTCCTGATTTAAAATGGCCTACATCCGTTGCCACAACAGTACTCAGGACAACCTCCAAATCCTAAAGAAGCCCCTGTATTTCAACTGCACATCCCCTCCCTGCCCCGAAAGTGTCAAGTGGCCACTGGCTCTACCTCATTGTTATAATTTCTTCCATTGCTAGAATCACCATATGTGTACAACAGAATACCATCAAGTCCGCTCTAGTCCATATTTCTTCCTCCAAATCTGAGGGAACTGGGATAGTCATATCCACTCTGCCTCCAAGTGAGAGAGGGCTTATATCCCATGGATATGGTGGGTGGGATGTTCCCACCTGCAGATGCAGGCCCTCTCCATTCCCTGGGCTGGTCGTTGCCCATCGTTGTCTCCTCTCCAGGTGACGTGGATGAGTCTATTGAGCTGTAGGGTAGGAGTTGCAGCTCCACCGAGATTCCACGCACACCTGGCATATAGGTAGGTCAGAGGCTCCAGTCTCTGGAAGTATACCTAAAAACTCCACCATCACATATAAGTTTGAATAGAAGGGACTGATGAACCATGTGCAGGAAGGCCTTATTTGAGTCCAATTCTATCACTCAAGAGCACAGATTCCAAAATAGAGCCCACTTATAAGGTATCAGTCACTTTGGCTATCCCCCCTTATATAGGACCTGGGTGTCTCCAGAACTCTCAGGAGCCCCTCTTTGTGGGGTGATAGGCACTTTGACACTCTATGAGCTCCTACTGAGGTGTGCGAAAGAGTTGCCTCTGGGATGACCTCCTGACTCTCTTTGAAGTATCTTAGACATTTGAAATCATTTGTCTTTACCTTTTACCCCTTTTATTCAAGGTCATTTTCCAATTGTGTTGCCAGCTGGCACTTGGTATTAATCCCTCGATGCCAGGGAGGCTCATACCCGGGAGTCATGTACCACATTGAGGGGAAGGTAATGCATTCATATGCTGAGTTTGGCTTAGAGAGAGGCCACATTTGAGCAACAAGGAGGCTCTCAGGTGGCAACCCTTAGGCACCCCACGACAGCAAGCTAAGTCTCAGTTACAAGAGCAAAGACTCACAAGGTAGTCACCAATAAAAAGAACTCTTCAGTGGGTCATCCTCTTTTGACTGACACTGTCCCTGCACTCAGAGGACTATTGCTGCTCTCTTGGAGATTGTGGCAGAGCTCTCCAAGGTAGGAATTCAGATTCCCTCATTTATTGTGTGATTGTCCACCCATCGTGACCATGCCCCATCTTTTGATCTTTTGAACAATTTTGTATATCTTTCATGTATATTTGGATGAACTAACTCCCATGAAACCCCCCTCCCAGACACCCCCCACCAATAATCCCCTGCAGTACCCATTGTAACCCTTCTGTGATCCAAATCCTCCATGAACATGTAGTCCATAAGATAATCAAATACACTTAATAGGAAAAAGAAACAACAATAATAAGCTTACATGCAAGAGACAAACATAAGGAAACTCAGGAAGAAAAAATAAACAAAAAACAAATAAGCAAACAAAAAAACAAACATAACAAAATATAATTAGCAGATTGGGACCTTCAAAAAATGGGGAAAAAAGCAAAAGAAATGCCTTTAAATAATATATATTTTCCATTTATCACTGTGTTATCGGATGTCTGGTGTGCCGTGACACCTTCCCCTTCTCAATCACCATTGTCTCCCAAATTTTCATTTAATTTTCAAAGAAGTTTTAGGTCACAGCAAAGTCACACACAGAGTACCAGAGACTCCCAGATAAACACCCCCTTCTCCACCCCATATTAACCCCCACTTTATTTTATGTGAGCATTGTTATAACAGTTATACAGATAACAAAATATAGCAACTAAACATTGTCAATGATTTACAGTATAGTTTACAATTTAAATGATACAGTTTAATAATTTTGATATTTACCATGTCCTGTGTCCATTTCTGTAAGGTAATGAAAAACCTTTCCCATGACCACCAAAAACCCCATTAGATCTTGACTGTTCCCTTCCCCCCAGTCCCCCAGGGCACATGATACCACCCTATCCTGATCCATGGAATGTCAAAATTCACAGTTACATGCCCTGGGAATTTGAACCTGCCCCTCCTAATCCACCCATCCACCAGCACTGCACCATCAAACCCAGGAACACCACCAACCATCTGCCCCATCCCCCTACATGCAACCATTCTCTATCCCTTTACCATAAATTATGTCCATGTGGGTGATGGCGCAAAGCCTGCTCTTCTATTACTCTCACTTGTTAACCTATCTTTCAGACAATGGTTCTCAGAGACTGCTCACTTTCCTCAGTT
Source organism: Tolypeutes matacus (assembly GCA_026826555.1). Lineage (NCBI taxonomy): Eukaryota > Metazoa > Chordata > Mammalia > Cingulata > Chlamyphoridae > Tolypeutes > Tolypeutes matacus. Next base: position 159,927 of record JAKSZT010054465.1, on the reverse strand, counting down.
CAGATCAGTCAGGTCATATACTGTTCATCTTTCAGTGCCTGGCTTGCTTCACCCAACATAAGGTCTTCAAGATTCATCCACGTTATTGCAAGTGTTAGAACTTTATTCCTTCTTGCAGATGAGTAATATTCCATTGTATGTATGTACCACATTTTGCTTATCCATTCGTCTGTTGATGGGCACCGGGGCTGATTCCAACTTTTGGCAATGGTGAACAATGCCGCTATGAACATTGGTGTGTATATATCTGTTTGTGTCTTTGCTTTCAGTTCTTCTGTGTATATACCCAGCAGTGGAATTGAAAGATCTATCGTTAGTTTTCTGAGGAACCGCCAAACAGTCCTCCACAGTGGCTGGACCATACCGCAGTCCCACCAGCAGTGGATGAGGGTTCCTATTCCTCCACATCCTCTCCAACATTTAGTGTCTCCTGTTTTTTTAATAGCTGCCATTCTGATGGGTGTAAGATGGTATCTCATTGTAGTTTTGATTTGCATTTCCCTGATAGCAAGTGATGTTGAGCATTTTTTCATGTGCTTTTTAGCCATTTGTATTTCTTCCTTGGAGAAATGTCTTTCAGGTCACTTGCCCATTTTTTAAATGGGTTTGTCCTTTTATTTTCAAGGTGTAGGATTTCTTTATACATGCAGGATATTAGGCTCCTATCAGATATATGTTTGCCAAATATTTTCTCCCATTGGGTAGGCTGCCTTTTTATTTTCTTAATAACATTCTTTGACGTGCAGAAGTTTTTAATTTTGATGAGATCCCATTTATCTATTTTTTCTCTTGCTGCTCGTGCTTTGGCTGTGAAGTTCATGAAACCATTTCCTATTACAAGGTCCTGTAGATGCTTCCCTACATTATCTTCCAAGGTTTTTATGGTTTTGGCTCTTATATTTAGATCTTTGATCCATCTTGAGTTGATTTTTGTATAAGGTGTGAGATGGTATTCTTTTCTCATTCTATTGGAAAAGGATATCCAGTTCTCCAAGCTCTACTTGTTAAAGAGGTCAATCTCTCCCAAATGAGTGGGCTTCAGTGCCTTGTCAAATATCAGATAACTGTATATGCAAGGATCTAGATCAGAACTCTCAATTCGGTTCCATTGGTCAGTGGGTTTATCCTTGTGCCAATACCACGCAGTTTTGATCACTGTAGCTTTGTAGTATGTTTGAAAGTCAGGTAGTGTGATGCCTCCAACTTCATTTTTCTTTAACAATATGTCTTTGGCAATTTGGGGCCTCTTGCCTCTCCAAATGTATTTTGTGGTAAGTTTTTCCAGTTCCTTAAAAAATATAGTGTTGACTTTTATTGAGATTGCATTAAATATGTAGATTAATTTGGGTAGGATAGACATCTTGATGATGTTTAGTCTTCCTATCCATGAACAGGGAATATTTTTCCATTTATTTAAGTCTTTTTTGATTTCCTTTAACAGTGTTGTGTAGTTTTCTGTAAATAAGTCCTTTACATCTATAGTTAAATTTATTTCTAGGTATTTGATTCTTTTAATTATTACTGTAAATGGTATTTTTTCCCTGATTTCCTACTCAATTTGCTCATTATTGGTGTACAGAAATTCTACTGATTTTTGAGCATTGATCTTATAGTCTGCAACATTACTGAACTCCTTTATAAGTTATAGAAGCCTTGTTGTGGATTTCTCAGGGCTTTCTATGTATAGGATCATGTCATCTGCAAATAATGAAATTTTTACTTCTTATTTTCCTATCTGAATGCCTTTTATGTCCTTTTCTTGTCATAGTGCTCGCACAAGTACTTCTAAGACAACGTTAAATAGGAGTGGTGATAGTGGGCATCCTTGTCTAGTTCCCGATCTCAGAGGGAAGGCTTTTAGGATTTCAACATTGAAAATGATGTTAGCTTTGGGTTTTTCATATACACCCTTTATCATATTCAGAAAGTTTCCATCTCTTCAGATCTTTTGTAGTGTTTTTATAAGGAAAGAGTGCTGTATTTTGTCGAATGCTTTTTCTGCATCTATAGAGATGATCATGTGTTTTTTTTTCTTTCAATCCATTTATGTGGTGTATTACATTGATTGATTTTCTTATATTGAACCATCCTTGCATACCTGGGATAAAAACCACTTTGTCACGGTGTATAATGCTTTTGATATGTTGTTGAATGCGATTAGCAAGTATTTTGTTGAGGATTTTAGCATCTAGGTTCATTTGAGAAATTGGTCTGTAATTTTCCTTTCTTGTGGTATCTTTATTTCGTTTTGGTATTAGGGTAATGTTGGCATTATAGAATGAGTTAGGCAATATTCCTTCTACTTCTATTTTTTGGAAGAGCTTAAGTAGAATTGGTGTTAGCTCTTTCTGGAATGTTTAGTAGAAATCAGCTGTGAAGCCATCTGGTCCTGGACACTTCTTAGTTGGGAAGTTTTTGATGACTGAGTCTATCTCTTTACTTGTAATTGGACTGTTGAGTTCATCTATTTCTTCTTTCATCAATCTAGACTGTTTGTGGGTTTCTAGAAACTTGTCCATTTCCTCTAAATTATCATTCTTGCTGGCATATAATTTTTCAAAATATCCTCTTATGATACTCTTTATTTCTGTGGGGTCAGTAGTGATATCCCCTTGCTCATTCCTTATTTTATGTATTTGCATCTGTTCTCTCTTTTTCTTTGTTATTGTGGCTAAGGGTTTGTCTATTTTGTTGATATTCTCAAAGAAGAAACTTTTGGTTCTGTTTATTGTTTCCAGTGCTTTCTTATTCTCTATTTCATTTAGTTCTGCTCTAATCTTTGTAATTTCCTTCCTTCTGCTTCCTTTAGGTTTAGTTTGTTGTTGTTTTTCCAATTCCTCCAAGTGTGCAGTTAGGTCTTCAATTTTAGCTCTTTCTTCTTTTTTAATATATGAATTTATTACTATGAATTTCCCTCTCAGGACTGCTGTCCCTGCATCCCATAGGTTTTGATTTGTTATGTTGTCATTTTCATTAGTTTCAAGGTAGTTACTGAATTCCTTTGAGATTTCCTCTTTGACCCACTGTTTGTCTAAGAGTGTGTGGTTTAACTTCCATATCCTTGTGCCTAGCCTGTTTCTCTGGCCCTTAGTGATTTCCAACTTCATTCCGTTGTGGTCAGAGAAATTACTCTGTATAAGCCCAATCTTTCTGAATTCATTGTGTGGTGTTCTGTGGCCTAGCATGTGGTCTATTTTGGATTATGTTCCATGTGCACTCAAGAAGAATGTAAATCCCGCTGTATTTGGGTGTAGTGTTCTGTATATGTCTTTTAGGTCCAGGTCTTCTAATGTATTGTTGAGTGCCTTAGTTTCTTTATTGATTTTCTGTCTAGATGTTCTGTCTAATGATGATAGTGGTGTGTTGAAGTCCCCTGCTATAATTGTAGAGGAATTTATTTCTCCTCTTAGTTTTTCCAGAGTTTGCCACATGTATTTTGAGGCACCCTGATTAGGTGCGTAAATTTTGATGATTGTTCTCTCTTCTTGAGAGAGTAATCATTTTACTAATATGTAGTATCCATCTTTGTCTCTTAAAATAGTTTTGCATTTAAAGTCTATTTTGTCTGATATTAGAATAGCTACTCCTGCCCTTTTTTGGCTATTGTTAGCTTGTAAAATGGTTTTCCAGCCATTCACTTTCAGCCTCCTTGAATCCCTGGGCCGAAGGTGGGTTTCTTGTAGACAGCATATAGATGGATCATATTTTCTTATCCATTCTGCCAATCTGTGTCTTTAGATTGTTGAATTTAATCCATTAACATTCAGTGTTATTACTCATAACAAATTTCTTACTTCAGCCATTTTTTCTTTGGGTAAATGTATGTCATATGTTGTTTTGTTTCTCTTTTTGTCTTTTCAGTTGTTTTTAAACTCTCCTCCAACTCTGTCTCAATTGTTTTTCCTTTCAACTTATAAAGATTCCTTTAGTATTTCTTGAAGTGCTGGTTTCTTCTTGACATACTCTCTTAATTTCTGTTTATCTGTGAATATTTTGAACTCTCCATCATTTTTGAATGCCAGTTTTGCCGGATAGAGAATTCGTGACTGGAAATTTTTTTCTTTTAGTATTTTGACTATGCCGTGCCTCTGTCTTCTTGCCTCCATTGTTTCAGATGAGAAATCAGCACTTGATCTTATTGTGCTTCCCTTGTATGTGATGGTTCTCTTTTCTCTTGCTACCTTGAGTATTTTTTCTTTGTCTTGAGCATTGGACATTTTGACAAGTATATGTCTTAGAGTTGGCCTGTTGGGATTTATACTATTTGGGGTGCACTGTGCTTCCTGGATCTGCACATCCATCTCTCTCAATAGGGTTGAGAAGTTTTCAGACATTATTTCCTTCAACACTCTTTCTGTTTCCTTTCCCTTCTCTTCTCCTTCTGGGATGCCCATAATGCATATGTTTGTGCAATTTGTATTATCGGTTAATTCCCTGAGTCCATGCTGGATTTTTTCTATCTTTTTGTCTATCTGTTCTACAATCTCTTTGATTTCAGTTGTATTGTCTTCCATATCACTAATTCTTTCCTCTGCCTGTTCAAATCTGCTTTTATGTGAGTCCAATGTCTTTTTCATTTCTTGGCTTGTGCCATTGTTCACCATAATATCCATTACCTTTTTAGGCATGTTTGCTATTTCTTTAGTATGTTCACCCAGTGTCTTCTTTATATCCTTAATCTCTTCCTTCAGTTTTTTAAGTTGATCCATGATATTTGTTTGGATAGCTTTGATTAGTTGTTTGATGTTCTGCATCGCTTCCTGGTTTTTATTTTGTTCATTGGACTGGTCCATGTTTTCCTGTTTCTCAGAGTCATTTGTATTTTTTTGTTGCCCTCTGGTCATCATATTATCTTGACGGGTTTGTTCCCTCGATTAGCTCTTCTCTATGCTCTAGAGTTTTATTTAGCTGGTAGTTCTGCGTATGAGTTAGGTTTTCTCTTCATCAGTTTTTCTTCTTATTTTATTTCCTTACTTCTTTATATGTTCCCTTGAAGGCAAAAGATTAGGGCCAGAGGAATCAAAAGATGTAAGGAAGGTAGAAGGATAATAATAATAATGATAAATGGTAGAAGAGGGGCAAAATGAGACTTAATGAGATGAATATTTAACTTGTGTAGGCAGTGTAGAGTAATAGGAAAAAAAAGTGGAGCTCCTACAATGGACTGGGTTAGCAAATGGAGGAATATATATATAGTGATTTCAAAGGCTAGAATTATGAGTAGGGAGAGAAATAGTAAAGAAAGGGCTGAAAGGAAAAAGTTAATTCTCATTAAAAAAAAGAAGAAAACAAAATAGTTGGAATGGAAATTGACACCCTTAAATTGTGGGCCTATGAAAAAATGTATCTAAGAGCCACAACAGAAAGCAGAAGGCAGAAAGATGCAGGAAGGATAAGCGATAGTTTGTAATACAGAATCAATATATACAGCAAGTGGGAAATTACTGAAGAAGAAACACAGCAAAGAAGTGACAAGCTAGCAGCACGTAATTTTAAAAAATTGAAAGAAAAAAGAAAAGGGTGAGGAAAGAGGAAAGAAAAGCAAGAGACCAGAAAGAAACAGAGAGAAACCAAAGATCCACACAAGCAAGCAGTCAAACAGAGCTAAGGGGTTCAATGATTCCCCTTGGGTCCACGTGGATCCTCTCTGCCTACTTGTGTTTATCAATCAATTTCCCCACAGGGTTCTATATGCAGGTCCTGAAGCAGCTTTTAACTATTAAACTAAATTAAAAAGAATTTATTTTTCATTTATTGAAGTGACCTTCTCACTTTTTTATTTTTGTTTTTTTTTTTAGCAAAATACAGGACCCAAAATAATTCCTCCTCTAGACCAACCCCCTTATGGAAGGACCCTAGCTGGGCCCGTGGAAATTAATCAAGCACATCCCACTTCCTGGACTCCCCAGGGTAGCTGTATCTCCGATGTTAGTCAGTGCAGAGTGCTAAAGATGGCAGATTCTGCCCCTTCTGGAGCCGAGCACCAGCATCACTGGGTTGCTATGTAAATCAGTTTGACTGCAGATTCGTGTCTGCTCTCAGCCTGATGCTGCTTCAGGTCAGCTTATCTATTCCCCAAAGCTATGGGGCAGTGCAGGCAGCCAGATCGATGTCAAAAATAAAAATAAAAAATACCCTTCCCTGTCCTCCAACAGAACCCTCCCTCTTTTGGGGAATGTCCCTTCTTCCTGGCTCCGTGGTGACCCGGGTCTTATCCCTGGGCAGCTAGGCAAATCAGCTCCCTCCCTCCCTCCTCTGACCAGAATCCTCCACCAGTTCACCATGTATGGATTAGCTCTGGCTGTTCTGTTCCCACAAAGTCCAAGGGGCGCCAGGCAGCCAGATTCCCAGAAAATAAAACTTTCTCGCCCTGCTCACGGCTCCAAGTGGCCGTTTTTTTTTTTCTTCCTAACCACAGGGCTCAGCCATCCTTGCCAACCACCACCGGCAGGCTTAAAACTCACGAATCTCTACCGTTCCATACACGCCGTTAATCCACACAGATAGATGTCCCAAGTTTCTCACTCCATGCGTGCACAGCACAGAACCGCAGGCAGGACCCCGTCCACAATCTGCCTTGGTCTGGGAGCTTGCAGTGTGTTCCCTCCTACACTAATGCCATGTTGGCCCCTCCCTCGATTTAACACTTTTAGAAATTCAACTACATTTCTAGATAATTGTAAATATTACCTCAGATATGATCTATCTTCATTTTCGCTTTACATATTTAAAATTCCATTTTCCGGTGCATGCTCATTTTGAATTTTTATGTTTTTTTTGTTACATAGACTCTTTTATCCTTATATAATGTCTTTTTTATCTCTGTGCAAAAGTTTAATTTACATGAAACTAACACAGCCACTCATTTTCTTTCTCTTAATATTTTATTTTGCTTTTATTCCATCTTTTATTTTCAACTAGCCTATATCACTATATTTTTAATGACTTTGTTTAGAGAGTATGTAGTTGGGTCATGTTTGTTAATCCACTCTGCCAATTTCAACCTTTTAATTTGTTTGTTTAGACTATTTACATGTAATGTGATTATCAATAGATTAGGGTTTACATCTTTTATTTTATTTTCTATTTTTTGTTCATTCTTTCTGCTTTTACATTTCTCTGTTTATATTCTCTGTCTTTCTGTGGATTACATCAACATTTTGAGTTATATTTTGATTTATCTATTGTAGTTTTTATTGTATCTCTTTGTAGACTTTTTAAAACAAATCATTTTTATTGATACATATTAATAAGGCATACAATTCATCTAAAATTTACAATGAATGGTATTTGGTATGATCACATATTTGTGCATTAATCATTTCAATCATTATTAGAACATTTTCATTATTTCTCTAATAATAAACAACAACAACAACAACAACAAAACAGACAAGCAAACAAACAAGAAAATTCCTCACCTATCAATCTCTCTCTTTTCCCTGCTGTACATAACTGTTATTTCAGGCTATTCTGGTACAATTATTTATTTGTTTATTAAGCAGTTTTATTAAGATATATTTACAAATCATATGATCTAGCCAAAGTGTATAATCAATGGCTTTTACTACAATGACAATGTTGTACATTCATCATCTCAAAAATTTTAGAACAAATAGACCTAGACCTCCTAGAAGAAAATGTAGGCAAACATCTTCAAGATCTTGTGTTAAGCAATAGTTTCTTAAACCTTACACCCAAAGTATTAGCAACAAAAGAAAAAGAAAATAGATAAATGGGACCTCCTCAAAATTCAACACTTTTGCACTTCAAAGGATTGTCAAAAGTGTGAAAAGGCATTCTAATCAATGGGAGAAAATATTTGGCAATCACATGTCTGATAAGTATTTAATAACCATGATATAATAGGTGATCTTACAACTCAACAATAAAAAGACAAAGTATCCAATTAAAATATGGTCAAAAGACATGAAAAATCAACAATCCAAAGAATAAATACAAAGGGCAAAGAAACACATGAAAAAATGTTCAACATCACCAGTGATTAGGGAGATGCAAATCAAAATACAATGAGATATCCTTTCACACATATTAGAGTGTATAGATTTTTTAGGAGTTGCTGTATGTATTACATTATATATACATAAATGATCTATTATACACACAAATTATCTATTGGTGTGGTCATTTTTTTCATTTTTTGGTAAAAGATAGATACCTTAAATTCTTTTATATTACTTTACCCCTCACACCCATTTATAATAAAATTTTCTTAAATATTTCTTTTACATACATTTAAAACCACATCAGGCTTAATTTGTGGCTCCACTGTCAAACATAATTTATAAAACAAGAAAAAAGCATATTTGATTTAACCATATTTTTGTTTATTGCTTTCATTCTTACTTTTTGATATCCCAAAGTTCTTTCCTTTATCATTTCCTTTCTGTTTAGAGTTTCCTTTGCCCAGTCTTTTATGGTAAGTTTGTTTGTGATAAATTCTTTTAATTTGGCTTAAAGAATGGGAATTTATTAGTTTTAGTTTGAGGCTGGGTAAAATCCTTGGAAGAATGTGACTTCTAGGGCTGCCTGTTGGTGATCCTTTTTCCTTTAGTTTGTCACATGGCAATACACATAATGACATCTCTGGGTTCTGCTGATGTTGAACTTCTGGATGTTTTACCTGTGACTTTCTTTTTCTTTGTCTATATTTCATTTTCCTATAAAGGACTCAAGTAATATGATTGAAATCTATCTTAACTGAAAGGGGCCACACCTTAACTGAAGAGGCCTTTCAAAAAAGTCTTACAATGGGTTTGCACACACAGGAATGGGTTAAATTGTAGAATATATTTGTAGGTTACATACAGTTTCAAACCACCACCCTCCATACTCTGGACTCCAAAAAATATTCTTTCTCTTTGCAAAATACATTCATTGTATTACAATGTCCCAAAGCCTTAAGTCCTTTCAGAAACAATGCTTAGTGCAAAGTCCCATCAAAATTGGCTATCGGTGTGGTCTGTCTTGGTGCCAGACAGACTCACTCTTTCAACACACAGGTAAGTTTATTCTCTTGTCCTGAGAAAATATCTTTGATTCAGACCTCCACTTCCATGGTTCTGCCCTTGAAGTGGCTGTGATGTGAACATAATGACAGCCTTTATTGATACCTTGAGGAGTTACAGAGATTGACTGGCCCTTACGAGTTTCCTAACTGAACTGGATAGCCAGAACTTTCAATTCTGCAATGCTCAAATTTTGGGATGCAGCAAAGAGTGTGACCTTAGCCAAGGTGACTCTTTTCAGCTGATGCAATTGCTGAAGAGTTTACTGCTGAATGATACCAGCCAATAGCACACCCAGCAACTACAGTTACAAATGCATTGAAGGAAATATGGGTGGTACATTACAGTGTGTACCACAGTCCTCACCTTGTATCACTGCTTCGATTCACTCTTTTACATACATTCAGACAGCAGATTTTCTTTTATTCTTGGGGATATTCTTTCTAGGAGAAAATTACAGAGGAAATTTAATGGAATAAAGTATAGCACCTGCAATTACAACTGACCTGTGAACCTACATCCCCTTTCAAGAAAAAACTTGTTACTCTGCTACTGGGAGTGATGTCATCAGATAGTACAAGGGAGTTCAATGGCTACATATCTTGGGGCATAAGCACATTCTACCTATATGAACAGTCTTAACCATCAAATCCTTGGGGCCACTAAAACTAAATGCACACCATAAAATCAAGTATTATTACTAAACAATGTTTACAGAGTGGTACATACTACCTTGAAACACTTCATGGATGCATGATTACAGAACATCATTTATCTTTATTTAAAACATTCCATAGCTTTGATCAAAGGTCAGTACCATGCTCCAGTCAGTGTTGGAGATAAGAAGGTGATCAATTCAGATTAGCTAAATTTATGCAACTCTTTAATCACAAAATTTCCTTTCCCCTCTCTCTGTCTTGGCTCACTGGGGGCAGATAAACTCTTCCAACCCACTGGATTTTCCACTCATTAACAAGACTTGACTTAACCAATGAAAAATAGCAAAAGAAACAGTGTACAAATTTTAAACTGTGTTCTTAAGAAACATGAGAAATTTCTGATAGCCCACTCTGGAGTTTACACCCTTCATAATGAAATGAAAATATTCTAGGTATCTATTGTTCCTTAGGAATGGGTTTTAGGTTTAAGACAAATGAGCTGACTAGAATCACACCCAAATCCTAGAATATGGCCAAACAGTCTAGCACTAAGCATCTCAGACAAGATCAGCCAAATCACAGTCAGCCTTCTTCTGTTGCCCATGAGTGTAAAACAAAATTTTTATTGTCTTTAACCACTGAGATTTAGGGGATTATTTTAATGGCAACTGATTTTAAAAGAAAACAGGTTATGAATCTTTATTCAAACAATATAACACATGTTAAATAGACCTCTACTAATCAATGGAGAAAGAAAACACAAAGGAGAGGAAAAGGATATGCAAAGAGCCAGAAAAAAGATTAAGGACTGTGAGAAAACTAATAAGAATAAGGCATGTTGAATGATGGCCACCAACTCTATTCTTATCAGTCCATCTCTTCTGGACCAAGTAGATAGGAAACTAAGATATGCAGAATCTAAGTACGCAGTCAAGTGATGTAGACTGATGTTTATCCTTAAGTCAAACTTTTCATTTCATTCACTGCTTAAAGCAAAGGACTTCTCTTGCTTCATTTTAATCCCTCAAAAAGTGTTCCATCTCTCTCACCTTTATTGCTAAGATCTCAATAACAGACTTGACTATTGAAAAGACAGACAAATACAATATATAATATGATGTAAATAGCAAATAACACAATATTTGTTTCAGAATCTATTATTGGATACAATCTCTTACATATCACCTTAAACATCATCTCTTTTTCCTTCCTTTCCTCTATCTCTTGCCTATTTTGCCATTTTTTCTACTCCTTTTGTTCCCAACATTCTTTGTAACACTAGATGTGCAATTAATTAAGGGAAGACAAAAGTGACAAGGAAGACATTTAAGAAAGAAGGAAAGACAGGTTCCATAATGATTGTGTTTCACTCTTTAGAATTCAACCATATATTTGTGAACAGGTTTTGTCTTCTCTTTTCTAAAGAACAATAATTTTTATAACACAAAATTGGTTTATGCTGTTCTACTTCATGTCCAAGTTTTCTAATAAAAACATGCAATAAACAAATTATGGTCAAATAATTGACTTATCTTGCTTGTTCTTGCAAACATCACTAATCTACTATGAATAAAATGTATGTGATTAAGAAATATGGCTTGGAGAATGGGCTTATAAAATAGAATCCTGCAACACTCAGCTGCAATTCTTAGCTCTGTGCATATGACTACATATTAGAAGAGCTAATAGGACTTTTCTCCTTTACCCTGGTATTACTTCAATGGCTGTCTGCTATAAACAAAAGACTCTAATTACTCCCTATTCCATTTTAATGATGATGTAAACAACCGAGGCCAACTTATTCCCTCTCTTGGCTGAATAGGAGACCTCCATTTGGAATGGCATTATAGTCATAACCTGTGACAGTTTAAGATTATTTATGAACCTCAAAAAAAGAAGGATTCTTTGTAAATTGGTCTGTTCCTCTGGTTGTGATATCCTTTGATTGTATAAAATTCAAAGATTTTAAGTTTACTTGATTAAATCAATTTAGGCACTTTTATTTGACCATATCAGTAGGATGTGACTCAGGGTTGAGTCCCTGCCCCTTGGTGAGCTGATATATATGAACACACAATCAATAAGATACAAAAGAAGACACAGGAAGAGAGAGAGAGCTCCATAGACATGGAAGAGGAAAGAACAGAAAAGGCCCAGAAAGAAACTAGCCTTATGCCAGTCTACACCTGAAATCAGAAGAAGCTGGGACCATGGAGCCTTAAGAGGAAGAAGGAAGGAGAGACCACGCAGAAATCATCCACCATCTTGCTTCAACATGTGGCACCAGACTGGTGAAAAAACAAGCTTGACTTGAATCTTTAGGGCCTTGTAACTGTAAACTTTTACCCCAAACAAATACCCTTTATAAAAGCCAAAAGATTTTTGGTACTTTTTATCAGCACCCCTTTGGCTGACTAATACATACCCCATGCAGTACAAGTTTGAGTAGTGAGTATATTGTAGGTCACTTAAGGACTGAGATGTCCTATGTGGGTTCAGCTAGCCCTCAGCTTATGTCATCAAAAGACAAAGATCAAAAATCAAGGTGTCAGACTGCCTGGGCTTTTCTCTGGAGGCTTTGGGGATTAATTCACTGCCAGTCTCTTTTATGTTGTTGGCAGAGTTCAGTTCCTTCCAAATGTAGACCTGAAGTCCTTAATTTTTGATGCTCAGTTTGGATACATCATTTTAAGGCAGCATGCATTTTTGGTCATGCTGTTTTCTCCATCTTCAAACTAGCAACAGTGTGCCAAGTACTTCTCATGCTTCAGATCCTTCTGTCTTCTCTTGCTGCAACTCTCTAGGCTAGAGAAAGCTCTCTGTTTTAAGAATTCATGTGGCTTGGTAGTGAATTCAAGATGACAATATATGAGATCATCAGAAACTTACTTATGCAAATGGCTCCACTATTGGGCACCAACAGTAGGTTGATTACATAAGCATCCAGGCTAGTAAGTTACAGCAAAACCTGTACTCACCCTGTATCACAATGCTAGTGATCAATCAAATTAGATACAGAGAAGGGAAAACTTAGAGTCAGGATAATCTGCTTATAGACTACCAAATGGACTCTATCCACGCAAAAAAATTACACCAAAAGCAAAAAAATAAAAAAAATAAAAAAGCAACAACAAACAAACAAACAAACAACAACAACAACAAAAAAAAAACCAATAAGATGTTTCCATGCTCATTATGGCTGTATAATATTAGGGCTTATAGATTGCTACATAGAGATCAGCAGCAATGAGGATGAAGATGGAGCTCTATATGACATCAAATACATAGTGTGTAAAAACATGATTTATATAACCATTGTAGGAAATAGTGTTCATTGCAGAGTGGGCATAATAAGTAGTCTAGGGACTATGGTAGTTAAGAAACTAGCATGTGTAGTGGCTGGCTACAATAGGAAAAAGTACTTGATGATTTCAAGGATCATGATGAACTTCATGTTCACAATAATGAGCAGGTCTCACACCATCATCATCAAGTTGAAAATGAAAAGATTTTAGACATCATTATCTATTTGTAGGGTCCTATGTCAACCTTAGCTGTATGAACTCAGTTACTGTATTATTCTATTGAATGACATCTGTGGATATGATAAAAGCACACGTAAGGAAACATCTGCAAGAAGAAAACGTATTTAATAAAATGAATTCTAAACTTTGAGAATGAACCCTGTGCTGTCACTGAGCTTTGATTGGTTTTGAGAAAAATTTCTCTCTCTTGGTATTTTTAATTCTCTGGACAAAATGGGATTAATTCTACCTATTAATTCTTTTAGGATGTGAGGATAAAAATACATGACTTTCAATACTAGAGATAATTTACCCAAAAATAAAATTCCATAAGTGTAATTTATTTTGTTGCAATTTCATATTCCTTTAGAATCTAGAGAATATTTGGGTAAACTTTTGAGGTTATTTTAGTCAATTAGGAACAGCAACAGCAACAACCACACACAAACACACACACAAAACAGCAATAAAAGAAACAACCTCAAAACTGTTCTTCCCAAATAATTGCTTGATAATAGTGCATGAAAAATAGTGCAGTGAAGATCCTTTAAGGGCTCAAAACAGAATGAATATTTGTTATAGTCTATTGCCTTGAATAGATTTTTCTTTTATCTTTCATTCCTTTTTCATGATTTATTAGATGTTCTTACTTCTAAATCCAGCTAGTGTTATTAAACTTTATTTATTTTTGTAAATTATGATATGTTAGTTAAAATGCCTTCTTATTTATAAGTTTTCTTTAATTTTTAATTTTTTTTTTTTTTTTTAGGTAGCAGAGACAGGGGAATGAACCTGGGATCTTGTTTATAGGAACGCTGCACTCAGCCACTGGGCCACATTGGCCCTTCCCTGCATTGGTTTTTACATTTGTTTTTGCTTGTTGTTTGTTTCCATTTTCCTTAGGAGGCACCAGACCTCCCATGTGAGAAGCAGGTACTCAACCACTTGAGCCAAATTTGCTCCCCACAGTTTTTCCCTAAATTCCTTAATAAATGTTCTTAAGACACAGGAGGGCACTGAGCCTATATGTAAGTTAAAGTAAATGGTATTAACTTGCTACCATGGTGGAATTCTTTATGCACTTTGGGTTTTTTAGATTAAGTGTTTGTGATACAGAACATAAACTCTTGTAAAGCTTTAAGACATGTGGGGTTTTTCAATAGTTTGCTTCCTGTAGAATATATTACATATCCCATACTGTGACTTCAAGTGAGAGAAAACAGAAATAAAAAGGGACTAACTTTCCTTGAGAGTCAACTTTATCCCAAATCTAGAGATTGCTCTCTTTCAATTACCTCATTTATTCTCCAAAAATATAAAAACAAAATTTGAATGCTGAACCCTTGAAAATATATTTACATCACATATCAAAGACAAAAGAATACTTTTTTTAAATGCAAATAACTCTCAAAAATCAAGATGAAATTAGGGAATTTAATTAGGGAAATGCAAAAAAACTCTGTTTTTCATTTACTAGATTGAAAAAAAATTCATAAATGTCTGATAACCTTTGGCATAGGTAATGGAGAGGAAAACAGGTAACCTCACTTACTGTTTACAGGAGTGCAAACTGGGGATTTTAGGGAGTGATTCTCCATGGTTTACCATATAAAAGAGCATAAGGACTTTGAACTAGCTATTCTATTTCCTATAAATATATTCAAACACATCACAAAGATAATTGCTGCAGTGTAATTGTGTAAAGTGGCAAAAGGATGAGAAAGGACTCAAAATTGCATCATTATTGGACAGAAAAGTAAGACATTGCTAAGCAACCATTAAGAGGAACAAAAGTATATCTCTGTGTGCAGATAAACAATTGTCTTCAATATATATTGTAAAGTAAGAATTGCAGAACAATATACATACATTTTTGGCAAATATTAAAATCTTATTCATTGACTGCTGTGTGACAGACATAAAATCTAGTGATTTAATAATCACTGGACTTGAATAACTTACAGTACAGTGGGGGCTGGGAATCCCACTTGATATGATTTCCCTTGATGTGTTGAGTATAACAAGAAGTTAGTAACCTAGAATAAAATATTCTAGAATATTCCTGAAAGATATAATATCAGAGTTGAATCTTCAGGCATTAGTCACTTTAAAGGAAAGGAAGAAAGAAGGACAAGACTTTCCTAACAGCAAGAATATTACAGGTGCCCAAACCATCTCAGCATGGAGAAAACTATTCTCCATGCACCTGATTCATTTTCAAGCATCTTCGAATGCCTTATTGAGATCCATATTTGGTTTCAACAACCTTTGGAAACCACAATTGCTGTTTTATTTATTCCCTTGGCAGAAATTTCTCTTCGAATCAATTCTTCTATTTCATTTCCCTTGGAATTTATGATTTGGTTAATTTCTACATTTCCAGTTAACTTTTCCTAGGATCTGGGCACTAAGTCCCCTTGGTTGCATAGTCCATAACAAGCAGCAGTCACATTACACTTGTCTGGAAACTTAACTTCCTTTACTAATTGTTTCATATCTGGGAAGACCAGCTTTGCACATTTCCTTAGCTATCCCTGTTGCCCATGTTTCAGTCTGGGACAAAGGGCAGTGCATAACTTGGCCATCCAGATTAAGATATCAGAGAGTTGTCAGGTTCAAAAAGGAAAAGTATGCAGAGCATCATTACTAATATCAAGAGAACATCAGGCTTTATTGAAAATAATTTAGAGATTTGTTGTTGATGTATGGAAGATGGCAGCATTTCTTCTGGGAACTCCCCATGGCCATGAACATCATAAGCCATCTAAAGGAGTTCAATTAATGGCCATAACAACTGACAGAAAGCAGGCCACCTTGGTATGCATGAGACAGGCGCCTCTAGTCTAAAGACACCAAGACAAGAACTGGTAGGAGCCTGGTGGAGAAGCATTCTGTGCTTCAAAGAGAGTATCTGGTATATGTCAAATAATTATTAACAAGGTCTGTTATGTGCAGGAATATAAAGAGAACTGAACCATTAACACTAAAAACTTGCTGACTTTAGTAACGTGTAACCCATCACGTATCTATTACCCGTGCACATGCGCACATGTATTTTCTCTGTTCTAAAGCTAAATAAAAGCCATGATGTTTTATGCAGTGGCACTCTCCTCCCTTTGGATGAAGGGTCCCCTGACCCCATTTATCTCTTGTTTCTTTCTCATCTTTTCTCATCCGCAGCACTGTTTTCATGGACCTAGTTTCTGAACATCAACATTTGGCACCCAAACAGGGACCTGAAAATGCAACTTTTCTTTCAGTCAGTGCACAGCAGACCAAGGAGGTTCTGATGAGTGGTTTTAAAAAAAAAAGATTTACATTCTTGAGATCATCAGGGAAATAGGGAATCAGCAGTCAAACTTTGAAGAGTACTTTAGAGTGTTAAAAACTTTATTAAAAAACACCGGTATAACTATTAAATCCTTGGCATTTGAGGAATTTTTTCTCTTGTACAGACACATTGTTATTGGTTTCAACTGCAAAGGTGGGATTATTTTAAATCTGAAAAAAATGGAAGTTAGTCATGAAAGGTTTAAAAAGGGCTTCTCAAAAGGGAGAGATAATCCCCATACATGTATGGTCTTTGTGTATTCTTATTTCTGTTGCTCTTGAACCATTAATATCAGATGAAAATGAAGAGTAAAAACAGGATACTGCTATCACTGGACCAATAGTTGAAAAAGGTGATGTTAATTTTAATGAAAATACATATGAAAAAATTAAATTTATAGAAAATTTAACTTACATCTTATAGACTGCCCGCTTTGTATTGGACATGGTTCCGCATGCATGCAACCTCAAAATCACAGTGTAGTTTTAGATGAGAAAAATGAAACTTGAATTTATATTCTCATTTTCCTTTCATTACCATATAAATCAGAAAATATGGTAAATTTTACTTGTCCCTCTCAAAACAGATTAATTAATGACAAATGGCATGTGTGTCATGGTTTTACAGAGGTTGTGTTGTTTAATGATTCCTATGGAATTGTAAAGGATTGGGCCCTTATAGGAATGCCAAAACCTGTTAAAAACACAACCATATCTTGGTTCATTAACAATTCAAACATAACCACTAATGACAATAATCCTTATTTCTGGAATTTTTGGTATTATGGCATTTACTAACAGCTCTGAAAATTGGAAAAATCCAGGAAGATTTATCCCACAACCATGGGTCACTAAACTTAACAAAACTCAAAATTATTTGTGGAATTATTTTTGGGAACTGGCTCAATTTTCAAATGGCAAGGCAATAAAACTAATATTACCAGTTTAAAAATAAAACAACTCAATTTCTTACAATATGTGTAAAAGATCCCATAGTTTTGATCATTGGTAAAGTAACTTTTGGTGAATGGAATGTTAGCTGCTCCAATTGCCCTTTATTTACATGTCTTAAGAATTCTTATTTGCAGGAATATCAAACTCTTTTTATAGCAAGAACAGACATTGGTAACAGTCTCCAGAATCCCAGTTGCTGTGGCACTTCCTTGACCATTATTTAAAAAGAACTAAAAGATGGATTGGACTTTTAATAGTAGGAATTTTGGGACTGATTGGCATGATAAATACTGCAGCCGTCGCTGGCACAGCCCTGCATAAGGCTGTGATCAACACAGCTTAACATCAACAATATGTTAAAGACTGGCATGAAAGTGCAAGTGAGATGTGGCATAACCAGTCTCATATTGATATGGAACTAAATAATCTTATGAATGATCTTGAAACAACTATTATACATTTGGGTAATCAGATATACAATTTAAACTTGTTAAGGACTCTTAAATATGATTGGAATGAAAGTTCTTTTTGCGTTACTCTTTTGCCTTATAATAATAGTGAACATGATTGGGAAGAATTAAAAAATCATTTGATTGGATATAAGCATAATATTTCTTTAAATATTTTAGAATTGCAAAGGAAAGCATTGAGTATGTTTCAAAATGAATAGAAAGAAATCCCTGTTGCAGAATTTTGGAATGAATTGTCTGAAAATTTAAATACTGTCAATCCTTTTCACTGGTGGAAACAAAAAAGAGTTAAAATATCATTTTTGATTGGATTGGGAATTTTTGTTTTAAGCATTTTTAATTAGAGTAGAGTAATTACATATATTCATAAAAGAATGAAAAATTAGAACAGATAAATGCATTTATGTTAAGAAACTTAGCCATGAAAAACTAATTTTATGTTATTTGTGGTAGAAAGTAGTATGCTAATAACCCCTTGATTTTACTACTAATTATCTACCTAAAAGCATGCAAATAAGGAACATGAAAAAGTATAAAATATAAATGAAATTGCCTTCTGTGTAAGAGCTCAAAAGCTTGACTGGTAGCCACTGACGGGTAAGATTCTCAGAGGAGAACAACCTAAGTGGGCACAATCACTAGAGCCTATGGAAGAAGACAAGTGTGACAGGAGGTCACCTTGTATTCTCTTATACAATGGCTCCTATAGTTTTCACTGAAAAAAAATAATGAATAAAAAAGGGGGAAATTAAGGAGTTCAGTTAAAGTCCATGACAACTGACAGAAAGTAGGCTGCCTTGGTATGTATGGGACAGGCTTCTCTAGTCTCAAGACACTAAGAAAAGATCTGATAGGAGCCTGGTGGAGAAGCATTCTGTGCTTCAAAGAGAGTATCTGGTATATGTCAAATAATGATTAATAAGATCTGTTATGTGCAGGAATGTAAAGAGAACTGAATCATTAACCCTAAAAATATGCTGACTTTAGTAACATGTAACCCATCATGTATCTATTACCCTTGCATATGAGCACATGTATTTTCTTTGTTCTAAAGCTAAATAAAAGCCATGATGTTTTATGCAGTGACATTTTCCTCCCTTTGGATGGAGGGTCCCCTGACCCCAGCTGTCTGTTGTTTCTTTCTCATCTGTGGCACTGTTTTCATGGACCTAGTGCCTGAACATCAACAGCCATCCAGTATGAAACAGTAGGAAACATTTTTTTTTCTATTTGGATGACCTGGAGAACTTTTCATGTACAAAATCTCATGTGATGGATAGGACTGAAGAAAGAGATTATGCCTAAACTTTGGACTCAGAGCAGTGATTCCCAGGGAGGAAAAGAGAGCCCGGGGAAGGTAGCCACCATGAAAACAGGAGAGAAGGGGAGAATGTTATGATATAAAGACTTCTTTTTGTTGCTTACCTGAAGATGAACAGGAAGACATAAGTGTTATTCATTACTGAAAACTCTTATAATGTTCTGCTCAATTAGGGAGCTCAGTAATGCATTTAGTATTTCTTCACTTTACTGTATGTCTCATAAAAAGAAGATAAGAAATTCAACAACAACAGAATGGAAAATAATTTATTGAATGGAGTATTTACATAAAAATGACTGATATTATTGGATGTTAAAGAAAATTAATTTTTCCAACATTATATTATAAAAATTCTCAAAAGAATAACAAAGCTCAAATTGAGTACACACATGTAATCCAAATACCTATCATGTTATAGAAATTTCTGTCATTCTAGAAATTTCCCTCATGCTGCTCCCTATACAATCTCTATTCATCCCCATCCATGATAGCTAAATATTGTTCTGATTTTTTCCCACCATAGACTAGTTTTACTTGTTCTAGAATTTAATATATATGAAAGCATAAACTATATCATGTAAGACTTCTATCATCAAGCAAAATATTTTGTGAATATAATCAATCCTGATGTATTACTGGGTAATTTCTTTTTATTGATGAAGAATATTTCATCGTATGAATATACCACAGTTTAACCATTTTTCTACCGATGGGTACTTGTGGTCTTTCAAGCTCTTAGCTATTATGTGCAATGTTTCCATGGACATTATAGTATAAATATTTTTGTGAACATATTATTTCCCCTGGGTAAATACCTAGAATTGGAATTGTTGGGACCTATGGTAAGTATATGTTAAGTTTTATAATAAACTGCCAGAACCTCTTTCAAAATAGATGTAACATTTTTATATCCCATCAACAAGAAAAAACTGTACCCATCATTACACAATTTCTCACTATCTTCCCAGCAATGCTGTGATCCAAACTTCCATAGTCTCTTTCCTGATGATTAGTTTCTTCTTAACCAATCTCCCACTTAACCAAGTTTCCACTCTCAATGCTCAACAAGGCAATCAGAGAAATCCTGTTAAACTGTAAATCAGAACATGTCCTAAACCTCAAAATAAAATCCCATAGGCCTCTATGATGATGTGTCTCAATATAGTTCTAATATCATCTTTAATTATTCTCTCTGTTGTTTCCTTTCTCTTTCCACACCAGACTCCTTGATTTTCTTCCCATGCAGCAAGCATATTCCATTTACAATTGCTGTTTCATCTTCCTAGACCTCTCCTCCTGCATGTATACTCAAACTATTTTCTTCAGTCCATATAAGTCTGATAAACACTGTTTTTGTTTTAGATTGGATACTTCTTTGTTGTGAAGGACTGTCCTGTATATTGTAGGCTAATTAGCAGCATGTCTGGCCTCTATCAACTAGATGACTGTAGAAGCCCTCAACCCAGTTGTGACAACCAAAAATTTCAGCAACCATTAACAAATGTCCCTTAAGAGGAACAATTCCCAAGAATCACTGATTTAGGTTTACCTCAAATATCAGCTAATTGAATGGGCTTGACATGACTATCTGATCCTATATAGTACACATCCCATCTTCCTAGCTTTGCCACACTCACTCTATTTTGGTACCTTGCTTTATTTTTAGTTTATGACACTTTTTAACCCTGGCATATTAAATATTTGCTTCATTGTTTATTATGTCTTCACCATTCTAGATACTAAGTCCAGAGGACAATGAACTTTTTCTATTTTATTCACTGCCATATTTTTAACATCTAGAATATTAGATAGGAAAGAAAAGGTGGCATAATATTACCTATTTCATATTAATTTAAATAAAGCTTTTATCTGGTACATTATAAATGTAGTTTTAGACTCTATTTTTCCCAGTTATTTCTAGCAAACAAAATCCTGACAGGGAGTTTGAAAGTATAGGTTATACATTTACCTCCTTCAGAACTTAAAATTAGTCTGTATAACTATTATTTATAGTAAAATCTAAACAGTTTTTTTGATTTGTAAATCTTTAAGATGATTTACAAAGCTAACAACTTCTATATTTATTTATATGAAAATTTCCATGAATTTTATATGAATAATAAAAAGAAAAGAAAGGAAAATAAAAACAAGGGAATAAAAAAAAAAGAAAGAAAAAAGAATTTTAGGTATGTACATTCAAAAGAATTAAAAGCTGTCCTGTGGAATGTAAGTAAAGTCTTTTCATGAACAGCATTTAAATGAATGCTTGCAACTTTGGAATACTATTTCTTTGTTTTCAAAAATATTTTGGTATATAAAATATGTTCTGTGTATTCTTTAATAATATTTGTAGAACACATTGTGGTAAACTGTAGGATATTTGGGGGTATTAATAGTTAACTGTAAAAAGATTTACTTTTTACTATATAATGAATTTGTATAAAACTTTAAGTAAGATGTTTTGAAATATGTTAGTGAGAAACTGAGCTTTGTTCTGTGAATATTACTTTTAATATTAGTTTTTGTAGCTGATACGGTTACCCTCTTGTTTTACTCCTTATTTTGGCATAATCTCATTCTAACATAAACTTTTCAAGAATAGTACAATTAACTCCCATAAACATCCAGTATTCTATACTTCTTTCCCTCCCAGGGGCCAGGGAATTTTTTATACTTCCTTCCCTCCCAGGGGCCAGGAAATGAGTGCAGGACCTCATATGTGGGAAGCTGGAACTCAATTACTGAGCCACATTGAATCCCCTGATTTGGATTTTTCATTTGTTGCTTGTTGTTTTGTTTTTGTTTTTAGAAGGCACCAGGGACTGAACCTGGGACCTCCCATTTGGAAACAAACGCTCAACTGCTTGAGCCACATCCACTCCCAATGTATTATTGATATATTATATAGCCCAGTAAAAATTCAAATTTCAAGAAAAGTACCAATGATGGCCCTTTAAGTCATTTTATTTTACTGAGTTCTGATCAAACATTGCAGTAAGTTATCATTTCTCTTTAGACTCCTTTAATTCCTTTGTCAGTCCTTGGCTTTGATAATTCTGAAGTGCATTCAGTAATTCTGATGTATATAGGCCAGTTACTCTGTAGATTAACCTTGAATTTGGAGCTATGCTGTGTTTCCTTATGATTAGATTCAAGTTAGACATTTCTGCAAAGAATAATACAGATGTGATTTTGCATATTCATTGATACTATGATAAGAATAAAGCATTGTTCACAAATTAGGAGCCTTATTTGCTTTGCATATGTAAGTATATTTATTTTTTATAGTTCACTGCTAGGCAAATCATTTTGGAGTTGGTGGACACTTCAAAATTGCCCATTGATTGGATATGGTGTCCCAAAATTTAAAAACTTCATTTCCCCAAGTTTAATTCGGATATAATACTTTTGGACTACAAAAACCTTTTAAGTTTTCTTCCCATGTTTTGATTTATTCCTATATATATATTCTTCTTACTCTATTTTAACTTTATTTTTCATTTACATTTTAGTTTATTTATTTTCTTCTGTGCTTCTTATCTTCACTTATGCATCCAAAATGCAAATTACTATGAAAAGCTGTATAGCCAGTGTGTATTGGTGTGTGTGCATTTGTGTATGTATGTTTGTGTTGGTGCTATGGGAGATTAGATTATAACAATTTATGATGGATTCATAATATTTCCATTTCCTACTAAATATTTGGTCTTTCTTGTGTGAGACTCTTGTTTAGACACTGTACTTCTTAACTCACAGGAAAAAAGAAGTGAGAAAACCAAAACTGTAAGCATTTTACTGAGTTTATTCTTAAATCATTTTCAACAGAAGATCATGGTTATTATTGGTAAGTTTGTACAATTAAATATTTAGAAGCATCTTTAGAAATAAAGTAAAAACATTTATTGAGCATTAAAAATGTGTTACAATTTACTACAGAGAACAAAATGAGTATAAAAATTCTAGATATAACCCATGACAGATACAGTCAAGGTGCTGCTGCTAATCCCTGTCCTTTCTTGGAACCAAAATTGCATTGGCAATTCTAACTTGGGAATCTACAAAACCCTTCTATTTGGACAGTTCAACTACAGAAAGAAAGTAGCTTTCTGCTACAACATAGGCTCTCCTTACACCTACTATCTGGAGAAAAATGTCATGGGCATTTTCAGAATACCTATTGTAATTTGATCCACTTTACTGACACAATACATTATTAAATAAAATGGCATCATACCACTGATTGGCTTCAAACCAGGTTCTTCTTTTCTGCCTTTCATTCTCATAAAATATGATGATTTTCTGAGGCATTATTATTTTTCATCAATATTGATGATATACATTATTTTATTTTCCATTACCTAGAGTTTCAGAGTTCTGTTGCTGCAGCTACTATGAACCAATCATAGTGAATATCACAAGACCCATTGTAATGCCATGTTAAAAACATCCTACAAATAATCTTTCAGTTATTTTAACACAGCAAACAATTTGAAAAAAATTAGTTTTTAAAACAAGTACATGAAAAAGTCTCTGATTCAAAGATATGGAGCTTTTTAAAAACAAACGTGATAAAATTGATCAAATGGTCTTGGTAAAACTGAGATGCCTTGCCCTGAAGGCATTCAATGGGAAGCTGGATACCAAATTGGAAATATGTTATAGAAAGACTAAAGATTTATTTAATTATTTATGGGTGGTCACATGTTTGAAAGGCTGGTATTGAGTAAATATCTTTCTTCTTAGCAAACCAGAGTAGAGATTCAGAGTTGAAAACCAGAGTTCAAAGTTTGAAATGCCAGCAATACCAGGCTGAAGTCAAAGCAAAGTAAAAAAAGCATATAAAAGGCATTAGAGATTAGAATGTATAGGGGTAGTCTGGTACATACTCCTGACAAGGTATGGCTGGAGAGGCAGATGAATCTTCACAGAGGAAAAACTCTTGGTCTATAATTATATGAATTAACCTGACACTCATCCTTTCTGTGATACAAAAGATGGTGCTTTGGCATTCATTTTGCTTTAGAACAAGAAAAAAAATAGCAACTCACATTATATATGATTGCATATTCTTCCCTCAATAATCAGATACTATCATATTTGACATAGCTATCCATTTAGTAAACCATGATGAAAAAGTAATTGGACCCTATAGTCATCCTTTGGCTTCTGAGGTGATTTTGATACTCCACAATTTTTTCATGGCATTTTTCACTTCTGCATTCCTTAGTGTGTAGATGTGTGGGTTAAGAAAAGGTGTTCCAATGGTATAAAATACTGCCACCATCTTGTCCATTGGGAAAATGGTTGCAGAATGTGTATACATGAACATACATGGACCAAAAAATAAGATGACTATGGTGATGTAGGATGTGCAGGTTGAGAGGTTTTTTTTTTTCTTTTGTACTGTGTCTTCTCAGAGAATGCAAAATAACAATGTATGAGATCATCAGAATCACAAAACTGCTTGAACAAATGACCACTTTATT
This sequence comes from Tolypeutes matacus, assembly GCA_026826555.1. Lineage (NCBI taxonomy): Eukaryota > Metazoa > Chordata > Mammalia > Cingulata > Chlamyphoridae > Tolypeutes > Tolypeutes matacus. Next base: position 135,154 of record JAKSZT010054465.1, on the reverse strand, counting down.
GAACACCAACAGTAGGTTGATCACAAAAGTGTCTATGCAGGCAAGTTTTAACAAGGGCTGTAAATCACAGCAATAATGATCAATCATATTGGGTCCACAGAATGGCAATCTCAAGGCCAGAGCAATCTGAGCTGTAGAATGTATGAAAGACCCTCTCCAGGCAAGAATAATCAAGTTGTTGCAGACCTGCTGGCTCATGATGATTGGGTAACATAAGGGCTTGCATATGGCCACATATCGATCAACAGACATGAGGATGAGGATTAAGGTCTCCATGCAGCCAAATATATGTAGTGCAAAGACTTGAGTCATGCACTCATTGTAGGATATGATATTATTTGCAGAGAGAACATCCACAATTAGTCAAGGGGCTGTGATAGTGGAAAAGCAGACATCAGCAAATGACAAATAAAATAGGAAGATGTTCATGGGACTCCCAAGGGTCCAGCTGAACTTAATGGTCACAATAATGAGCAAATTCCCCACCACTGTTCCCACATAGAAAATTAAGGAGAATAAAAACACCATTTTCTGCCTCATAGGATCCTGTGTCAATCCTAAAAGTATGAATTCAGTTACACTGTTATTTTGTTGCATTGTTTCAGTCCATTTAAGGCCGGCAAAGGTTAGAAATAGTTCATCTGAAAGGTGAAAAGAAATAATTTTATAAATAAGTACATTTGGAGCTTGAGTATATGCTTGATCATGAAACGTCCCCTTACCAATTGGTGATCACTTACCTTTCAGTGTTTTGATTTTTTTCTAATGAAATGCAATTCTTAATAATTATTCAAACTATTGGCCTGATTGCATAGGAGGGTACAATATGGAAATAATGGGGAAAAAAAGATTCTTCTGACATAAGTGAACATTAAATGTGGATTAGGCACAAGTAGATAATTTATTGATGTGAATGTCTTTCTTTAGTTTCCAGTAAGGACCTATCAATACTAAGAGTAGTGTGTTAAAAACATAGCAAAAACCTATATGTAATTTACTCCAATGAGCTTTTGCATTTCTTAAACCTGTTAATCTAGTCATAAAAGACTCTTTTAGTAATAACCTGAACATCCAATCAGTGATTGTCTAAACATTTGAGAACATTTTCCTTAATAAATCCTTTATGTATACACATTCAGAGAGAGATAGGCAGATAATACTTGAAAGATTTTAGTTTACCAAGATGGGTGATAATTGGAGAAGTATAATAATGCATTGAACAACAAGCTAACAAACTTGCCAGCTGTTGTCTTTACTAAGTTTAAGTATTTTTCCTTTTGCTTTATCTTTAAAATCTTTTTAGTTTTCCTGGTTCTAAATTCAACCTCACATTGAATTTTGTGATTTTTAATCATATCATGTTGTCCACCTTTAAATTCTTCCCCTTATTCATTAGTATTCTGGTTCTCTCACTACAGTTGCTTAAGATACAAAGAGATGATGAGAGTATTTATAAAAAAGGAAGAGGAGAGGAAGACATTTGCCTTAAATCTAAACATTCTTTCAAATTTCAGTTTACAGCTTAATCACCAGGGATTTAAAAAATGAGCTCAGGAAGCTCAAAGTTGTAGCCAAAACTTTTAAATAGAAATTTTGTCATCCATATTCTTGAATGTGTCATATACTGTCTTTAATGAAAATAAGACAAACAAAAATCAAACAAATATTTATTTATATTTATCTGTATGACAGACACTGGGCAAATTGCTTTATGCATATAACCACATTTATTCTTCTAAATAATACCACAGGCAAAATCAATAGAAGTGTCACACTGGTAAAATATATTAACATCTCATATGATAGACAAAAGTATAGTTTTTTAAAAATATAAAAAGATTTCACAAATTATCCTCAAAAAATGATAACATAAGTGAATAATAGGCAAAAGAACTAATTTTACAAGATACCCTTTTCTTTACAAAAGAATTTTATATATATATGAAAAGATAGTAAATTTCATTCATAAACACATTGTAATAAAAATCCCAATTAGATAAACTTTTTATCTATTATATTAGTAAATGATATTTTGATGAATGTATTTTTTTACATGTAGTGGTGGCTAGAGTTGTGAGAAACCATCCATCTCATATATTTTTGATAGGAGTTTAAGTGGGAACAGACTCTTAGGAAATGGTTTTCAACATCTTTGATATTACAACTGCATATCGCCGTCAGCCCAGTGATTCCATTTACTACAGATGCACTTACTCTCATGAACAAAATTCTTTCCATGGTACCAAAATGTGGGAAACAACTTAAATATCCATCAAAATATGGCTGAATGATTCAGAGATTATGTTTTTATTCTAATATTGATTAAAAACAAAGCAAATCCATCAGCAATGGCCTCTAAAATATACTGAAAAGTGCAAAGAAATCAAAGGACAGAACTGTATGCTTAACATAGTTAAATTTTCATTAATAGCAGAATTATATATATTATGCACACATTGTTATATAAATGGATTGTATTTGGAAGAGTAACAAGGAAGAGCATAAAAGCTATAGTGTGATACAAAAATAGGACAAACCTATACATAATTTACTTCAGTAAGCTTTTTCATTCAACTTTGCAATCCATTCATAAAAGATTCTTCTAGTAATATTCTGAACACCTAAGCAATGACTATCTAAATATTTGAAAGCATCTTCCTCAATAAAACCTATGTGCTTGCACACACATATACACAGAGTGGCAGACAATAAACATAAGATTTTGTGATTTTTAATCATACTATGTTATCCACAGCTAAACTCTTCCTCTCATTCATTATTTTTCTGGCTCTTTCAACATATCTACTTTCCATTGAAGAAATGGGAAACCTGCAACTTACTATATCCAGTGACAAAATTATCACCTTAATGAAGTATTTCCTGGAACACCCAAAAGATAATATTCTCTTTGCTTCACTCTCTCGTGACTAAATACCAATACCCCTTACCTTGTATGTATTACATACTTACCATGGAAATGAACAGATTGACTTTCTCCAAATATTAATTAATAACTTACTTTCTCCAAGTAAGTTATTCCCCAATAAAAGCCTAGGAGCTTTTATGAAGATGTTAGGATATGCATGTACCCTCTTTTTTCCCCAAGGTAATTTACAAACAACTTACTCAGACATCTAAAATGTTGTTTGATTATTCTGGAAAAAGTAACTTTTTGATCTCACAAAGAGGCATATGTTTATCACCTGCCTACTAGAACACAAATTAAGATGTTTTATCCTCCTCTTTCTGAACTCCAGGATCACACAAGATTTTAACTGAGGATTGTATTTTGTTGCCATCCCTGGAGGAGTATTTAACAGGAATGATGCAAAATATCAGGGTCTGGGGAAGGTCATTCCCTAAAGTGTCCCTTCCTTACCAATTAAGATGCATCAGTCAAATGTGAGAAAGAGCTTAATTTTGTCTTCTTAGATTATGGGAAATAGGGAACATATTTCTGCAATTGAGAATGTTAATTGGAACCTAAATAACATTCCTTGACCAGAATAAAAACACATGGTAATCCATGCGCATATTTTGGTTTCCAATACCTTCATCTCACAAAATGAAACAAGACTTCTAGCGGATTTGCTTAATTATAGGACTATGGCAAGTGATGCACAAGATTAACTAGAGCATATTTGTCATAAAGTAACAAACAAAACAAAACACTAACAACACTCATGCACACATACAATGATGAGGATAAATCAAAAGGACAGAGGAGCCAATGAAAGAGCACATAATGGGCAAAGCTAGAAAAGGTGAGCAATAAAATAAGTAGCACAGTATTGGGATATAATTCAAAAAATAAAATAATTACGCACATGTCCAAAATGATATAAATGAGTGATTGAATAAAACATTCCCCATATATAACAATTCCAAATAATTTATATAGACTCTACAATCCTAATGATGATTCTAACTCTCCACCTTTTAGTGTGGGAGACAAATAGTGACTTCCTCCCAAAGAGTACAGTATGGAAAGGGGAAGGGGGGAGGAGTAACTTTATCATGGAGAAACCAGGCAAATACTACCTTAGCAAAGTGATCAAGTTTAATGGCAACAATGCTGAGTCTTATTGATAGTATATACCCTTGATGCTATGGAGCTTTCCCTTTATGGTCTTCCTCTCCAAAACCCATAACACCAATATAATCATGACAAAAATATCAAATCCAGCTGATGTATAATGTCGCAAAGATCTCCTGTCCTCCTCAGTACTGTCAAGGTCATGAAAAACAAGGAAAGTAGGAGAAACTGTCACTATATACAGATGCTTAAGAAAGCTTGATGGCTAAGTGTAATATTGTATTCTGAATGGGATGCTGGAATAGAAAAAAGAATTAGGTAAAACCTAAGAAAATCTGAATAAAATATGGAATTTCGTTAATAACAATGCATCCGCATTGCTTAATTAGTTGTGTAAAATGTACCATGTTAATGTAAGATGACAATAGGGGAAACTGAGAGTAGGTTATATGAGAACATCTGTACTATTTGCCCAAATTTTCTGTAAATCTAATATTATTCCAAAAAAACACGTTTATTTAAAAATTATGAAATTGGAAATATATATGTAATTAAATCAGTTTATGAACTAATTAATGAATACCAGTCATGGCAAACATTTTGCTCCAAATGTTAGGTTACACATCATTTCATAAGACAGAGTTTGTAGAGAAGAAAACATTCTCTCTAATTTGTGTCTTTAATTTTATTAAAATAAAGCAAAGTAGAAAGATACCTAACATCTTTGCTGTGTATATTATGTGTCAGTTTGAAATAGAAATTTGAAATGTTAACAATTAAATGTGCTCCACAACTCTTTCATTCATGATTATTATTTTTTTTTAATATCTAAGTAAAGTGAGGGCAGAGATACTAAGCAATTTGTCTTAATCAAGTAACTAGAGAGCTATAATAGTGGACTTGAACTCTGTTTAAAACATATCTGTGTTCACGATTTGGATGTATATAATATATTTACAACAAAGCAGCAAGAGTCTACTTAAAAAATATATATCTGTGTAAAACGTAAGCCCCTGGTTTTATGCTCTCATTTATATATTCATTTAATAGATGTTTTTTAGAGTAACTTTAGGTTTAAAGAAAAATTGTGCAAGGAAGAGTTCCCATATAATGCCATCTCCACTTTTTCTCCTATTAATAACAACTTGCATTAGTATGGCATATTTGTCACAACTGATGAACAACTATTGATCCATTAATATTAATAAAGACTGTAAATTACATTATGGTTAACTCTTGGTGTTGTGTCTTTGTGTTTTTCACTAACACATAATGTCACTTATCTACCATCACAGTATCACACAGAGAATAGTTTCACTGCCCCAAAACTGCCATGCAATGCCTAGTCACACCCCTGCTATTTTTTTTTTTCTTTTTTAACTTTATTTTAAAGAAGTTTCAGTTCATAGAAAAATTATATAAAAATATAGGGGAAAGTATTTAGAAATTTGGCATTATATTTTAAATGTAACTTTTCTGTAATCTAAAACTTCTTTAAAAAAAAAAGAAAAATTAAAATAAAAAAGAAAATATAGGGGATTCCATATACACAACCCAGCCCCACTTACATTTTCCCTTATTAATAACATCTTTCACTATTGTGGTGGATTTGTTACAATTGATGAACAAAAATTGAAGCATTGCTCCTAACCTTGGTCAATAGATTACCTTATGGTTTATACTTTGCAATGTACAATTTTATAGAATTTGACAAAATGTATACTGACCTGTATCTGTCATTGCAAAATCATGCAGAACAATTCCAATGCCCTAAAATTGCCCTATGTTCCACAAATTCTTGTGTCCCCCTTCCCTGAGAACCTCTGGTAACCACTATTTGTATTAATGTTACAAGTTCTTCTGTTACTACAATAATAAGTCTTCTTCAGTCCATGGTTGCATTCCCCACTCATGTTTACTCATTCCTCAATCTTGAGGATTTGGGGATGGTGTTACCTGCCTTCCTTAAGATTGAGAGAAGGCTTAAAACTAATGGGGCAGTTGTAGATATCTTTGCTTTTGGGGATGGGTGTTGTCCATTAACATCATTTTGTTAGTTGTCCTGAACAAGTCTGATGAACTGGAGAGTAGGTGTTGGCTGCAGCTCTCCTGAGATTCAGGGCTCAATCAGCATATGGATGGACCAAAGATTTAAGTTTCTGTGACATATATTTAATGGGTATAGTGATAATTATAGGTTCAAATAAAAGAGGTAGAAGAATCCTGTATAGAGAAATTACAAATGACTCTAACACTCTTAAACTGGGGAAATAGGTTATCATATATTCCAAGGTAAGGTCCACAAGTGCTGATTTCACATGGTTATGTGCCTTGCCGATAGTGTCCAGATGCCTTTTGAGCCCTTGGAAGCACCCATTTAAGGCTTTGTTTACTGTAGCAGTTAGTGAGATCTGCCTGAGACATGCATAAGTGAAACTTCTGGAATGATCTCCTGACTCACTTTGAAAAACTCTTTTGTATTTAATGTTTTCCCATTTTGGTCAAGGTCTTTTTCCAAATGCATCACTGGTTGGTCCTTGGTAATAATCCTTTGGTGTCAGGGAGGCTCATCCCTGAGAATCTTGTCCCATGCCAGGGGGAGGGTAGTGAGTTTATTTGCTGCATTTGGCTTAGAGAGAGGACACATTTGAGTTACAAGATGGTTTTCAGGAGGTAATAGATATTATTAGGCAAAGTTTCAATTTTACAAGAATAAAGTTCCTAGTAGAAGCATTGATATTGAAGGCTTAGCGTATTGGTCTCTTTTCTTTTATTAGGCACTGCCTATGTACTCTAAAGATTCCTTTTTTATATATAAACAATTTATTGAAATATATCATTCATACATGAGCATACATAAAAAATAAGTGTTCAGTAAATATTGTAAACTTAAAAAACAAACCTGCATAACATCAAACAAGTCTCCCACACATCACCCCCATGCACAAACACCTGCATTGTTGTGAAACATTTGTTAACAAATTATGAAAGAGCATCATCAAAGCATTACTGCTAACTATAGTCCTTATTTTACTCCCTTATACTCCCCCCCCCAAGGATTTATTTATTTACTTTTATCCTTTTTTACCCATCCCCTCTGCTTTTGTTGTTTTTGTTTCCATTCACTGGGCAACTCTCTGTGTCCATTTCCTACCCTCTCTTCTCATCCTTCCCCTCCTGTCTTCACTGGAATTCAATCCTCGGGGCCTCCAATGTGGGAGAGAGATGTCCTACCACCTGTGCTACCTTAGTTTCTCATTTTTCAAAGTGTCTCATCTTGGCTGTCCCTTGTGTCACTCCTCTGTTATGTCATAATCTAGCTGCATGGCTCGCAGGGCCTGGAGGTGCATCTGCGCATGGGGCCTGGTAGTTCACCCACACGCAGGACCTGGAGGCGCACCCATGCCCGGGGTCTGGGGGGCTCACCTCCTCATGGGGCCTGGCAGCTGACCCATGCACAGGGGCTGGTAGCCCATGGGCCTTCTATATTTTTATTTTTTTTTAATTTTTACAGGGAGGCCCCGAGTATCAAACCCAGGTCCCTCCTTATGGCAGACAGACAGCCAACAATTTGAGCCACATCCATCCCACTGCTATCTCACTTAAGGTTGACCAAAGACAGCTAGAGTTACAGTCTTTTCTTATACAGGATGGTCATATAATAAATCAGGCTTAGTTTGTCACCTGCATTCTAAAAAACCAGATCTAGGGAGAAAAACTATAACTGGGGACACATGCATGGTTTCTAATACAGCAAATGTTTAGCCTACCCTAATTATCATAAAATCAGGACAGTGAGAATATTCACATTCTAGAGTTTCTTGCCACTCTAGTAGAGAACACAGCAAGACACCCCAGGATGTGATTTTAATATTTAGTTGGTTATTGTGTGAGTTTCCACCCACTGAGATAACACTGTGACCACACAAACATATTCATAGCATAACAGGAAAAAAGCAGCTAATTAGTGTTAACCAGTCACAAAGGGTAGTAAAAGAGAGAGCCACAAGCTCAACTGTTTGTAGTTGGACCATGGATCACCATAGAAACAATTAAATCCCCCTGAATGGTGGATTGGACAATAGATAACTGCTATGTGGAGGAAGAAGCTTGCTGTCTCAGAAACAAAGGAAATATCTAATCTGCAAAAAAAGTAAGGTCATGAGACATAAAAAGAGAAAGTGGCAAAAAGAGGTTTTTATATATCAGTGGACAAGAAAAGTGTACTGTGAACTCCTTCTTGACTGAGAAAATTTCCCAGTCAGACTCCTGTGGATGGCATCAGCCATCACCCATGTGTCTGTTGTATCTTCATGGTATGAGGAATAAGTCCTCCACCACGTTCCAGGGAGGGGAGTCATGATCAGGTAGGTGGGTCCAGATTGTGTTCTGTGGCCAAAGGCACAGAGCCTGAAGGAGTAGGTAGGAAAGTCCAGGGACAGGTAGAAAGGCTGACAAGCTGATACTTAACTTTTCCTGTCCCTTCGTTGGTCACCAAAATCTGATTTCAGAGAGGCCCTTAGCAAAAACCTCAACCTAGGGTAGGAGGGTTCTTGTCCCAGTCACCAAAAAGAATTCAAGGACTAATCTTATAGTAGTAGGAGAATTTAATGTAAAGTGAAAGTACACACTTGAGATGGGAGTGCGGGCATACTCATAGGAGTTGCATTTAATTTTAAATAAAGTAATTTTCAAGTATAATATACATTATTCAAGGTAAAGGATTTTGGATTATTAACTTTTTTTTTTTTTTTAATAAGTGCTCTAGACACATTTATCTTCAATTCTGTAAAATATTTTCTGACTTCCAGTAAGCTAGGGAATAGTTAGGACCTATGATATCTGAGTTAAGTCTTGAAGATTTACTAACAGGTAAGAAGGTGGAGAAAGAGGAAGAAGCATTCCACAGAGAAGGAACAAGAATGCCCGCGCCATCTCAGCTTCCTTCTCAATGCTCTCCTAATCTATGGATTTAAAGACATCTCAGAATAACTCTGAATCTCTGCATTTTAAACCATGATCTGTGCCCTATCTATTGCAGTGGACATTTATCTTTGAGTCACATGTTTGCTTCTTTTTTATTTCTCCCTTTTCTTTATGATATGATTTGATTTGATATTTTTCTCTCTTCCCTGGGACAGTCAACATTTCTACTTGGCCTTTAAAGTTCATAACCAGAAGCTGGTTATGAACTGTTCTTATAAAATACTAGAATTCAAATTGCCCTTACTCTACATATGTAGCTCAACATTCTCCAATGGTCAACCAGTTTTCTGGTAATGTCCTTCTTTCATTTCTAATTTAGTTATTTGCTTGCTCTCTCTTTTGTTCATTGTCATTCTGTTAACTTTATTGATCTTTTCAAAAACCAACTTTTGCTTTCCTTGAGTCTCTCCATTGTTTTATTTTTATTCTCTATTTCATTCACCTCCACTCTAATCTACTCATTTTACATGTGTTCTTCTTTTTCTAGTTCCTCCAAGTGTGACATTATCTCTCTGATATTAGATCTTTATCCACATTTAAAGCTATAACTTCCTCTCTCAGCACTGCCTTTCCTGTATCCCATAAGTTTAGGTATGTTGTACTTTTCCTTTAATTCCTTTCAAGATATTTCGTAAATTCTCCCATGATTTCTTCTTTGGCCCATTAGTTGTTTAAGTATTTTGTTTAATTTTCCCATATTTGTGAGTTTCAAATTTTCTTTCTGTTACTGATTTCTAGCTTCATTCCACTGTGGTCAGAAAAGATATTTTTCATGATTTCAATATTTTTAAATTTTGGGGACTTATTTTTGATCTAATAGATGGTTTATCCTAGAGAATGATTTATGTGTACTAGGGAAGAATGTATTCTATTGTTTTGGGGTGAAGTGTTCTATATACTTCTGTTAGGTCTAGCTGGGTTAAAGTATCATTCAAGTAATCTATTTCATTATAGACCTTTTATCTAGATGGTCTATTCATTATTGAAAGTGGTTGTTTTGAAGTCTCATTATTATTGTGGAACTATCTGTTTCTCCCTTTAATTCAGTTATATATTCAAGGAGTATGTTTTCATTTCGTAGCTTCTAAAACAAATAGCGTTCAATGCATTGGTTTAACAACAGGAATGTATTGGCTTACAATTTCTGACGCTAGAAGGCTTACTTTCTCCTAACATCAGTTTCTTCTGGCTGGTTGGAAATCTTTGTGGTTTTTTGGCTTGTATGTCAAATGGCAATGCACACAGCAGTGTTTGCTGCTTTCTCTTCTAGATTCTATTGACTTCCAGCTTCTGGTTGCTACCCATGCTTTCTTCTTTCCTGTCTAATTTCCTTTGCATATATGGACTTCAACCATATTAGTTTAAGGCCTACACTTATTCAGTTTCTACAACCTTAACTAATAACTTCTTCAAACATCCTATTTACAAATGACTTCATACCCCAGGATTGGCATTGGTACTTGAACATATCTTTTGTAGGGGATAGGTTTCAATTCCAAATACTATATATATTTATTTAAATTTATAAGTGATATGTATTCTTGATGAATTGACTGCTTTATCAGTATAGTGCCCTATTTGCCTGTTGCAACAGCTTTTAACTTAAAATCTATTTTATCTAACATTATTGTAGTTACCCCATATATTTTTTGTTACAATTTGCAAGTAATATTTTTTAATCGTTTCACTTTTTTTCTAGGAGTTACTGGGAATTTAACCTAGGACCTTGTATGTGGGAAGCAGACACTCAACCACTGAGGTAAATCCACTCTCCAGTCCTTTCATTTTTAATAGATTAATTTTATTGAATTTAAATTGAGTCACTTATAAACAGCATATAGTAAAATCATATTTTTAAATGTATTCTTCCATTTTCTGCCTTTTGACTGGAGAGTTTATTCCATTTACTTTTAAAGTCATTACTAATAATAATAAAAGTTCTTCTGCCATCTTGCTATTTGTTTTTTAAACTTATAGTTTCTTTTTTGTCTCACAATTCTTCCATTACTTCTTAGTTCATGTTTATTTATTTTTGTAGTGAAACTTTTTGTTTCTTCTCATTTCTTTCTGCATATATTTTTCAGAATTAAGTTTAACATTCAAATCTGTAACAATCATATTTTATTTAGAACCAACTTAACTTTGATATACAGAAATTTTATTGCTATATACCTCCATCTACCCACCAACTTTTTGCACTTTTTACAAATTATATCTTTATATATCATATGTTCCAAACCATAGATTTATCATTATTTTTACGAATTTGTGTTTTAGAACTTATAATATGTAAAAAGAATAGTTACATACTATTTTAATTTGCCAAAGAGGTGCCAAAGCAAAGTACTAGAAATGTGTTTGCTTTTATAAAAGGTATTTATTTGGTGTAAAAGCTTACATTCCAAGGACATGAAAAATCCAAGTCAAGGCACCATAAAAGGTGCTTTCTCATCCAAGTCATTTGCCATGTGTTGAAGCAAGATGGCAGGGGTTCTATGCCTCCTCTCTGCTTTCCCATCCAGAATCTACCATCTCCTAAACTTAGCTTTAAGCCACCAGGCATCAGGCTTGTTTCATTCCAGGCTTACTATATCAGTCTCAGCTATTCTGCTCTCTTCCCAAGTTCAGCTATAAGCTATCAGACATTTAGCAGGGTTGGTCTCCTCTTGAGATGATGTGTGGGCTCAGCCTTATTGGGCTTTTTGGGAGCTTTTGTTTTCCTGCTGTCTTCTCCTTCACATTTCAAAATCAAATATGCCAACTTCCTATTCCACTATCTGAGTCTCTGTGTCTGCCTTTATATCAGACCCACCAAAAAGGCAGAAACTCCACATGAATCATGCCCCACTGACTTAATCCAGTGAAACAGGTCTCCCAACCACAAGAATGGATTATTTTAAATCATAATATTTCTCATTTTTGTATTCATAAAATAATTTCAAATTGCTACACATACTCAAAATATAATACAATAGCACTAGAATTTATAATTACTCTTGTAATTATATTTACTGGAGATCTTTATTATTTTATGCAACTTCCATGCACTATCTAGTGGCCGTTCCTTTCAATCTGAAGAACTCCCTATATCATTGCTTGTAGGGTAAGTCTAGTTTGATTAAACCCCTCTACTTTTACTTATTTGTGTATTTCTAAATAACTTTCTCAGGTTTTAAAGATAATCTCATGGGATACAGAATTCTTGCTTGTTAATTATTTTCTTTCAAGATTTTAAAGAAATCTTCTTGCTTCCATGGATTCTGATATGATATCTGCACTTAATCTTATTGGGACTCTCTCTACATAACACATTGATTTTCTGTTTTCAACTTTCATAACTCTCTCCTACCTTGGCATTCAACCGTTTGACTACTATATGTTTGAGTATAGTTCTCTTTGCCTTTATTCTGTTTGGGATTTGTTGGGCTTCTTGTATGTGTATATTCATGCCTTTTATTAAACATGGGAATTTTTCTGCCATTATATCCTTGAATATTCTCTATGCGCCTTTCTCCCTTTCTTCTTCTTATAAGATTCACATAATATATATATTGGTACACAAGATGGTATCCCACTTATGACCTTGGTTCTTTTAACATTTCTTCATACGTTTTTATTTTTGTTATCCAGTGTGAATGACTTTAATTGTCTTATCTTTGAGTTCAGTGGTTTCTTTCTTCTGCCAACTCTATTATGCTGTAGAAACATGCTAGGGAATCTTTTTATTTCAGTTATTGTGGTTCTCAATTAAGATATTTTTGTATGATTGTTTCTTATAATTTATATCTTCTTACTGAGATACTCATTTTGTTCATTTGTCATTTCCTTCATATCATTTAGTTCTTTCTTTTTATTTATCTTTAGCTCTTGAGCATATTAAAGATATTTTTTAAGTTTTTAAAAAGTTTGGTTTTCTTTATCGATGATGAATTTTCATCTTGTTCTATAAATGGACCATCATTTCCTATTTATTTGCTTGTCTTATAATGTTCTGTAACAAACTGTTCATGTTAAGGTTTAATGTGTTAATTCTGGGATTTAGTTCATGGGCTGTCTATAAGGTAAATTTGTATCCAGCTAATGATACGATAGAGATTTTCTTTAGTTACAGTTGCTAACTAAAGCAAAGCAAAACAAACAAACCCCTCCCCCCCAATTTTTTTCACAGTTTATGCAAATTGTCTCTGTGTTGGCTAGTTCTGTCCTTCATTGTTTAGCCCTCCTACCAAGATCAATCCAAAGTAAAATCACAGGGTTCTCTGTATTTTCTAAATGTATGTCTTGTCCTGGGTATGTCCTACAGACATAGGAATTCATCCATTTACAGGGATCCAACTCCCCCCTCTACTCACTGAGAAATGGACCCTCACCCCTCTGGGCTGCTCTATTGTATGCTTTGAAGCAGGAAATCCTTTGCCACAGATTACCTCAATTTTATTGTTTCTTATACTGCTTTAGCTGTCCACAAGCTGCTTCTGGCTTCAGGGCAATTTCTGGGAAGGTATCCATTGATGTGTGTCCTGGTTCAGTCTAAGGTTGCCACTCAATGGATTGCCACTGACATACAGGCACCCCAATATCCAAATTGGGATTACTCTTCTCAATCTGGAACAGGCCAGAGACTCACTTTGATAGTGCAGGACAGCTCCACACTGTGTTGGGGGAAGAGATGGAGAAGAGGCCATCCAGGGTGCCATGATTTTCTCTTTTCACTCTTAAGTTGTGTTTTATTGATTTGGGTCTCACTCAGTTACTACAACCCTTTAACTGTTTTCTGGAGGTCGAAGGGAGATGAGTCTGTCAGTTTTTGTTAGTTGTTCACAAGTTCTGTGAATAATAGAACCCTGGAGCAATGTACACTGCCATCTTAGTCAATGAAAAGCTTAGGCAATTGATTCCAAATCTCTTTACTTTTCTAATATATGCATTCAACTACATAAATTTCCTTCCATATACCATTTTTGTTGCATCCTACAAATTTTGATAATTTGAATGTCCATTTTAATTTAGTTCAAAATAATTTTAAATTTCTCTAGAGACTTCTTCTTTGCTTCTGGACTATTTAGAAGTGCATTTAATATCAAAATATTTTGGGATTTTCCAGTTTTCTTTCTATTATGATTACTAATTTGATTCCATTGTGGTCTAAGAATACACTTTGCATGATTTCTATATTTTTAAATTTGTTGAGGTGTGTTTTGTTTCCCATTATGTGGTTTGTTTTGGTGGCTATTCCATGTAAGCTTTAGGTAGAATGGGAATTCTGCTCTAGTTGGATGAAGTACTATAAATGTCAATTAGATCTAGTTGATTGTTGGTGTTATTCAGTTCAAATATACTCATACTGGTTTTCTGCTTTTTGGATTTGTCAATTACTGATATATGGGTTTTGAGGTGTCCAACTATAATATTCTTTTTTATTTGATAGACTATGAAAATATGCAAGCCAGAAACTGTTAAAACAGCAAAGAAAAATTCATCTGTTTTTTATTGCAGTTTTAACCATTTTTGGCCTGCATATTTTGATATTCTATTATTAAGCATACACATTAAGGAATGTTATGACCACTTGAAGAATTGACAAGTTTTTCATTTTGTAATGTCTTTCTATATCATTATAAATTCCTTGCTGAGAAGTCTACTTTGGTTTATTATCTCCAAAATTTGTAAGTATTTTCTATTCCTTAACATTGCTTTTTGTAGCTTTGGTGTTTTGTTTTGTTTTGTTTTCTCTTTTACTGCCTTCTCTGGGTTCAATTGAACATTTAATTTGTTTTGATAGCCTCTCAATTACACTTTTGTTTTCTTCCTCTATGGTTGCCTTAGATTTTGTAATACAAATTAATTTTAACCTCAGTCCACTATTAAAGAACACTAAACTATTGCATGGATAGTGAAGAGACTTTATAGCACAATAATCTCATTTCTTCTCTCCCTGCTCTTATAACAATACTGCTGTTCCTTTCAATTTTCTGTAAGTTATAAACATGCAATATATTGTTTCAATATTATTTTACCTTCATTTCTCTCTTT
This sequence comes from Tolypeutes matacus, assembly GCA_026826555.1. Lineage (NCBI taxonomy): Eukaryota > Metazoa > Chordata > Mammalia > Cingulata > Chlamyphoridae > Tolypeutes > Tolypeutes matacus. The sequence goes on along the minus strand of JAKSZT010054465.1, from coordinate 120,099 downwards.
TCTAATGTTCCTCCTTTCTTTACACAGCTCACATTTTGTCCTATATCATTTTCCTTCTTCAGGAGAGCTACTTTTACATTTTTTGTAAAGCTGTTCCCCTGGCAACAAATTCTTTCAATTTTTATTGGTCTGAGAAAGTTTTAATTTGTCCTGTGCTTTTGAAGGATAATTTCCTTGGAGACCAAATTCTAGGTTAGAAAGTTGTGTCTTTCAATGCTTTCAATATTTCATGCTATCTCTTCTTGTGTGCATGATTTTAAAAGAAATTCCAAAGTAATTCTTATCCTGTTCCTCTGTAGGTAAGATATTTTTTCGCATGGCTTCTTTAAAGAGTTGTTCCCTATCACTGGTTTTATGCAATTTGATTATAATATGCCCAGGTGTAAAGTTTTTTATATTAATTCTGTTTTTTTATATTTATTAAGCATCCTGGATGTGTGGTTTGTTGCCTTTCATATTATGGAAGAGTCTCAGCCATTATTTCTCAGCCATTATTGTTTCAAATATTTTTCTAGTCCTTTCTTTACTCTCCTTCTAGTATTCCTGTTACAGTTCTATTATACATTTTTAGTTGTCTCATAATTTTTAGATATTCTTTTCCAAATTTTCCATTCTTTTTACTCTTTGTTTTCAGTTTTAGGTGTTTTCTACTGACATATTTTTAAGCTCACTAATTCTATCATAACCCATTTTTATTCCACTTAAGTGTCCATCAAATGTGTCCTTCATTTTTGTTATACTGTTTTTGGTTTCTAAAATTTCTTAATTCCTTTTTAGAGTTTCCATTTCTCTTTTTACATTAGCCAACATGTCTTACATTTTGCCAACATTTTTCTTTAATGCTCTTAGCATAATTATAATAATTATTTTAAAATATTGTTCCAATAATTCCAAAATCTTCCATACCTGACTCTGATTCTGATGATTGCCATGTCTTCAGACAGTTTTCTAACTTTTATCATGCCTTGTGATATTTTTTTTCACAGCCAGACATAATGTATTTATTTTGAAGTTTTATATTTGCCTTACTAGAAGTTTGGCTGTTTATTATTTCCTTCAGCTGTAGATGTCAGGCCTAACATTTTGTATGATCTCTTTATTTTTATCTCTTTGTCTTTAGGTTTCCTAAGAGAATTCTTAAATTGAGTCTGAGCTTTGTAATTCTGTTCAGTTGCAATCTCCTATTATTATACAGGAGTCTTATAGATATACTAGCAAATGTGGAGGATAGAGAAGTAATCTATAATCCAATCATTAAAACTAATCTCTTTTTGTGAGTCTGTATTCTTGGGCTGTAACTTGCACAACTGATTCTCAGATTTTTTTCTACCCTTAGTTAACACAGAAAGAATAGCAGTGCTGGAGTTGAGTATTTCCCAACTGCAATGTGGATTAAGTTCTGGAAAAGCCATGTAGATTAGTAGCTGAAAAATATTTTCCCTTGTGTACAGGCATTTGTTAATAAGAACAGACTGCTTGGGCTTATTCTAACATGCTTACATGTCTCCTCCCCTGCCAGAAGCATGACCCAATATTACTCTGAAATTTCCATTGATAGTTTGTTTAAACTTCTGGAGGTAATGTTCATGAAAATGTGGGGTTCTTTTAATGCTGAGTCTCTAGAAATTTTTATCTGTTAAGTTACTAATACCCATTCTATAGGAATTTGTCAATTATATATTAAGACTCCTTCCTGATTCTGGTTCAAGAGTGATTTCTGTTCCAGGATAAGTTGTGACTTTTTTTATCTATGTATTTCTAGAGATGGAGGGGCCATGTGGTAGTTTGAAGCTGTTATGGACCCCAGAAAAGATCATGTCATTAGAGTTAATACATTCATGTGGGTGTGAACTTATTGTAGGTGGGAACTTTTGATTAGATTACTTCAATCTAAGGGTCTTACTCCTCTTACTAGAGTCCTTTATAAATGGAAGTAATACCAGGTCACAGAGACAGAGAAAAAATCTGCAGGAACTCAGAGAGGGAGCCACAGAAATCAAGAAGCTGAAAGTAAAGAGAACTGAGGGATAAGAGAGATGGCACAATGGGCCTCCCAATTGCCAGAGGAGTCTGAGATCATCTACAGTTGGTCTTCAGGGAAAGAGTATCACCTGATGCCTTGATTTCAACATTTTCATATTTCAGAACTGAAAGTGTATAACATGATAAATCTCCATTGTAAAGCCAACTCATTACTTTTATATTGCTTCTGGCAGCATTTTGCAAAGAAAAACAGATTTTGGTACCAGAATAATGAAGTCCTGCAAATACCAAAAAATGTGAAAACCAGAAATTGATGGTTTAGAAAATCTTGGGCTTCTGGAAAATGAGTCCCCAGAGAATAGTGCCTCAATTGAGGACTTAACTAAGCATAAAACAAGCCAGTAATTTCAATGCAAGTCAGGATTACAATTGCAGTTTATCAGAAAGGATAGTGGATGGTCTTATTGTCTGATGGTTTGAACCTCTGTGTTCTATTTGCTAAACCAACCAGTTTTTATGAGATCTGTATTAATGGAACCCTGCCAGCCTGTACTAAAAGGGACAGAAAAGGGACATATTGAAGGAAGAATGACTTCAAAGGCAGTACCATGGAAGCCAAGGCCTGGACAGATGACATCTTCTCAGGCTAGGAGAGTTAGCCCATACATGTATGCGGAGGGTGTGAGTATGCCCCAGCACTTAAAGAAGGCAGGTCTTCAATCCCATTGTTCAGGGAGAATATTACATGCTCAGGCTTCAGAGAGTGTGGAGCACAATCCACAAGGATTGGGGAGAATTGACCCCCACCCCATTGTTCTGAGGGCTTTGATCATGTAGCCTGGAGATGGGGCGGGAGCCTGAAAATCACCCTAGTATTCTCAGAATAAGCTTGGGCCCATGATTCAGCCTCCATTCTCATGCTTGATTAGTGTAGACTTGAGAGCATGGTCACTAGGCAAGCTCTTTGAAAGGCTGGGGCTGCTGTTCCACCAAGAAGAAAACAACCTTGTACATATGACTCTTAAACCTTGAAATCTAATGGAGCATGCCCTTCAGGGGTTTCAAAACTGTTTGGGACCCCTGGCCCCTGTTTTCCTTCCAAGTTTTCCTTATTGAAATGGGAAAATTTATTCTATGATTGTGCTTCCTTTGTATATTGGAAACAGATAGCTTCTTCTCAGTTTCAAAGTCCACATCCTGAGGGAAATTTTACCACAGGACAAAACTTGCCTATAACCAATTTTGATCAGACTATGTATTTAATATTGTTATGCATAAGATTTAAGGCTTTTAGGTATTGTGATGGAAAGAATGTATTTGCATATAGAAGGCATATGTCTTTTTGAGGTCCTGAGAGGGTGAGTGTGGTAGTTTGAGGCTTTTATGGACCCCATAAAAGATCATGCTTTTAGAGCTAGTCCATTCCTGTGCGTGTGAACCTGTTGTATGTGACATTATTTTATATTAGATTATTTCAGTTGGGTATGACACACAGTGGGCCTTAATCCTCTTACTGGATTCTTTTATAAATGGGCTGAATATGGAGCTGCATACACACAGTAAAGAGCCACAGGAGTTCATAGAGGAAGCCACAAAAACTGGGAAGCTGGAAGTGACAAGACCTGGAGAAGAAGGGATATGCTGCCGTGTGCCTTCCTATTTAACAGAGGGGTCCAAGATTGCCAAAAGCTGGTCCTCAAGGAAAAAGCGTCACCTAATGCCTTGATTTGGACATTTTCATGGCCTCAGAACTACAAGCTTGCAGCCTTATAAATCTCCATTATAAAAGACAATGCATTTCTGGTAAATTGCATCTGGCAGCTTTTAAAAAACCAAACAGGGTAACATCATGCCCTTTGCCCTCAATTTTCTGATGGGTCAAAGAAGAATGGTTGATTTTTAGTTTTCAAGCTTTTTTTTCTTTTTGTGAGGATGGGAGTGATGATTTCCAAGTTTTTATATGTTTGAGTGGAAACTGGTTCATTATCATTCACTTATGAATATTTTAAAAACTTTCCAGTATTGTTTATTTCTCAATATTTTAGATAAGTACCATGATAAAATTTGAATTTGCAAAGATTTTATGATTTTATACCTTTGTGCATAAATATATATAATTATAATTTAAGGTAATTAATTTCTATCATAAATCCATTGTGCTCAGTGTTCTGTATAATCTCATGTATTAATCAGGGTTCTCTAGGGAAACAGAATCAACAGTAGATATCTATAAATAGTGTGAGATTTTATAATATGCTCTCACATGACCTTGGGGATGTACAAGTGCAGATTCCACAGGCAGGCTGTAAACCAGGGGCTCTGATGAAATTCTGATGAAGGTACTTGATGAGTACTCAGGAGATGTTGGCTGTCCAAAGACAAGCTGGAAAATTCTCCCTGAATGTTGAAATCACTTCCCCTCTTAAGGCACTCAACTGATTGGATAAAACATCACCCATTGCTGATGTCAATCTCCTTGGTTGATTGTATATGTAATCAGCCATCTATGCAATAAACTCACTGATAACTAAAGTCCACAAATGTCCTTGTATTACAATTAGCCCAGTGCTTTCTTGACCAAACAACTGGGCACAATTACCAGGCTGAGTTGACACATTAGCCTAAACATTAAATCTCAATTTTAAAAATTTATAGCAGCTATTTTCATGGCCCAATACTTAATTTTAATTCCTCCATCTGCAAGATCACAAATTATTTAATTGTTGGATATATAATATTAAATATATATAAATATCTATATAAATTCTTTTTAATTGTGTTATTCCATCTTTTATATCATTACTAAGTATTTGCCTGCTTTGCTTATCAATAATTGATAAAGGAGTATTAAATATGTCATTGAAATTTACCTGTTTCTTCATTTACTTTGTCCAAATTTGCTTCATATATACCAACACTACAAATAAGTACTTCTATTAGTAATTGTCTTATAACAAAAGAGGGTAGAATCAAATGTCATACTTTAAGGAGTATTTAAGAAATTATTTTCAATAGATGTGGACAGCTGTAAGAAAGCCACAAGAAGTGTGCAGTAGCTGGAGTTTAATAACAGATGAAGCCTGGCATTTGTTAAATAGTGTACATTGGGTTCCATTGTGGGGTAAAGAAGAGTGGAAATGGGGGGTGAAAAGGGAAAAAAAGTAAAATAAAAGAGAAGAAGGACCTTGAATAGACCCATGAGAATGTCTACTATGAACTAAGGAATATAATTGACTCTACTAAGTTTTTCCAGATTCTACTCCCATTCTCCACTCTCCTTCCTGTAACAACAAACAAAAACATAGCAAAAAAAAAAAAAAAACTAAATTAAGAAACAAAATGATAACATGCTAAGGTATTTTCCTAATTCTATTATTACCCTAAAGATAGATGTTACCTAGTAATGTAAAATCTTTTGTTTAAAAATAAAAACAAAACAGTATTCATGGCTTCAGAACTTCAAATACATGTAATAAAATGATAGAGACTATTTCCAAATATGCATCCTAAGGGCAAAAAATTCTATGTTGATGGGGAAAATATTAATGCTCTGCTGATACTCAATGTATTGATCCAATTCAACATTTATTAAGTATGTAGTTGTATAATATATGCCATGGTAAACATCAGTGGCTTTGTATTTGAGGAGTTTATTCTAAGAGAGAAGATAGATGGAGAAACAAATAACCACAATATTTCACCGGTACTATAATATCATTGCAATCTTGAATCATTCATCTGATAATGCTGAAGATAAAAATGAAAGAAGTGGAAGATTTAAATCGATATCTAAACCACACTGATAATATTGGCTTTATCTCTGCATTTATAAATATATGCACATTTACTGCTGCTCATGGGAGATTTTTCCTCTGGCCCTTGTTTGTCTTTTAATTCAAGGATTTCCCAAAAATGTTTCCCTAAAATGTTCTTTTGGATGGAAGATTCATGGAACAGTCAGAGACTTTCCACATATATTTGCTGCTTTCATAGCAATTCCACAGAAAAACAAAGGGATCTAGCCTGTAAATCTATCTTGATGTTTGTAGAAATATAAAGTCTCATGTAAGAAGAAAGCATTATGGTTAGTATATGTAATATGTATTTTGTATATATGCATATTGGAGATAAAATTATTGGAGTTTCAGCAATCTCTTTATTTTATATAAAATTTGATCTTAGTAAATTCAAATGTTTCAGTTTAAGTTTTTCTAGATAATTTTACCTTATGTTTATTTTTAATAGATCTCATTCAAGAAAACCTGGATGGTAAATTGAGGGCAAATTAAGTTTTTAAAGGCAATATTTGTATTTATGAGAAGAAATTTAAGTTTAGTGAAAACATGTATAAGTTTTAGAATCATACAATTATGATTTGGATATAGGACTTCTCTTTAGTTTTTGTGTAATCTTGTTCTTTAATTTCATTATTTTCAAAACAGGGATAACAATATGTTTCATCAGGTTGTGGTGAATTTGCTTCATATTATATTGAAAATAAAATATCAAGAGCTAGTATAAGTCAGAGTCAGTGTATTTATGTCATTTAACTATTATCCTTCCTTCATATATGGTATTTAAATATTTTATTTTAAATCCATCTAATAATTAAGCTTATGACTTTCCCTTTGACAAGTGTTATTATGATTATTATTTAAGAGGTGATAAGTACATACAGAAAATGGAAAAATAAAAATAAATTTATCATTGATGGGTCTTTATATTACACAAATACATTCACGACATTGGTCATAAATCCTACTTCTCAAGAGTCTTACTTCAATGTTTTTGTCTTTCTTTCAAAATAGAGTTGACACATCATTTCAAATAATTCCTCAAAATATCTTTCTTCAGGGATTTATATTTTAAAGGAGGTACTTTGGAGGATATTACTTAACTGTGTGGTATCTGAAAATGTGAACCCAAAATTGTTCTCTTCAAAAACTCTGTTTATCTATGTGTATATCCATATACACAAGGGTGTGTGCATGTGTGTGTGTGTAAGGGAAAAGGACAATGGATTTGTAAGAGCACACAGAAATTTGATGATTAGAAGACTAGGAGCGAAATGATTTGGGGATGAGTTAACTTTTTCAAGGATTCCTACTAGAAACTCTATGGACACTGCTTTAAAGGATATTTTTTACATGGGTCTGTGTTTACACAACTGGTGATCAAGCAGAGCAAGAACTGATGCAAATGTTAAGAGATACTGAGGCTGCACCACATTAGGGGAATATTCTGAATCTAGATTTGAACTTTCTATAGTTTTAATTCTCTAGGTTTTCCACAGTTAAGTTCTACAGTTTTAATGAAAATTTTTCTGTAGATCTCTTTATGTTCTTTAACTTACCAGATTCTTTCACAAACACAGAAAATAGGTTTGAATATTCTTAATTTATAAAGAAGTAATTTTTTAGTTGTATTTTGATTTCAGACTAACCTTTTACCAACTCCCATGTTTTTGCCTTATAACATGAGTTCTTCAACTGTGGCACAACAAAATCCCACAAGAGATAAAACCAATTAACTTATGAAAATGCTGATGTTTATTGCCTTACACAACAGTTTGTTCCTCTCCAAAACATGTTCAAAACTCTTCTGTGGGCTGAATTAAGTTAGAATCATAAATGTTTTATATACTAGACTTTACATGAATTTCATTTTCTTTTCTCTTGGCATATGTTAAATGCATCCAGTATCATTGGTTCTGTTTGACTCAAAGAAAAAGGCTCAGAGAAAAAGAATTACCCAGTGCTACCAATTTAGGAATTAGAAAGACTGAATGCTTTCCTCATGATCCTTAGAATACATCATTTTGTACCCTCACTGATGCCATTTTAAAACAAGAACAACAATAACAACTTCATCAGTGGTAAAAGTAATTTGGGCATGACATTGTTTGAAGTGATGGTTTCAATGTAATGTAATGTATTAATTCCCTACCCCCAAGACCCGGATACACTACATCTGAATGTCTACATGTGTGTTTCAATATGCAGGTCATTCTTTAATCTCATTAATTCCTTCAAAATAGCAAGGGAAAACAATGAGACTCTGAAGTGTCTTAAAGTGCTAAAAGCAGCCTCAAATCTGTGCTTTTATCCTAATTAGGAGAAAGATGAAATTTTATATAATAACATCTTGTTTCCTATATTCAGATACCCAGAAATAACTGCTTCTGATTCCCTATTTCCAGTTTTTCCATGTCCTGAACGGATCTCAAGCAAATATGCCAAGAAGAAGATGCACTGAAACTAACAGTAGCTAATTCATACTACTTCTCTATTATGATTAAGATGTCTTGATTTTATTTTTATTATAAGAATAAATATATTTAATTTAAGTGGATATATGAATACTAGTATGAGATCAAGATTCAGATAGTTTATGTCGCATAGAAAAGTGAGGGAGTAGCCTAAATTTCTTTGGTAGTTATTGACAGAAATGGAGAAACCTATTTATGTTTAAAAGATGGAAAACAATTGGAATTCCATTTGGTTGTGGATATTGTACCATAGATGTGAAGCACTTGTTATCTGGCATCAGACACAGATTTATATTGTAGGTCTGCTTGTTAAAATATTAATGTAATTAATATATATAGGTGTAATTAATGAGCCCTATTATGCCTCTATTACCCCATATGTAAAATAAGCATAAGAAGAGCATGTACATAGGCAAGGGATTGATATGGGAGTTAAATATATTAAAAATTTATAAAAGTGCAAGGAGTGTATTATGCTTTCAGTAACATCATTTGGCATTATAATGCTGCCTTTAATCTAAAAATTGTTTAAAAATTTAATCCTATAATCAATCTGCTGTGATATACATTATAATCCAATTTATAAATCTATTCAAAAGTTTAAAAATGTTATTACATCTTTGAAATTATATTTGGATCATTTCTGATTATTTAAATTGATATTGTGAATGCTGGATGCACCTTAACCAGACAGAAAATCAGAACAATGTCACTGAATTTGTCTTCTTGGACCTATGGGAGAATAAGCAAATAGAACTACTGTTCTGTTTCTTGTTCTTGCTCTGTTACATGGCAGTCTTATGGGAACTTCATCATTTTACTATCACTTGCAGCCATCTACTTGAACAACCAATGTGCTACCTTCTCTCCCACCCCTCCCTCTTGGACCTCTTCTACACCTTCACTGTGGTTTCCTCACTAATCAGAGACTGTAGCAGTTTGATATTATTTAAGAATTCCCAAGAAACAGAAAAATTATGTTTGTAAACAGATCTGTTCCTCTGAGTGTAATACTCTTTGGTTGTATTAAATTCAAAGGTTTTACGTTTACTTGATAAAAGATTAGAGCTTTGATTACACCATGTCAGTAGGGTGTAACTCAGGGTTGAGTCCCCGCCGCATTGTTGGGCTGATATAAATGGACACTCACAGGAAGAGAGAGAGTTCCATAGACACCAGAGGAGAGAACTCTGTCATTTCAATCCTACCTGCCATGTGACAGAAAGGAGAAGTCTCAAACAGCTAAAGCTTTGTGGAGTGATGGACAATCTGCCTGATAGCTTACAGCTGACCCTGGGAAGACAGCTGAGACTGATACAGGAAACCCTGAGAGACAAGCCCAGACAGGGAGCCCAAACCCTCACAGAGATCAGCTACCATCTTGCTTCAACACGTGGCAACTGACTTCAGTAAGAAAGCAACCTTGAGTGGGACTCTTTGGGGCCTAGAAACCAAAAGCTTTTATCCCAGATAAATACCCTTTATAATGGCCAACAGATTCCTGGTACATTGCATCAGCACCCCTTTAGCTGACTAATACAGAGACTTAGCTTCCGAGGGAAAAAAACATTTCCTATAACAACTGTATGACCCAACTTTTACTTCCCAACTGCTGGTGGGTATAGAAATATTCATCTTGGTGTCAATGACTTTTGACCATTGTGTTGCCATTGTCAAGCCCTGGCACTACATGGTCATCATAAAAAGACAGAGGTGTAACATGCTGATTGTCATAGCTTAGGGCCTGGGTTTTTGGCACTCTATTGCTCTAGTGCTCATGGTCCTCAATTTACCTTTCTGTGGCCCTAATCATATCATTCACTACATGTGTGATTTTTTTCTTTTTAGATTCTTTTTTAAAGATTTATTTTATTTATTTATCCTCCCCTACCCCCATTATTTGCAGTCACTGTCTGCTCTCTGTGTCCATTTGCTGTGTGCTCACTGTGTCTGATAGTTTTCTCTTTAAGAGGCACTGGGAACCAAATCTGCAACCCCCATGTGGAAGAGAGGCACCCAATCACCTGAGCTCCTTATAAAAGGATTTAAGGATTAAGGCACATGAGCAGACTAGAAACACAACTAAAGACTAGAATATGTCCAGCTAGCCTAGTGCTAAGGATCTCACACAAGATCTGCCAAATCACAGTCAACTTTCATCTTTTGCCCATTAGATTGAAACAGGTGTTTGCTGTCTTTAAACAATGAGATTTGGGGATTATTTTAATGGCACAAAATTTTAATGTAAACAGGGTATGATTATTTATTCAATCAATGTAGCACATTTTAAATAGACCTCTACTAATTAAAGGAGAGGTAAAACAAGAAAGGGAGGAAAAGGACAAGTAAAAGGCAAAAAAAAAAAAAAAAAAAAAAAAAACCAAAAAAACAACCTCCCCCCTCCAAAAGCATTAAGTACTATGAGAAAGTTCATAAGAATAAGGTATGTGGGATGATGGCCACCAACTCAGCCCTTAGCAGCCCATCTCTTCTGGACACACTTCATTTAATTAAAGTAGGTGGGAACCCAGGATATGCAGGATCTAGCCTTGTAGCCCAGCGATGTAGACTGATATCAGTCCTTAAGTTCAACTTATCATTTCAATCACTGGAAAAGCAAAGGCTTCCTCTTGCCACCATTTAATCCTCAACAAATGTGTTCCCTTCTCTCTTCTCTTCATTCTTAATATCTCAATAAGAGTTTTGGCTACTGAAAAGACAGACAAATGCAGTATTTAATATGATGGAAATGACGAATAGCACAACTTGTTTCAGAGTCTATTACTGGATACAACCTCTTACATATCATATTAAAGATCATTTGTTTCTCTCTCCTTCTTTCTACCTCTTGCCCATTTTGCAATTTTTTTCTACTCCCTTTTATCCAAACACTCCTTTCAAAAATAGGTGTACAATTAATTATGGGAAGACAAACAAAAGAGAATAGAAGAGAGTTTAAGAAGGAAGGAAAGAGAGATGCCATAATGATCTAGTTCACTCCTCAGAATTCAACTTAGGTGTGAACAGATATTGTCTTCCTTTTTTGGAGAATAGAGTGGTTTTCATAGCACAAAAATGGTTTATCTTACTGCACTTCATTTTCAAGTTTGTTTCTTTTTTGGTAGAAAAACAGCATACAGTAAGCAAATTATGGTAAAATATAATTGACAACTTGCTTACTCATGAATATATCATTAATCTGGAATGAATAAAATGTATGTGATTAAGAGATATGGCTTGGAGAATGAGCTTATAAAATAGAGTACTGCCACTCTCAGCTGCAATTCTTAACTATGTGCATTTGCCTATATATTAAGAAAGTTAATAAGACTTTTTCCCATTTCCTGGTAGTACTGCAAGGACCATCTACTATAAACAAAAGATTCTAAGTAGTACATATTCCATTTTACATGAAATCAGCAACTTAGGCCAACTAACTCCCTCTCTTGGCTAAATAGGAGACCTCCATTCAGAATGGACTTATAATCATTCCCCATAAAGTATAAATAAAAGATTGAGTGGTGAGTGTATTGTAGGTTACTGAGGGAAGGTGATGTCTTAAGTGATCTCAGGTTATCCTCTTCATATGTCCTCAAAAGGCAAAAATCAAGGCATCAGCCTGCCTGGGCTTTTATCTGGAGACTTTGGGAAAGAATCCACTGCCAAGATCATTTAGGTTTTTCACAGAGTTCAACTTTTTGTGAATGTAGAGCTGTAGTCCTTATTTCATTGTGACTCTTAGCCAGAACCCTTTCTCACTTTTTTAAGGCAACCTGCATTTCTGGTCATGTTGCTTTCTTCATCTTCAATCCAGCAACATTGTACCAAGGACTTCTCATGTTTTAAATATCTCTGACTACTTCTGCTTCATCTCTCTTGGTTGGAGTAATTTTTGTTTTTAAGAGCTCATGTGGCTTTGTGCAGGAATCCATCCTGCAAAGTTTTGTGAGAGTCTATCCAGCAGAGCCTGTGACAATGCAATGAAAATGCTCTGAACACAGAGGTTGGGAGAGGTCAGGGGGAGAATAGCAGAAGAAACTATGCTCCCCAACTGATCCCCAGCACTCTTTTTATTCAGAATTTGTTTACAGTCAACATCAGGGTGCACATGCAGGGGGATCAGGCAGGTATGGTGAAGGGTGTAAATAATCTCGTAAGAATTCCAGGCTGATAATGAGGAAGCAGGATTACAGAAACATTTAGTGATATACTTAGGAGATAAGGTGGGAGATAAGGGAGATAGGATAAGCAGGCCTTGTGACTTCTCTGTGTGGGCAGAGAAAACAGGCTTCCAAGATAGTTCTTAGATGTAAAGATTAGAGGGTTCCCATAGCTTTGCAGTGAATGAAAGATTACAATGTATGGTATCATCAGTATCATGAAACTGCTTATGCAAATGACCCCACTATTGGGTACCAATAGTAGGTGGATTTCATAAGTATCCTTATTGGTAGGTTATAACAAAGGCTGCATATTACAACACTAGAGATCAATCAAATTGGATCCAAAGAAGGGAAATCTTAGAGTCAGGATAATCTTGCTGTAGAATACCAAATGGACTCTTTCCAGGCCAAAAATAATCAATATTTTGCTTGTTCATGGTGGCTTTGCAATCTAAGGGCTTATAAATGGCTACACAGAGACTAACGGCCATGAGGATGAAGTTGAAGATCTCTATGACACCAAAGACATGATATGCAAGCACATGGGTTATATAACCATTGTAGGAAATGGTGTTCTTTACGGAGTAGGCATAATAAGTAGTCTAGGGGCTATGGTAGTTGATAAACTTGCATGTGTAATGGCTGGCTGCAATAGAAAGAAATACATGGAGTTTTCAAGGGTCTGGATCAACTTCATCCTCACAATAACAAGCAGGTTCCACACCATCATAATCAAGTAGAAAATGAAAACGATTTTAAACATCACTTTCTGCTTTGGAAGATCCTATATCCGTCTTAGTTATATGAACTCAGTCACTGTATTATTCTTTTGCATGGCTTCAGTTGACAGGTGAAAAGCACAAGTCAGGAAGCATCTGCCAGAAGAAAACATAATTTGATAAAATGAATTTTAAACTTTGAGTCTGAAATTCATGCTGTCACTGAACTCTAACTGAAAATAGTTTGCCTCTCTGGGTATTTTTATCCTCTGGGTACATGGGATTTATTCTATTCAAAATAAGATTTGTTCTACTGTATAACTTTAAGGATGTGAGAATAAAAATATGAATATCGATACTAGAGGTAATTTACCCCATATAGGATTTCCCTAAGTATAATTTATCTCATTGTACTTTTATATTCCTTTAACATCCAGAGAATGTTTGAGTAAATTTTTGAGGCTGTTTTTGTCAATGAGAAACATCAACAGCAGCAAACACACACACACACACACAAACAACAAACAACCAAAGAAACAACTTTTCTAACAAAAAAAAGAAAGAAAATAATTATTTATAGTAAAACCCAAACCACTATTTTTGGCATTCTTAGAGAATATTTACAAAACTTATAACTTCTGAATTTATTGATATGTTAATTTCCATAAAGTTGGTATGTATAAAAAAGAATAGAATAAAAAGGAAAAGAAAAGGGAAGAAAAAAGAGAAAATAAGTTTGGATATGTAGATATAAAAGATTTAAAGACTTTCCTTTGGAATGTAACAAAGCCTTTTCATTAAAAGTCCTCATTATCTGCAACAGCATTTAAATTAATGCTTGAAACTTTAGAATATTTCTCAGTTTTTAAAAATATTTTGGCACATAAAACTATTCTGTAAATTCTTGAATATTATTTATATAGTACATTGTGGTAAACTGTAGGAGATTTAAGGGTATTAATAGCTAACAATAAAAAGGTTTACTTTATACTATATAATGAATTTGTATAAAACTTCAAATAAAACATTTTCAAATATGTTAGTGAGAAACTGAGCTTTGTTCTGTGAATATTACTTTTAATATTAGTTTTTGTAGCTGATATGGTTACCCTCCTGTTTTCTCCTTATTTTGACATAATCTCATTTTAACATAAACTTTGCAAGGACAGTACAATTAACACCTGTTACTATCCTTTACTAAGATTCACTAATTGTGTACACTCTGTTCTGCTTTGTTCCTTATCTCCCTCCCTCCCTTCCTCCCTTCCTTCCTTCCTTCTTTCCTTTCTTCCTTCCTTTCAATTTAATAATATAAATGTACTTTGTTTCTGAATCATTTGAAAGTAAATTGGTGGCATTGTGCCTTTTTATCCCTTAATGCTCTAGTGTATATTTTCTAAGAATAAAATATCCTCTAGGATAACCACAGTAAAATTAGATTTTAACAACCCCAGGGAATTTAATGCTGATATATTATCTAACACAGTCCAAATTCAATTTCATGAAGGGTACAAAGAAAACCCTTTTTAACATTGATTTTACTGAATTCAGCCCAGATATTTCAATCAGTTTTCAATTCTTTTAAGCCTCCTTTAGTCTGGAATAATACCTTTGTCAGTTCTTGGGTTTGAGAATTCTGAAGTATATTCATTAATTCTGAAGTATATAGGCCTATTACTTCATAGATTAACCCTTGTTTGGGACTGTGCAGTGTTTCTTCGTGATTAGATTCAGGCTATGCATTTTTTTTAGGAGGTACTGGTGATTGAACCCAGGAACTCATACATGGGAAGCAGGTGCTCAACAACTGAGCTACATCTGCTCCTCAATGAGGTTTGTTTTTTTTGTTTGTTTCATCAGTTGTTTGTTAGGAGCTACCAATATCAAACCCCACAACTTGTATGTGGAAAACAGACATTCAACCCCTTGAGATACATCCATTCCCCAGGTTATGCATTTTAGCAAGGAATAATGCAGAGGTGATGTTGCATCTCCATTGATAGTATTATAAGAAAAAGGCATTGCACACTT
This sequence comes from Tolypeutes matacus, assembly GCA_026826555.1. Taxonomy (NCBI): domain Eukaryota; kingdom Metazoa; phylum Chordata; class Mammalia; order Cingulata; family Chlamyphoridae; genus Tolypeutes; species Tolypeutes matacus. The sequence goes on along the minus strand of JAKSZT010054465.1, from coordinate 104,935 downwards.
ATTAAAATTATATACTTATGAAATGAAGGGAAAATTACCAATTATAATTTCACAGTTAGATAAATCACTTTTGGAGTAGTTGCTCACTTCAAAATTGTCCATTGGTTGGACATGGTTACCCAGAATTAAAAAAAACAAAAAACAAAACAACTTCATTACCACAGCTTTAATTTGGATATAATACTTTTGAACCACAAAAATCCTTCTAAGTTTTCTTCATCTATATAGATTTCCCCTATATTGATTCTCTTATTCTGTTATCCTAGCTCTATTTTCATGTTAATTTTAATTAATTTATTTTCTTCCCTATTTCTTATCTTCATTTATTTATCAGAAATGCAAATTATTATAAAAAGCTGTGTAGCCAATGTGTGTGTGTGTATTTGTATATGTATGTTTATGTTAGTGCTATGGAAGATTAGATTACATAAGTGTATGATGGATTGATGGCATTTCCATTGTTTATTAAATATATGGTCTTCCTCATGTGAGACTTCAGTGTAGACACTGTATCTTAATCTTACAGGAAGAATAAAAAGTGAGAACAAAGAAAGCTAGAAGCATTTTACTTAGTTTATTATTAAATACTTTTTCATGGGAAAGCATGGCTATTATTGGTAAGTTTGTGTAATTAAAGATTTAGAGGCAGTATTAGAAATGAAGCAAAATCTTATAATAGTCCCTACAGTTGTGTTACACTTTACTACAGAGAATAAAACTTTATCATAACATTAATTGGCTTCAAACACTGTTCTTCATTTTGCCTTTCATTCTCCTATAAAGAGTTTTTTTACTCCGATGTCTTTTTATTTTTTATTTACTTTTGATTATATACATTATTTTATTTTCCATACTCTTAGAGTTTCATAGTCCTATTGCTGCATTGCATATACACCAATCATAGTGATTATCTCAAGGCCCATTTTAACATGAAAATAATCTTTTTGTTATCTTAACACAAGCAAACAATAAGAAAAGTTAGTTTATAATATAAGTACATGCAAAATCTCTTATTCAAAAATATGGAACTTTTAAAAGACAAACTAGTGATAAAATGGAATCAGTGGTCTTGGGACACTGTGATCTCTGGCCTTGAGGACATCCAAGAGAAAGTTAGATACCAAACTGAAATTATAGGTAGACTAATGATTTATTTGTTTTATTTATGAATGATCACATATTTGAAAGGCTGGTATTGAGTTTAAGTATCTTTCTTCTTAGCAAACCAGGGCACAGGTTCAGAATTTAGAACTAGAGTTCACAGTTAGAAATTCCAGCAATACCAGACTGAAGCCAAAGAAATAAAAGCAAATAAGGCACATTAGAGATTAGAATGCATAGGGATAGTCTAGCTTATCTGCCTGACAAGGTATGGCTGGAGAGGCAGACAATCTTCAGAGAGGGAAACTTTTGGTCCATAATTATATGAACTAATCTAGCACTCAGCTTTCTCTGATACAGAGATGGTGCTTTGGCATTCTTCCTGAATGTGAACTAGAAAAGAAGCAAGCCACAACATTATAAATGATGGCATGTTCTTCCTTCAATAATCACATGCTATCATAATTCACATAGATACCCATTTAGTCAACCATGATGAATAAGTAATTGGACTCTCTAGTCTTCATTTGGCTTCTGAGATAATTTTGATACTCCACAACTTTTTCAGAGCAATTTTCACTTGTGCATTCCTTAGTGTATAGATGAGTGAGTTAAGGAAAAGTGATGCAATGGTATAAAATACTGCCACCATCTTGTCCATGGGAAAAGTGGTTGCCAGATGTGTATAAATGAATATACATGGACCATAGAATAAGATGACAATGGTGACATGGGAGGAGCAAGTTGAGAGGGCTCTTTTCCTCCCTTCTCTACTGCGGTTTCTCAGAGAATGCAAAATGACAATGTATGAGATCATCCAAATCATGAATCTGCTTGTGCAAAAGTAGGTTGATCACATAAGTGTCCATGCAGGCAAGTTTCAAAAAGGCTGTAAATCAAAATTTGGTCAATCAAATAGGGTCCACAGAAAGGCAATCTCAAGGTAATGACAATCTGAGCTATAGAATGTATGAATAATCAAGAATATGATTATTCATATTCTTGCAAGAATAATCAAGATGGTGCAGACCTGCCTGCTCATGATGGTTGGTTAAGGTAAGGGCTTACTGATGGCCACATATCGATCAACAGCCATGAGGATGAGGACTAAGATCTCCATACAGCCAAATATATGTAGGGCAAAGACTTGTGTCATGCACTCATTGTAGGATATGATATTATTTGAAGAGAGCATCTGCAATTAGTCGAGGTACTACGGAAGTTAAAAAGCAAACAACAGTGAAAGACAAATAAAATAAGAAGTACATGGGGCACTCAAGTGTCTGGCTGAGCTTAATGGTCACAATAATGAGCAAATTCCTCACCACTGTTCCCGTGTAGAAAATTAAGATTAAAAACACCATTTCCTTCTGAAAGGATCCTGTGTCAATCCTAAAAGTATGAATTCAGTTACATTTCTGTTTTGCTGCATTAATTCAGTAGATTTGGAGGAAACATATGTTAGAAATAGTTCATATTAAAGGAGAAAAGAAATAATTTGATAAAAAACTCATTTGGAGCGTGAGTATATGATTGACCATGGAACTTCCCTTTAACAATTGGTAATCACCGCCGACGCCCCCTCGTTCTTCGCTGCCCCTGGTCAAATCACGGAGGTCAACCTGGTTTTGGAGTCTAAGACAGAATTAAGCAGCCACCCTGTCGAGCAAAAAGGCAAAGACCAACACCACCAAGAAGCACCCTCAGCGCGCAACATCCAACGTGTTTGCCATGTTTGACCAGTCAGAAATTCACGAGTTCAAAGAGGCCTACAACATGATGGATCAGAATAGAGATGACTTCATTGACAAGGAAGATTTGCATGATATGCATGCTTGTCTGGGGAAGCATCCAACAGAAGCGTACCTTGATGCCATGATGAATGAGGTTCCAGTTCTCATAAATTTCACCATGTTCCTCAAAATGTTTGATGAAAAATTAACATTGGACCCAGAGGATGGCATCAGAAATGCTTTTGCTTGCTTTGATGAAGATGCAACAGGCTCTATCTAGGAGGATTACCTCAGAGAGCTGCTGACAACCGTGGGGGATTGGTTTACAGATGAGGAGGTGGATGAGCTGTACTGAGAAGCACCAGCAATAAAAAGGGGGACTTCAACTACATTGAGTTCACATGCATTCTTTTTTTTTATTATTATGGGTAAAAATCAAAATTTTCACAATACATACCAATATTTGCAAAATGATATATAAATATATATGCATATATGTGCATTTGCTTACAAAAATGTTATATATATTTTAAGAAGTGCTTAGATTACCTAAAATATTACACAGAACCTACCAGGATTCCCATGTTCCCCACCTCCCACACCTCCCACCACATCCCACACAAACATCTCCCAGAAGTGTGGCCCATCACCCTCAAAGGACTTACACATCCTGGGGCCTTGACATCAACCATAGACCACAGTTCACATCGTAGACCACACACTCTCCCACACAGTTCTGAATGGTGTGTGAACCTATATGTGATGCTGAAGTTTTTAGGTATACTTCCAGAGACTGGAGCCTCTAGCCTACCTATGTGCCAGGTGTGCATGGAATCTCGGTGGAGCTGCAACTCCTACCCTACAGCTCAATGGACTCATCCAAGTCATGTGCATTCTTAAACATGGAGCAAAGGACAAGGATAACTGAAAGAACTTAAGCTAACAGCTTCCTGTTACTTTGTCTTACTCTAATTTATTTCCAAGACACTTTTCCCCACGTTCATAGAACATTTTGCATACATTTAGCTTCACAGCTGTGTCTTTTTTCTTTTGATGTATTTATTCCAGACCTTACTGCCACTTAGCACTTGTATAATCAGACTGGAAATGGGGATGGGGTTGTAAATTTTGTTGAAAAAAAGATTGCGAGTAAAAATCAACAAATGTGAAAGCCCAGGAAAGTATATCCATATTTCTGGTTTTGCTGGATTTTTGCATGTTTATATCATAAAATTCCAATTTGAAATTAAAATAATGGGTAATCACTTATCTTTCCATGTATTGATTTTTTCTAAATGAAATGTTATTCACAATCCTTATTAAAACTATAGACCTGATTGCATAGGAGGGTGCAGTAGGAAAATAATGAAAAAGTAAATGATTCTTCAGTTGTAAATAAATGTTAACTTTGTGGATTTGGCACAAGTCGGCCATTTCCTGATCTGAATCGTTTTTCAGTTTCAGCAGGGAATTATCAATATTAGGGGTAGTGTAACACAAAAGTAGCAAAAAGCTATGTGTAATTTCCTTAAATGAGTGTTTTCATTTCTTGGACCTGTTAATAGGGTCATAAAAGACACTTCTAGCACTATCCTGAACATCCAGTCAATTATTCTCTAAACATTTGAGAGCATCTTCCTTAATAAATCCAACATGCAATCATATACACACAGAGATAGGTAGACAAGAAACGTAAGATTTTAGCTTACCAAGTCATTCGGTGATAGAGAAATATAGTGCAATAAACAACAAGCCAAGGAGCATGCCAGTTATTGCCTTGGCTAAGTTTAAGTATATTTCCTTTCACTTTTCCTCTCAAATCTTTTTAGTAGTTTCCAGTTCTAAATCCAACCTCTCATTGAATTTTTGTGATTTTTAATCATACTATGTTACCCACAGTTAAATTCTTTCCCTTATTCATTATTTTTCTGGCTCTTGCAACATGTTTTCCTAGATACAAAGAGACACTGAGACTATCTATATTTAAGAAAAAGGAGATGAAGGACATTTGCCTTAAATCAGATCATTCTTTCAAATTTCAGTTTACAGCTTAAGCACCAAGGATTTAGAAAATGAGCTCAGGAAGCTCAAAGTCAGAGCTGAAGCTTTTCAATAGAATTTTTGTCACCCATATTCTTGAACATCCCATATATTGTCTTCCAGGAAGAGAAAACAAACAAAAATTGAACTAATATTTAAGTATATGCCATTACACTTGGCAAATTGTTTTGTGTACATTGCCACACTTATTCCTCTAAATAAAGCATAAACACAAGCAAATGAAGTGTCTATCTGGCAAAATATTTTTACACCACATGTGATACATAAAAGTATATTTTCTTTATATATACATAGATTTCACAAATCAGCCTTTAAAATGGCAACCTGAATAATGGGCAAAGAACCAATTTTACAAAAGACCCTTCTCTTTATCATAAGGATTATACAAAGGAAAGGTACTAAATTTCATTCATTGTTAAACACAGTTTCTAATTAGATGTACTTTTCATCTATTATATCAATAAAATGATATTTTGATGAACGTTTGTTAAATACAGTGCTCGCAAAGGTGTAGGAAACTATCAGTCTCATGTATTTTTCATGAGTTCAAGTGGGTGCAGACTATCAGGGGATGGTTTTCAACATCTATAATATCTCAACTGCATATAGTCATAAGCCCAGTGATTCAATTTCATACATATATGCTTACTCTCACTCACAAAACCCTTTCCATTGTACCAAAAGGTGCAAAACAACTTAAATGTCCATCTAAATAGGAATGAATAAATCAGGGATGATGCTTTTATGCAATCATTGATTAAAAACAAAGCAGGTACATAAGCAATGGTCTCTAAAATATATATAAATACAAAAAATCAAAGACTGAATTATACAATTAGAACGGTAAAATTTCCATTAGTAGCAGAATACTATATATTAGACACACATTATATATTGTATAAAAGGATTGTGTTTTATATAAATGGATTGTATTTTGAAAAGTATCAAGGAAAAACATAATAGCTGTAGTCTCTGGGGAGGGAAACTGCTTTCTAAGAATCAGAAATAGGAGAAGACCTACATTTTATGATGTGCCTTTTGTTAATATTTGAAAATATATCATAATCATGTCCCACATTGATAAATAAAGATTTTTAAAACCTTATCTTAGGAGTAGAAGTGGTTGCATGTTTGCATCAGCATATTACTGAGACCTCAGATCTCTCTTCTGAACTAGGCAGGAGGAACAACAATATTCTTAGGGCAAGATTAGTATCTAGGAGCTTGAGTAAGATTGTGAATCAGACATAAAGGAAGTTCTGGAATTCAGTGCTCTTTACATTAAATACCACTTCACTGTCATTAACTTATAGGTTTTCTTGCATTCTGGGAAGTTATCCAATTGTAATTTTTGTCAACATTCTTCAACATAAAGAAATGAAAAATTGTTTGTTGTTTCTATCAACTAAATATTTAGAGAGAGAAGGGTAGATACATATGATAGACAGGTAAGATAGATAAAGAGACAGACATGTACACATATTTCATATAATTTTAATACAATAAGATGTCATGCCATAAGACTGATTTGCATTATAATGGAAGCAATATAAGGACTTGGGTTTCTATTTGTTCACTGTTAAATTTCAGCATCTAAAACAAAAGTAGATGCTAAATTAATATTTGTGAAATGAATGGAAGGATTCAAGAGGATTTCCCGTAGGTACAATTCTATAGTGTCTTAGACTATTTTATACTTTCTTTCCATTGAAGAGATAGGAAATCTGCAAACTACCATATCAATGACAAAATTGTCACCTCCATCAAGTATTTGCTGGAACACCCAAATATAATATTTCTCTTTGCTTGTCCCTCTCACTAACCACTACCAATAGCCCTTACCTTGAAGTAGGATTCCCATCAAGAACTGATGTGGACACTTTTAATTTTCAACTTCTCACTTTAGATTGTAAATAACTCCTATAAAAGTCCATACACTATCTTCTGCTGTGCCTTATATGTATTAGATCATTACTATGGGCATGAACAGATTGACTTTCTCCAAGTATTAATAAATTTAAGTAAGTTATTCCCCAATAAAAAATCTTACCAGGTTTTATGAAGGTGTTAGGATGTTCTGGTGCCACTTTTTTCCTAAGATAATTTGGAAACAACTTACTCAAGAAGAAAATGCTTCTAAAATGCTTTCTGATTGTTCTGGGAAAAGGATCTCTTTGATTTCAGAAAGAGGCATAGGTTTCTCACCTGCCTACTAGAATGCAAACTAAGATGTTCTCAGTTTCAACCCACACTTTCTGAACTCCAGTATCACACAATATTTTGACTGGGGAATGAATTTTTTGGCTTCCCTTGAGGAGTAACATGAATGATACAAAATATCAGAGTTGGGGAAAGGTCATTTCCTGAAGTGTCCCTTCCCTACCAATTAAAAAACAAGATCCAGATGTGAGAAAGAGCTTAATTTGTCTTTTTAGGTTATGGAAATAGGTGGACTATTTCTGCAATTGAGGTGTTAATTGGGTTATAATTAACACTCCTCAACTGGAATAAAAATACATGGTCATCCAGTACCTGGATCTTATTTTCTAATATTGTTGTCCAATAAAACAAAATAGGACTTTTGGGAGATTTGCCTAATTCTAAGGCTATGATAAGAAATGTACAAGATTAACTAGAGAATATTTTGTCAGAAAGTAAGGAAGAATTAAAAATTAAAAGTGGAAAAATAACCCACAAAGTGCAAAACAACAGAAACACATATGCTCACACAATTTTGAGGGTAAATCAACAATAGACAATAGAGCTCTTAATGGGCAAACCTGGAAAAATGTGAGAGAGAAAATAAATAGCACAGTATTGGACTATTATCCAAAGTATAAAATAAATATCCATGTGTCCATACTGATATAAATGAGTGATTGAATAAAAATTAGATGGGGAGAACAGACAATTTCCCCATATATAACAATTCCAAATAATTTATATAGATTTTACACTTGTAGGGAGGAAGATCATAACACACCACTTTTAGTGTGGGATATACATAGTGACTTCCTTCCAAAGAGTACATTATGGAAAGGGGAAGGGGGAAGAGTAACTATAGTATAGAAAACACTACCTCACCCACATCATCAGGTTAACATCAACAGGGCTGAGTCATATTGATAGTATACACCCTTGATATGATGTAATGATATGGAGCTTTCCCTTTGTTTTCCTCCTCCCCAAAATCATAACCCCAATATAATCATGAAAAAATATCAAACAAACTCCAGCTGATCAATAATGTCCCAAACATTTCAGCAGTCTTCCTCAGTACTGTCAAGGTCATGAAAAATAAGGAGTCTGAGAAACTGTCACTGTTTGGAGGTGCTTAACAAAACATGATGCCTAAGAGTAATGTGATATCCTGGATGGGATTCTAGAATAGAATAAAGATGTTAGGTCAAACTTGGGGAAATCTGAGTAAATTATGAAATTTAGTTAATTTAGTTGTGCCACATGTACCATATTAATGTAAGATGATGTTAGAGGAATCTGAGAGTGGAGTATGTGGGAACATCTATAATATTTGTGCAACTTTACTGCAAATCTAATATTATTCTAAAAACATTTTTATTTAAAAATTATGAACCTGAGAATATACGTGTAATTAAATCAGTTTATCAACTACTTAACGAATACCAATTACACAAAACATTATGCTCTAAATGTTGCCATACACATCGTTTTATAAGACATAGTTTGTGGAAAAAAATCATTAACTTGAATTTTTGTCTTTAATTTTAGCAACACAAAGAAAGCAAAGTAGAAAGTAATTAACTTCTTTGGTGTACATTCTATGTGACAATTACCATAAAAGAAATTTTACATGTTAACAATTAAATGTGCTCCACAATGCATTCAATCGTGATTATTTCATTTAATATCTAAGTAAAGTGAGACTCAGTGATACTAAGCAATTTTTTTTAAATACTTAGATTCCATAAATGTTACCCCAAAAATATAGGGATTCCCATATGCCTCACACCCCATATTTCCCACACCCTCCCACATAAAAACATCCTTCATTAGTGAGGCACATTCATCGCAATTGATAAACGCACCCTGGGGCATTGCCACTGATCATGGACGATAGTTCACATTGTAGTCTACACTCTCCCCCCAACAGTTCTGCATATTATGGGACGATACAAAATAGCCTACAACTGTCATTGCAATGTCATTCAGGATGATTTTCAAGTCTTGAAAAAGCCCCCATATTACAACTGTTTTTCCCTCTCCCTGCCTCCAGAGCCTTCAGTGACCACTGCCTCCACATCAATGTTGTAATTTCTTTCATTGCTAGAATCACAATAAGTCTTTAGTAGAAGACCAGTAAGTCCACTCTAGTCCATAGTTCATTCCCCATTCCCAAGGATTCTGGGATGGTAATGCTCACTTCACTTCTAATTGAGAGGAGATTTTGATCCCATACAGTCGATGGATGGGATTCTCTTGCTTGCAGTTGTAGACTCTCTCTGTTCCTTGGTATGGTGGCTATCCGTTCTCACCTCCTTGTTAGTTGTCCTGGGTGAGTCCAATGAACTGGAGAGTAGGTGTTACAACTTGCTGATGATCCAGGCCCAGCTGGCACATGGACAGCCCAAATATTCCAGTCTTTTGGATATACACCCACAAACTCCAGCACCAAGTATAGGTTTAAATAAAAGGGAAGGATGAACCATGTGTAGGGAACCCATAATTGAATGCAGCTCTGTCACTCTCAGGAGGACAAACTCCAAAGCAGGGCCCACTCGCAAGGCACCAAACTCTGGAGTTATATGCCCTGAACATAGGACTTGGGTATCTCCAGAGCCCTCAGAAGCCCCACTATTTGGGGTAGTATCCACTTTGGCAGTCTATGAGATACTGCTGAGATGTGGATAAGTGTTACCTCTGGGATGACCTCCCAACTCACTTTGAAGACTCTTAGCCATATAACTCATTTCTCTTTACCTTTCCCCCCTTTTATTCAAGATCTTTTTTCCAGTTGCATTGCTAGTTGGTGCTTGGTAGTAATCTCTCAGTGCCAAGGAGGCTCATCCCTGGGAGTCTTGTTCCACATTGCGGGGAAGATAATGCATTTATATGCTGAGTTTGGCTTCGAGAGAGGGCACATTTGAGCAACAAGGAGGCTCTCAGGAGGTAAATCTTAGCACCCAACAACACTAGGCTAAGTGTCAATTTTAAGAGCAAAGGTGCATAAGCATAGTCACCAATATCAAGGGCCCATCAATGGGTCCTCCTCCTTCTTGAGTCACTGCCCCAGCACTTGGGGGACTGTTGCTGCTCTATCAGAGAATGTGGCTAAGCCCTCCCAGATGGGAATTCAATATTCTCTCAGTTATTGTGTGAGTCTTCATTCACTGTGACAATGCCCCATAAACATTTGAACATATTTATATACCTTATATATATGCCCAGGTGAACTCTTCCTATGTATCTCCCTTCACTAACACCCCACACCAATGATCCTCCCCTGCCCCAGTTATAACCCTTCTGTGATGCAAAACTTCTTCAAACTTGAAGCCAAAAAACATGGCCAAATACAATTAACAGGAAAGTGAAATAATAATGATAAGTTTAAACATAAGAAATAAAATACATAAAAAAATTTAAAAACCTAAAAATATAGTAAAATTAAAAGATTGGAAAGTTAAAAAATAATGACAAATATTTAAATTTTTTTTACATTTTGCTTTTCATCACTGTAGTATCTGGTGTCCTGTATGTACAGTGGCATTTTCTTCAATATATTTCCCACTGTCTTAACTTTTTTCATTGTGTTGTCAAAGAAGTTTTATGTCACAGCAAAATCAGAATATAGGGTCTCCCACATACTCATCAACCTCCTCATTTCCCCCCTTCCAGTATTAATACCCTTTTATATGTGGATGGTATCTTTGTTATAACTGATATACAAATAATGAAACATAGCTACTAACCATGGTCAATGGTTTACATTATAGTTTACATTTTAGACCATACACTTTTATAGATTTTGCTGATATTTAATATGGCCTGTGTCTATCATTGCAATATCATGTAGAACACTTCATTGCTCACTAAATAACTCCTGTCCCATCTGTTCTATTCCTCTTTCACCCTCCTCTCGGGGCCCATGGCAACTCCCAGGATTCACTCCTTAGATGTCAGGATTCATAGTTACTTGCAACAACAATGATGCCTTGACACAATGGTTTGTCTCCCCTATTAAGAACCACCCATCCTCTTGAGTAACTCCTGCCCCTCTGTGAATATATTTGTCCAACTCTGATATGTTTGGAGGGATGGGAACAACTCCCTCCTAGTCATTATGTGGGTCTCCATCCACTGATACAACACACTATGACAAAATGATCACTCACACATTTCCTAGTGAGCCCTGTCCCAAATGCTCCCACATCCAACACCCTAAACTAGTAACCCTTCCTTGTCATATTGCCATAAGAGCATTCCCAACTTAGTACTTTTATCCACAAACCAGCCAATCCCCCAGTGTTCACCTGGTCCCTCTCCCAACCCTCTCCCCGAGTTCCTTGGACCTTCAAACGCACCCTCCCCAATATAACCACCTGTCAAACTTGCACCCCCAACCTAATAATATCACTACCCTCCTACCATATCCTTTTAATGTGCAACTACACATTTTCACCTTATCATTGATTAAGTCCATGTGAGAATTGGCTCACAAGCTTCTTTGCACTTTCTATTTCCTGTAAACCTATCTTCCAGACAATAGCTCTCTGAATCTGCTTAATTTGCTTACTTCATATCAGTGAGGTCATATAATATTCATCCTTAAATGCCTGGCTTACTTCACTCAACAAAGGGTCCTCAAAAATCATCCATGTCATACCATGTGCTAGCCCTGTATTCCTTCTTACAGCTGATTAATATTCCTTTTTCTGTAAGTACCACATTTTGTTTATCCATTCATCTGTTGATGGGCATTTAAGTTGATTCCAACTTTTGGCAATAGTGAATAAAGCCTCTATGAACATTGGTGTGCATATATAAGTTCATGTATTTACTTTCAATTCTTCTGGATATATATATAGCAGTGGAATTGCTGGATCATATGACAGTTCTATAGTTGGTTTTTTAAGGAACTGCCAAACTGTTCTCCACAAAGGCTGGACCATTCTACATCTCACCAGCAGTGGATGAGGGTTCCCATTCCTCCACATCATCTCCAACACTTGTAGTGCTCTGTTTTTTCAATAGCCACCAGTCTAATGGGTGTAAGATGGTATCTCATTGTAGTATCTCATTGTAGTTGTTCTTACACTTTCCTCCAACACTCTCTCTCCTTCTTTTTCCTTTCAACCTGCAGAACTCCCTTTAATATTTCTGGAAGGGCAGATTTCTTATCTGTATACTGTCTTAATTTCTGTTTATCTGTAAATATTTGAACTCTCCATCATTTTTGAATGCCAGCTTTGCTGGATAGAGAATTCTTGGCTGGAAATTTTTTTTCTTTTAATACCTTAACTATGTCATACTCCTGCCTTCTTGTCTGCATGGTTTCGGATAAGAAATCAGCAGTTAATCTTATTGAGCTTCCCTTGTATGTGATGGTTCTCTTTTCTCTTGATGTTTTCAGTATTTTCTCTTTGTCTTGAGCATTGGACAGCTTGAAGAGTATATGTCTTGGAGTAAGCATGTTGGGATTTATACTGTTTGGGGTTCATTGCACTTCCTAGACATGAACATCCATCTCCCTCAATAGGGTTGGGAAGTTCTCAGCCATTATTTCCTCCAACCCTCCTTCTGTCCCCTTTCCCTTCACTTCTCCCTCTGGGATGCCTATAATGCCTATGTTTGTGCATTTGGTGTTGTCATTCAAATCCCTAAGTCCCTGTTGGATTTTTTCTATCTTTTTATCTATCTGTTCTTCCATCTGTTGGATTTCAGATATACTGTGTTCCACATCACTAATTCTTTCCTCTGCCAGTTCAAAAATGATGTTATGTGGTTCCAGTGCCTTTTTAATTTCTTGGATTGTGCCATTTCTCACCATAATATCTGTTATCTTTTTATGTATGTTTACAATTTCTTCAGTATGTTCTCCCAGAGTCTTCTTAATTTCCTTAATCTCTTTCTTCACTTGATTAAGTTGGTCTATGATATTTGTCTGGACAGCTTTGATTTTTTTTCCACATTATTCTGTTCTTTTATTTTTTGTGAATTTGGAATAAAGTTGTTAATAAAAAATAATAAATTACATTTATTCATTGAGTCACAAACCACTGATTTATAATTATATTTTATGTGTTTCCCATTCACACATTTTTACTGCAAATATTTCTCTTTTTTAATTTTTTAAAAGATACTTAGATTAAACAAATGTTACACAATAAATATAGGGATTCCCATACACCCCACCTCCCACACCTCCCACAACCTCTCACATAAACATCTTTCATTAGTGTGGCACATTAATTGCAATTGATAGATGTATCCTGGGGCTTTGTAATTAAGCATGGACCAGAGCTCACATTGTAGACCACACTTTATCACACAGCTCTGCATGTTATATGATGGTATAAAATGGCCTATATCTGTCATTGCAATGTCACTCAGGACAATTCCCAAGTCCCAAAAAAAGCCCCTCAATTACAACTGATTTTCCCTCTCCCTGCCCCTAGAGCCTCCAGTGGCCACTGGCTCCACATAAATGCTGAAATTTCTACCATTGCTTGAATCACAATATGTCCATAGTAGAATACCAGTAAGTCCACTCTAATCCATAGCTCTTCCCCCCCATCTTGAGGAGTCTGGTATGGTGATGTCCACTCTATCTCTAATTGAAAGAGGGCTTAAATCCCATGGGGAAGATGGAAGGGATCATACAGCCTGCAGCTGCAGACTCTCTCCATTCCCTGGTATGGTGGTTGTCCATCATGATCTCTCCGCCAAGTGTCCTGGGTGAGTTCAATGAGCTGCAGAGTGGGAGGTGCTGCTCCACTGAGGCTCCAGGCCCAGCTGGCACATGGACAGCCCAAAGACTCAAGTCTCTGGATGTACACCTACAAACCCCAGCACCAAGTATAGGTTTGAATAGAATGGACAGATGAGCCATGGGCAGGGAAGACATAGTTGAGTCCAACTCTGTCACTCTCAGGAGCACAAACTCAAAAGTAGGGCCCACTGGTAAGGCACCAAACTCTGGAGCTATCCATTCTGACATAGGATGTCATAGGACCTGGGTGTCTCCAGAGCCCTCAGGAGCCCCACTATTTGGGGATCCACTTTGGAATTCTATGAGATTCTACTGAGATGTGCATAGTGTCATCTCAGATGACCTCCCAACTCATTTTGAAGCCTCTTAGCCATATAAACTCATTTGTCTTTACCTTCTCCCCCTTTTATTCAAGGATTTTTTCCAGTTGCATTGCATGTTGGCACTTGGTAGCAATCCCACGGTTCTAGGGACACTCATCTCTGGGAGTCATGTCTTATGCCAAGAGGAAAGTAATGCATTCATATGCTGAGTTTCGCTTAGAGAGAGGCCACATTTGAGCAACAAGGAGGCTCTCAGGAGGCAACTCTTAGGTACTGCATAACAATAGGCTAAGTTTCAATTTCAAGAACAAAGACTCATAAGGCTAGTCATCAATATCAAGGGCCCATCAGTAGATCATCCTCCTTCACCAATCACTGTCCCTGCACTTGGGGGACTGTTGCTGCTCCCTTAGAGGATGTGGCAGACCTCTCCAGGATGGGAATTCAGTATTCTCTCATTTACTGAGTGATTCTCCACCCACTGTAACAATTCCCTGTGAACATTTGAACATTTTTATATACCTTATATTTAAGGTCAGGTGAACTTCCTCTCATGCATCTCCCATCCCTGACACCCCACACCAATGATCCTCCCCTGCCCCAGTTGTAACTCTTCTTTGATCCAAAGCTTCTTTGAAGATGAAGTCTTTACAATAGCTGAATATGATTAAGAGGTAAATGAAATAATAATGATAAGTTTAAATGTAAGAGATAAAATGCATAAAAAAAAACTAAAAATAAATCAATTTAAAAGATAAGGATATTAAAAAATGAAAAATATGAAAAATAATTTAAAAATTGTTTTTGACCTTTTGCCTTTCATCACTGCAATATCTGATGCCCAGTCTGTATCATGGCACATTCCCCCTCTCATAGTTTTTCAATGTTCTGCATTTCTTCCTGGGTTTTAGTTTGTTCATTGCCCTGGGCCATGTTTTCCTGTTTCTTTGTATGGTTTGTAATTTTTTGTTGCTGTCTGATTATCTTTTTATCTTGATGGGTTTATTTAGTTGATTAACTTCTGTCCTTACTCTAGGGTTTTATTTAATTGCTGTTTTTGTGTGTGTTAAGTTTTCTCTTTGAAACTTTGTTCTTCTTATTCTATTTCCTTGCTGTTGTCTACGTTCTTATTACTTGTTTTGGCTTCTTTGTGTCTCTGACCCTTACTCTTCTGGGAATTGGTAAGCAGTACCCTGGTTTGCTGTGCCCCAAAGTAGGTCCTCACAGCAGCCTCTGGCTTTTTTTGTTGTTATTTTAGTGAGAGCTAAGCCTTATCAGCCTAACCCATTGGCTCTGTTCCCACAATCCCCCTAAGCAACTTATATTTATCAAAAAATGTAGTGCAACAATCGTGTAAATGAACTCATATCTGTGTAAAACAAAAGCCCCTGTTTTTATGCTATCATTTATATATTTATTTTAATACACTATTTTTACTGTTATTTTAGGTTTAAAGAAAAAGTATGCTAAAAATAAGGAGAGTTCTCCTCCACAGTTTCTCCTAATTTTGTCATTTTGCATTAGTATGGTACATTTGTTATAACTGATGAACACTATTGATACATTAATGTTAAACAAATCCCATAATTTACATTATGGTTCACTTTTTGTGTTGTAAAGTTCTTTACACTAATGCACAATGTCACTTATCCACACTTTCAGTACCACAAGAATAGTTTCACTGCCCTAAAAATTCCCTGTGCTCTGCCTAGTCACCACCTCTCCCATTTAATTTTGTATAATGTGATTTGTAACTATTATATACATATTATCTATAGAATTTTGGATTACCATTATTTTAAACTTAAATAAGTACTGCTAGACACATTTATGTTCAATTCTGTAAAATTACTCTCAGCCTTCCAGTAAACTAGGGCTGAGTTAGGACTTAGAATAAATGATATCTGAGTTTAGTTTTGAAAGTTTAGTAACAGGTAACAAAATGAAGAAAGAGGAAGAGGCATTACACAGACAGGGAACTGCAAGAATTCCTTCACCATCTCAGCTTCCTTATCAATGCTCTCTTCATCCATGGATTCAAAGATATCTTATAATAGTTCTTTGAATCTCTGCATGTTACATCATAGTCTGTAACCTATCTATTCCAGTGGACGTTAGACTTTGAGTCACATGTTTGTTTCTTTTTTCATTCTCCCTGTTCATTATGATTTGATTTGATTTGATTTGATTTGACTTTTTTCTCTCTTCCCTGGGACACAAGCAACAATTCTACTTGGCCTTTAAAGCCCATAGCCAGGAGCCAGCTCTGTCCTTATTCAACTACTAGAATTCATTTTGCCTTTACTCTACATCAGTAGAGACCAACTCTACATTCTCCTATGGTCAGTTCTTGTACCCAGTTCCAGATCCAATAGTTTTCTGTTAATGTCCCTCCTTTTGTTTCTAATTTAGTTATTTGCATGCTCTCCCTTTTGTTCATTGTCAGTGTGTTAACTTTATTGATCTTTCCAAAGAACCAATTTTTTTCATTGAGTCTCTCCATCAATTTTAAAATTTCTCTATTTCATTTATCTCCAATCTAATCTTCTATTCACTTTATGTTTACTTTGTTCTTCTTTTTCTAGTTCCTCAAGATGTGACATTAGTTCTCTGATGTGAACTTTTTCTTCTTTATTTGCATTAGTATTTTGAGCTATAAATTTCCCTCTTAGCACTGCTTTCTCTGTATCCCATAAGTTTAGGCATGTTATACTTTTCTTTTAATTCACTTCAAGATATTTCCTAAATTCCCTCATGATTTCTTCTTTGGCCCATTAATTGTTTAAGTGTCTTTAATTTTCCCATATTTGTGAGTTTCATATTTTTGATCTGTTATGGATTTCTAGCTTCATTCCATTGTGGTCAGATTAGATACATTTTATGATTTCAATATTTTTAAATTTGTTGAGATTTAGGTTGAGACTTAATAGATTGTCTCTGTGTACTAGGGAAGAATGTGTATTCTGCTATTTTGGGGTGAAGTGATCTATATATGTCTTCTGGGTTTAGTTAGTTTTATAGTATCATACATGTCTTCTATTTTCTTAAAGATCGTTTTCTCAATGTTCTGTCCATTATTGAAAGTGGTTTATTGAAGTCTCTTATTTATGTAAAACCATCTATTTCTCTCTTTAAATCTGTAAATATTAGCTTCATATATGGACAAGTTCTGTTGTTAGGTGTATGTTTTGGTTTCCTAGCTCCTAAAAGAAATATTTGTACAGTGGATTGGCTTAATAACAAGAATTTATTTTGTTCAGTTTAAGAGACTGTAAGGTTTACTTTCTCCTAGCAGCTGTTTCTTTTGACTGATTGGAAATCTTTGGGGTTCCTTGGCTTTGATGCCACATGACCATGCACATAGCAGTATTTTCTTATTTCTCTTCTAGGACCTGCTGACTGCCAGGTTCTGGTGACCTCCCATGGTTTCGCCTTCCCTTTCCAATTTCCTTGACAGATAAAAACTTTATCATATTGGACTAAGGCTCACTCTCACTCAGTTTTCACATACCTTAATTAATAACATCTTTAAACATCCTATTTACAAATGACTTCACACCTCAGGATGACAGGTTGGTACCTAAATATGCTTTTTTTGTAGGGCATATGTTTCAATGTCCAATTGTGCATATGGATTTGTAAGTGATATATGTTCTTGTTGAGCTGACCTTATCAGTATAGTGTCCTCTTTGCCTGTGGGTATGATATTTTAAATAAAATTTTATTGAAATATATCATTCATACATGAACATACATAAATAATAAATGTATAGTAAAAGTTGTGAACTTACAAAACAAATATGCATATCATCATATAGTGTTCCCATACATCACTCCACCGCCAACACCTTGCACTGTTGAGAAAATTTTTTTTACAAACTATGATAAAGTATCATCAAAATATTATTGCTAACTATAGCCTCTATCTTATATTTGGTGTATTTTTCACTCAACCCACCTAATTATTAACATCTTGCGTTACTAATTATATATGCATTTTTGTTCATGGGAGAATAGTCTCGTATTTGTCCTATTAACCACAGTCCATCATCCACCACTGAGTCCCTGTATTATACAGTCCCATGCTTTGTATAATCCTTTCAAAGTGTACATTCAGTGGCTGTCATTTCCATCACAGGGTTGTGTTGTCATTACCTCATTCAATTTTAGAACATTTTCACTACTCCAAAAGGAAAAATCCCATACTCCTTATGCCCCATTTTGTTGTTCTTTAGAATTGATATATCTTTCAATTGCTACAAAATATTGTAATATTGCTGTGAACATTGGCCCATGACTTACATTAGTCATAATTTTCCTGTGTATCAACATATTCGTAACACCTTGTAAAAGGAAAGCATTGGCCAAATCTTCCTCCACCGCCTAAATCAATGTTATACATTCCCTAGATTAATCTCTAGTTTCCTTTACATTGACATTTATATCCACAGACTACTGCTTTAGCCACAATCTCATTTAAAAATCAGCCGTGTTAGTTATACTTACTATAATGTGTTACCAACAACTCCATTCATTTCCACACTTGCACAATTAACCTAATGAAAATACTATATACATTACGCAACAGTTCCCATTCTCAAACCACATTCTATTTCCAGTAACCTCTATACTCTAGAGATTACCTTCATGAGTTTACTCATCATAATTAGTTCATATTAGTGAGACCATACAATATTTATCCTTTTGTGTCTAGCTTATTTCATTCAACATCATGTCCTTAAGGTTCATCCATGATGTCATATGCATCCTGATTTCATTTCTTCTTACATAGCACTCCATTGTATGTATTTACCAAATTTTATTTATCCATTCATTAGTTGATGGACACTTGGGTTAGTTCCATATTTTATCAACTGTGAATAATGTTGCTATGAATATTGGTGTGCAAATGTGATTTCACAACCCTGCTTTCAGTTCTTCTGAATATATTCCTACTAACAGGATACTTGGATCCTACAGCAGCTCTCTGTTCAACTTCTTGAGGTACTGCCAAACTGCTTCCACAGAGTCTGCACCATTCTACATTCCCACCAACAGTGAAGTATGTTCCTATTTCTCCACATAATTTCAAGCACTTGTAGTTTTCTGTTTTTTGAATAATGGAAATTCTATAAGGTGTGAAATTGTATCTTATTGTAGTTTTAATCTACATTCCCCAAATAGCAATTAATGTTGAACATTTTTTTCATGTGCTTTTTGCCCATTTGTATCTTCTCTTTGAAGAAATGTCTTTTTAAGTTTTTTTCCCATTTTTAAAATTGGGTTGCATTCTTTTTAGAGTTGAATTGTATGATTTCTTTATATAAAATGGATATCAAATGCTTATCGGATATGGGTATTTTCTAAATATTTTCTCTCAATGAGTAGGCTGCCTTTTTAATTTCTTGACAAATTCTTTTGAAAGAATAAAAGTGTTTAATTTTGAGGAGGTACCATTTATCTATTTTTTATTTCATTGTTCATGCTTTGGGTATAAGATTTAAAACACACCACAAGATCTTGAAGATGGTTTCCCTATGTCTTGTTCTAGTTTTATGATTGTAGCTTCTTTCTTTAGGTTCTTGATCTATTTTGAATTATTTTTGCATAAGGTGTGAGATAAGGGTCCTCTTTCTTTCTTTTGGATAAGGATATCCAGTTCTCCCAGCACCATTTGTTGAATAGTCTATTCTGGCCCAGCTGGATGGCTTCAAAACATTGTCAAAAATCACTTCTGTGGTGGGCCACACTTGTGGGAGATGTTTGTGTGGGATGTGGTGGGAGGTGTGGGAGGTGGGCAACATGGGAATCCCAGTGGGTTCCGTGTAATATTTTGGGTAATCTAAGCACCTCTTAAAATATATGTATATATATATATAAATAACATTTTTGTAAGCAAATACACATATATGCATATATATTTATATATCATTTTGCAAATGTTTGTAGTATTGTGAGAATTTTGATTTTTACCCACAATAAAAATAAATAAAAAATTAAAAAAAAATCACTTCACTGTGGATGTGGATGTAGCTCAAGTGATTGAATGCCTGTTTCCCATGTACAAGTCCCCAGGTTCAAACTTCAGCCCCCAAAAAACTTTTCACTGTAGATGTGAGGGTCTGAGTTTTCATTTTCATTCCATTGGTCAATATATCTACCTTCATGCCAGTACCATGCTGATTTACCATTATAGCTAACTAATATGCTTTAAAGTCAGGAAGTGAGGGTCTTCCAAATTCATTCTTCTTTTTAAAGACATGTTTTTGGCTACTCTGGACTATTTATCCTTCCAAACAAATCTGATAATTGGCTTTTCTTTTTCTGCAATAATGTTGGGATTTTTGTTGAGAATCTGTTGAAGCTGTAAGTTATTTAGTTTAGACTTGATATCTTTTTTTTTTTAAGATTTTATTTATTTATTCATTTATCCGCCCCCCCTTGCTGCTTGTGCTCACTGGGTCAGCTAACCACGCCGTGCGGGCGGGCTTGCCTTCACCAGGAGGCCCCTGGAACTGAACCCGGGGCCTCCCATATGGTAAATGGGAGCCCTACTGATTGAGCCACAGCCGCTTCCCGAGACTTGATATCTTAATTGTATTTAGTCTTCCAATCATGAACATGGAATGATCTTCCATTTATTTAGGTTTTCTTTGGTTTCTTTTGTCAATATTTTGTAGTTTTCTGAATACAGGTCCTTTATATACTTGAATAAATTTATTCCTAAATATTTGATTCTTTTATTAGCTAATATAAGTGGAATTATTTTTCACTTCCTCCTGAGTTTGGGCATCAGTAGTGTATAGAAATGCTACCAGTTTTTGCACATTAATCTTGTATCCTTTCACTTGGAAGAATTTATCTATTAGTTCTCTTAGCTTTGTTGTGGATTTTGGGGATTCCCTAGACATAGAGTTATATCACAAATATTGAAAGTTTTACTTCTTCCTTTCCTGTTTGGGTGTTTTTATTTCTTTATCTAACCTAATTGGTTTATCTAGAACCCTAGCACAAAATTGAATAACAGTGGAGACAGTGAGCATCCATGTATTGTTCTGGATCTCAGTGGGAAAATTTTCAGTGTTTCAGAGTTGAGTAAATTGCAAGCTATGTATTTTTCATACATGCACTTTACCATATTAATAAAGCTTCCTTCTATTCCTATCTTTTCTAGTGTTTTTATCAAGAAAGAATGTTATATTTTGTCAAATGACTTTTCTGCATCAAGCGAGAATTCACATGATTTTTCTTCTTCAATTTATTAATTTTGTTTATTATACTAATTGATTTTCTCATGTTGAAAAAACCCTGCATACCTGGGATGATATCCAGTTGATCATGGTCTCTAATTTTTGTAATGTGCTTTTGGATTCCGTTTGCAAGTATTTTGTTGAGGATATTTGCATCTATGTTTAATTGGTCTACAATTTTCTTTTTTCATAGTATTTTTATCTGGTTTTTGTATTAGGGTGATGTTAGCTTCAACAATGAGTTTGGTAGCATTTATTCCTGTTCAAATTTTTGGAGAACTTGAGTTAGATTGGTATTAGATTGTCTTTGAATGATTGGTAGAATTCACCATGAAGCCATCCAGTCCTAAACTTTTCATCTTTGGGAAGTTTTTCATAACTCTTTAATCTCTTATGGTTGGTTTTTTGAGGTCTTCTATTTCTTCTAGTGTCAGTGTATGTTGGTCATGTGTTCCTAGGAATTCGTCCATTTCATCTATGTCTTCATCTTTTCTTGTGTATTTGTTCTAGTGTCCTTTTATGATTACTCTTATTTCTGCAGTGTCACCGGTAATGTCCCCCTTTCATTTCTGATTTTATTTATTTGTATCTTCTGTCTGTCCTTCCCTGTCAGTCTAACTAAGGGTTTCTCAATTTTGTAGCTCTTCTCAAAGAACCAACTTTTGGTTTTTGTTGATTCTATATTTTTTTTTTCTCAACTTCATTTCTTTTTGCTCTGACCATTATTTCTTTCCTTTGGCTTGGTCTGGGATTAATTTGCTCTTCCTTTTCTAGTTCCACTAGGTGTACAGTTAGGTCTTTGATTTTAGCTCCTTCTTTTTTAATGTAAGCATTGAGGGCTATAAATTTCACTCTTGGTACTGCCTTTTCTGTGTCCCATAAATATCAATATGTTTTGTTCTAGTTTTCATTTGTCTCAAGATATTTACTAATTTCTCTTGCAATTTCTTCTTTGACCCATTGATTATTTAAAAGTGTGTAGTTTAAACTCCACATATTTGTGAATTTTCCTCTTTTCCATTTATTATTGACTTCCAGCTTCAATCCATTATGATCAGAGAAAGTGTTTTGTATAATTTCAATCTATTTAAAGTTTATTGAACCTAGTCTTGTGACCCAACATATGGTCTATCCTGGAGAAGGATACATGAGCATTTGAATAGAATGTATGTCTTGCTGTTTTGCAGTGTAATGCTCTATAAACGTCTTTTAAAACTAGTGCATTTATCATATTATTCAAGTTCTCCATTTCCTTAGTTATTCTCTGTACAAGCGTTCTATCCAATGCTGAAAGTGGTGTATTGAAGCCTATAATTGTTACTGTGGAGACATGTATTTCTCTTTTCAGTTTTGCAAATGTGTAGTTTATGTATTTTAGGGCACCCAGGTTAGGTGTATAAATAGTTATTATAGTTATTTCTTCTTGGTCAATTGCCCCTTTTATTAATATATAATGACTTTCTTGGTCTCTTAAAACAGTTTTGCATTTATTATCTATTTTGTCCAATATTAGTATCACTATTCCAGATCTTTTTTGGTTACTATTTGCATGGAATAACTTTGTACTCTTTTCACTTTCAACTTGGGTTTGTCCTTAAGTCCAAGGTGAGTCTTTTGTAGGCAGCATATAGATGGCTCTTTCTTTAAATTTTCATTTTGTCAGTATGTCTTTTGACTGGGGAAATTCAATCTATTAACATTCAATTTTATTACTGTAAAGGCATTACTTACTTCCTCTAATTTATCCTTTGGCATTCTGTTGTCATTTCTTAATATTGTCTGCCTTTTTATCCTTTAATTTACCCTTCCTAATAATCTTCATTTCTATGTTCTTCTCTCTGTCTCTTGCCATTTTTTTTCTTTCAGGCTCCAGCATTCCCTACTGTATCTCTTGTGGTTCTTGTCTTTTGGTACTATACTCACTCAGTTTTTGTTTGTCAGTGAAGACTTTAAAATCACTTTCAGTTTTGAAGGACAGTTTTGCCAGATTAAGAATTCTTCCCTAGCAGCATTTCTCTTTCACTAGCTTAAATACCTTATACCCCTTTCTTCTCATCTCATGGTGTCTGATCAGAGATAGGCAATTAGTTGATGTGTTTATTAATTGCAATTAATTTGCCACACTAATGAAGGATGCTTATGTGGGAGTTTGTGGGAAGCGTGGGCAGTGGGGCATTTGGGAATCCCTATATTTTTCGTGTAACATTTATGTAATCTAAGTGGCTTTTAAAAAATAAAAAAAATATAAAAAATTTAAAAAAAGTTTCCCTTATATGTGATGCATTGTTTTTCTCTTGCTGCTTACAGACTCCTCTCTTTATCTCTGATATTTGTCATACTGAATGGAAGATGTTTCAGAGTAGGCCTATTCATATATTTTCTGTTTGGGGTGTGTTATCCTCCTTGGATTTTGCTACTTATATCTTTGAAAAGAGTAGGGAAGTTTAGGTCATTATTTCTTTAAATATTCTTTCTACTCTTTTTTGGTTCTCTTCTCCTTCTGGGACACTGATAATGCACATGTTTGTGTGTTTTGCATTGTCATTCAATTCCCTGAGACTTTGTTACATTTTTTCCATTCTTTTCTCATTCTGTTATTCTGTCTTTTCAAGTTCAGATGCTCTGTCTTTGACTTCACTAATTCTGTTATCTATAACTTCAAATCTGCAGTTATATTCCTTGAATGTATTTTTAATCTCATCTATTGTGTCTTTCAGTCCCATAAGCTCTGTTACTTTTCTTTACAGGCTTTCGATTTGTTCTTTTACTCACACAGGATCTTCTTAATATCCTTTATCTCTTTAGTTATATTTTCCTTCAACTCCCTAAATTGATTTAGGCATTTTGTTTGATTATCATTGATTAGTTTTCTTAAATCCTGTGTCTCATCAGGATATTTGGCTTATTACATTGACTCTGCCATTTCTTCCTATTTCTTCATATGACTTGTAATTTTTCCTGATATCTAAGCATCTGAATAGGTTGTTGAATTTATTATGATAGTCAATTTCTCTTTCTTGTCTAGTGTTATTTTTTTTTCATGGCTCTTCTCTGATTTTTGGCTCAACTTATTCAGAGTCTTTGTAACTGCCCAACTTAAGTTATTAAAATCGGACCAGAGACTTACTAATGGTGCATAGATCCTCTCCCAGTGGTTCACAAAAGCAATAACGTGACGGCAATTTTTCCCTTTGCATTTTCCTGACTAGCCATCAGAGGGTGCTTGTGAGAGAATCTTTCCATGCAGGTGACTCATGTCTCCACTTTCCTATGATTCGTCTCTGGCCAGATTCAAAGGAGGTTCAGCCAAATTCACTGAAGAGAAACCATTCTCCACCCTCCACTATGCCTTCTCTTTATCTAGGGAGGAAGATGCCTGATCTCCTCTCAGTCAGCTTCAGTGAGCCATGGGTTTTATTCAGGCTGCTTGCCTTGAGAATACCATTCCATCTATGGAGCTTAGTAACTCACAGTTGTCTTTTCAGCTTCTATGTCTCTCTGACCCTCACTCTCTTGGGGGGATGCACAGCACTATCCTGGTCTGTCGACCCCAAAACAGATCCCTTGGGCAGCTTTTTGCCCTTCCTGCATTGCTTTTATGAGAGAGTTGAATCCTGCCTGCCTACTCTGCAGCCATCTTCCAGAAGTCTGTTGTTTTTACTGACAGTCTATATAATCTGATATTAGTATAGTTACCTCAGCTTTTTAAATATTTGCAACAAGTATTTTTAATTGTTTTATTTTTAGTTCATTTATTTCATGAATTTAAATTGAGTCACTAGTAAACAACAAAGAGTGTGTTTTAAATCAATTCTGCCATTCTCTACCTCTTAACTGGAGAGTTTAAGAATTTTTATTCTGCTCCAGTTGTATAGAATATTCTATATACGTCAATTAGATCCAGTTGATTGATGGTGCTGATCAGTTCAAATATACCCTACTGATTTTCTGCCTTATGGATTTGTCAATTACTGATAGAGGGGTGTTGAAATGTCCAACTATAATGTGGATGCATCTATTTTTCCTTCCAGTTTTAACAGTTTTTGTCTCATATATTTTGACATTCTATTGTTAATCACACACATTAAGGAAAGTTATGATTGTTTGAAGAATTGCCAACTTTTTTATTATTTAATTACTATCATTATCCCTATAATTTTCTTGCTTGGAAATCTGCTTCATCTGATATTAATATATCTTTAGCAGCTTTATTGTTATCATTGTCAATCTTTCTCCATCTCTTTTTTAAATGTACGTGATTTTCTATTTAAAGAAAGTTTCTTTATAATTGGATCTGTTGTCTTATTTTTGGTGTTGCTTTTATGCACTCTGATAATGTCTGCCTTTTAATTTGTATATTTAGAACATTCACATTTAAATTAATTATTGATATAGTTGTATTACCTCCAATATTTGTAAATGTTTTCTATTCTCATAGATTTTTTGTTTGTTTGTTTCTCTTCTTTTCCTCTCTTTTTACTGCCTTCTCTGGTTTCAATTGAACATTTAATTTTCTTTGTTAGACTTTCAATTACACCTCTTGTTATTTCATTCTCTTAGCGGTTGGCTTAGACTTTGTATTGTACTTTTACTGTTAATCTCAGTCCACTATCAAAGAACACTAAACCATTTCATTGGTAATGCAGACACTTTATAATACAGTATTCTCAGTTCCTCCCCTCTGCCCTTAAACCATTGTTGTTGTTCATTTCACTTATCCATAAAGTATAATCATACAATATATTGTTGCCATATTATTTTGAATAACATGATTTTACCTTCAATTTTGTCCTTTTCAAATGGTCCTCCTTTCTTTATGCAGATCACATTTTGACCTATATCATTTTCATTCTCTTCAAAGAGTTACATTTTACATTACTTGCAACAAAGTTTCTCAATTTTTTTCGGCTTGAGAGAATTTTAATTTGTCCTTCACTTTTAACACATTATTTCCTTGGATATAGATTTCTACGTAGCAGTTTTTGTCATTCAACACTTTGAATATTTCATGCTAATCTTTTGTTGTGTACATGCATTTCAAGAGAAATCCAATGTCATTCTTACCTTTGTTCCTCTATAGGTAAGTTTCTTTTTTTTCCACATGGCTTGATTACAGAATTTTTTCATTGTCCTTGATATTCTGAAATTTGATTATAATATGCCTAGATTAGATTTTTGGTATTTGTTCTGTTTGGTGTTCTCTAAGCATCCTGGATTTGTGGTTTGGTGCTTGTTATATTGTGGAAAATTCTCAGACATTATTGTTTCAAATATTTTTCTATCTCTTCCTCTCTTTATTCTCCTAGTATTTCCATTGCAAATATGTTCTACCTTTTAAAAATTGTCCAAAGCTTTTAGATATTCTTTTCCAATGATTCCATTCTTTCTTCTCTTTGCTTTTCAGTTTTGGATGTTTTTCTACTGACATAGCTTTAAGTTCACTAATTCTATTATAATTCATTTCTAGCCCACTGATGTGTCCACCAAAAGTGTTCTTAAAATTTTGCATTGTTTTTGATTTCCAGTATTTCTTCTTGATTCCTTTTTAGAATCTACATTTCTTTTCTTACATTAGCCAACTAGTATTACAGGTTTCTCACATTTTTAATTAATCCTCTTACATATTAATAATACTTATATTTAAATATCGTTCCAATAATTCCAAAATCTCCCAAATCTGAGACTGCTTCTGATGCTTGCCATCTCTCTCAAACTGTGTTTTTGCCTATTTCCATGGCTCATAATTTTTTGAAAGCCTGGCATGTTGTATCAAGTAAAATAACTGAGTTAAATAGACTATTATTTTGAGGTTTTAAATTTGTCTTATTAGGAATTAGGCAGTGGATGTAGATGTCATAGCATAACATTTCCTATGGTATCCTTGTTTTTGTCTCTTTTTTGGGTGGGGGGTTTCCTTAAAGACTCCTTCTTACATAGAGTCTGAGCCTTGCAATTCTTTTCTATTGTAATCACATATTATCATCTAGGAGATATTGATATGATTCTAACTGTAGGGGAAGGATAAGCAATCTATATTCCAATCATTAGATCTCATCCTTTTAGTGAATCTATGTTATTGGGCTCTAAATTGCACAAGTGTTTCTCAGATTTTTTTCCCACTGCTTAGTTGACACAGAAAAAATAGTGCTGATGGAGTTAGGTATATCCCTTCCCACAAGTGGGTTAAGTTCTGGGAAAAACCATGTAGGTGAAACTCTGGTAAAATAATTTCCCTTTGTGGACAAAGATATTAATAAAAACATAAACCAAGCTTCTCTAGGCTTATTTCAAAATGCTTACATGTCTCCTCCCCTGCCAGAAGCTTGATAGAAATAGGCTAGAGAAATCTGAAATTCCCAGCAATAATTTATTAGGACTACTGAAAGAAAAACTCATGAAAATGTGGAGTCTCCCTAAGATTGGGCCTCTTGAAGTTGTTATCTGTCAAGCTAACTCATGCCCTGTCCACAGTAATTTGTCAATTATACCTTGAGCATTCCTACTTGATTCTCATTCCAATAGTGATTTATGCTCCAGGTTAGTTGTGATTTTCTATATCTGCTTTTTCTACTTTGAGGTGGGGGAGATGTGGTAGTTTGAGGCTTTTATATGGAAAAGTCATGTCTTAAGAGTTAATCCATTCCTTGGTATGAGCCTATTGTAGGTGGAACCTTTTAATTATATTACTTCAGTACGGTATGACCCAGCACGGGTCTTACTCATCTTACCGGAGTCTTTTATAAACAGAATGAATATGGACCTGTAGAAACAGAGAAAAGAGCCATAGAAGTTTATAGAGAAAGACATGGAAACCAGGAAGCTGAAAGCAATAAGACCCAGAAGAGAAGGGAAACACCACCATGTGCTTTTCCATTTGACAGAGAAATACAGGAACACAGACAACCAGTCTTCAGGGAAATAGTGTGACCTGATGCCTTGATTTAGGTGATTTTACAGTCTCAGAACTATATGCTTTCAACCTAATAAATCCTCATTATAAATGTCCTTCCATTTCTGGTAAGTTGCTTCCAGCAATTTTAGCAAACTAAAATAGGATAGAATCTTGCTCTCTAAACTCAATTATTTGATGGAAGTAAGAAGTATTGTTGATTTTCAGTTTTCAAGCTTCTTATCTTGAGGATGAGATTGATGACTTCCAAGCTCTTTAAATGTTAGGCTGGAATCTTTTTCATTACCATTCCACCTATTGTTTATTTCTCAATATCTCAAATGTTTATCATGGTAAGATTTAAATTTCCAGAGATTTTATATCTGTGTGTGTGTGTGTGTGTATGAAATTGTAAATTAAGGTAGTTAACTTCTACCTCAAATTCATTGTGCTCAGAGTTCTGTATAATCTCACTTCTTTAAAATTTATTGCAGCTATTTTCATGACACAACACTTAATTTTTAAATCCTCTATCTAAACATGAAGAGAACTTATATTATTTAATCATTGGATATATAATTTTATATGTATCTAAAATATGACTATAAATGCTGTTTAATTGTGTTGTTCTATCTTTTATATCATTACCAAATTATTGCCTGCTTTATTTATCAATAATTGATAATGATTTATTAAATCTTCCACTGTAAATTTACATTTTTTTCATTTAACTTTATCCAAAATTGCTTTATATATTATAAAGTTATATTATTAAGTACTTCAATTAGTCAGTGTCTTATGACAAAAGAGGTCAGAGTCAAATGCCATACTTTAATGAGTATATAATAGGAGATTATTCTCAATAGATGTGTACAACTCTAAGAAAGCCACAAGTAGTGTGCAGTAACATGGGTCAAGTTACAGTTGAAGCCTAGCTTTGTTAAATATTGTATTTTGGGTGCCCATGAAGGTGAGAAAGAGTGGAAATATGGAATGAAAAGGGGAAAATGTAAAATAAAATCAAAGAGAACAGAGAGCTCGAATGGACCCTTGAGAAATGTCTGCTCTGAACTGAGGGCTATGATTGACTCAGCTCATCACGTAGTAATGCAGTATTTGGTTTTAAAAAAACAAACAGACAAACAAACAAAAGACAATATTTGTGGCTTCAAAGGTGTAATAAAATGTTACAGACTATTTACATATACTCATCATAATTGCAAAAATTCTATGTTGATGGGAAAATTCTTAATGCTCTTCTGATACTCAATATATTGACCCTATTGAATACTTACTAAGAATGGAGTTATATAGGATGTACCATTGTAAACATCAGTGACTTATGTGTGTGAGGAGCTTACTTTAGAAGAGAAGATAGATAATGAAGCAATTATCCAAAATAATTCACCAATACTATAAGATTATAGTAATCTTGACTCTTTTAGATGATAATATTGAAGATAAAAATTAAAGAAGTAGGGAAGTGGCTGTGGCTCAATCAGCAGGGCTCCCGTTTACTATATGGGAGGCCCCAGGTTCGGTTGCCGGGGCCTCCTGGTGGGGGCGGGCCCGCCTGCACGGTGTGGTTGGCTGACACTGCAAGTGCAAGAAGCAAGGGGGAGATAAATGAATAAATAAATAAAATCTTAAAAAAAAATTAAAGAAGTAAAAGCCTTAAACCCATCTCTGTGATCACTCTAATAATATTGGGTTTATTTTTACAGCTATAACTATACATGAATTGACTGTGGCAAAATGCCCATGGGAGAAATTCCCTTTGCTCTTTTTTTTGTGCATTTTAACTCTAGGAGTTTCCAACAGTGTTTTCCTAAAAGGTTCTATTGGATTGAAGATTCATGGAACTATCAGAAGCTTTCCACATATATATGCTGCTTTCATAAAAGTTTCATAGAAAAGCAAAGGGACCTAACCTAGAGATCTACCTTGGTATTCTTAGAAATATAAAACCTCATGAAAGAGGAGATCAGTAAGGTTAGTATAAATATTGTGCATATATGAATATTGGGAATAAAATTTTTGGAGTTTCAAAAAGCTCTTTATTTTATATAAAATTTTATCTTAGTAAATTCAAAATTTTATTTTTAGTTTTTCTGAATCATTTTAGCTTATTTCATTTTCTAAAGAAATCAGGAAAATCTGGATGGTAAATTGAAGGCTAATTAAGATTTTTAAGGTTGTATTTATGAAAAGAAATTTAAGCATAGTAAAAAAAATGCATAAATTTTAGAATCATACAATTATGGTTTGTATGTAGAACTTTTCCTTAGTATTTGTTTAAACTTGTGCTTTAGTTTCATTATTTTGCAAACATGGATAATAATATATACTTTACCAGGTTGTGGTAAATTTGTTCAATTATTAAGTTCTAGTATCAATCAGAGTCTCAATGTATATGAGGTATCTAAACACTTTACTCTAAATCCATCTAATAATTAAACCTATGACTTTCACTTTGAGAACTATTATTATGATATGATTATTAAATAGATGATAAATACATAAAGAAAATGGAAAAAAAAGATAATGTTGTTCTTGAATGGCTTTTACATTATCCAAATATATTCATGGCTTTAGTCATAAATTCTACTTCTCAAGAGTCTTACATCAATGTTTTTCCTCTTTCTTTCAAAATATTATTGTCACATCATTTCAACAATTCTTCAAAGGATCTTTCTCCAGATATTTATATTTTAAAGAAGGAGGAACTTTTGGAGAGATTCCTTAACTGTAAGATATCTGAAAATGTGAACTCAAAATTTGTTCTCTCCAAAACCATGTATATCAATTCATTTGTGATTATACACAAGTATGTGTGTGTGTGTGTGTGCGTGCGCCCATGGAGGGGGCAATAGATTTGTAAGAGCACAAGGAAATTTGAGGATTAGAGTATCAGGAGGGAAATGATTTGGGGATGGGTCTAGGTAATATTTCAGCATGAGTTAAATATTTCAAGGATTCCTAGTAGAGACTTTATGGACACTGCTTTGGGTGATATTTTTCTATATGGTTTGTGTTTTCACAATTTGTAGTTAATCATCTTAAGTAAAGCAGGACTTGGTCCAAATGTTAGGAGTTGCTGAGGCTGCACCATGTTAGGGAAACATTCTAAAGTCAGATTTGAGCTTTCTATAGTTTTTATCCTCTAGGATTTCTACAGTTTTATTCTACAGCTTTAATGAAAACATATCTTTAGGTCTCTTTCTGTTCTTTAATTTTTTCAGATTCTCCACATACAAAGAGAATAGGTTTGGATATTCCTAATTTATAAAGAAGTAATTTGTTAAGTTGTATTTTGAACTCAGACTAAATTTTTACCAACTCATATGTTTCTGCCTTATAACATGAGTTCTTCAACTGTCATCTGTTGCAGAACAACAACCCATAAGAGATAAAATCAATTAACTGATGAAAATAGTGATGTCCATTTCCTTACACAATATTTTGTTCCTATCTAAAACATATTCAGAACTGTTTTGAGGGCTGAATTAAGTTAGAATCATAAACCCTTTGTATATTAGTCTGTATAAGAATTTCATTTCTTTTTCTCTTGGCATATGTTAAATGAATCTAGAATCATCGTTTCTGTTTTGCACTTAAAGAAGAAGGCTCAGAGAAAATGAATTTCCCAGTGTTACCAATATAGGAATTAACAGAAAATTCAAGACTGCTTTTCTTTGCGATGCTTATACTACATCCCATTGTACCCTCACTGATGCCATTATAAAACAGCAATAACAAAAAATTCATCAAAGGTAAAAGTCTTTTGGGCATGCTGTTATTTGCATAGGACTTTTTCATAGATGTAAAGGTGATAGCTTCAATGTAAATGTATTAGCTCCCTTTCCCCCAGATATACTACAGTTGAGTGTCTGAATGCTTCTAAATTCATGCTCCAATATTCAGGTCATTCTTTAATCTCATTAATTTCTTCAAAATGGAAATAGAAAACAATGAGCCTCTAAAGTATCTTAAAGTATCAAAAGCAGCCTCTAAACTGTGACTTTATCATAATTAGGAGAAAGGTGAAGTGTTATATTACATTTTGTTTTCTATAACCAGATAACTAGAAATAGCTGCTCTTGTTCCCTATTTCCAGCATTTCCTTGTCCTGCATGGACCTCAAACATCCCAAGAAGAAGATGCACTGAACCGAAGAACACCTAACTCAGTCTATTTCTCTGTTTTGATTAAGAACTTTCGATATTATATTTCATTACAAGAATAAATATTTAATTTCAGCAGATATGTGGAATACTAGTGTGAGATTAAGAATTAGAGAGAGGAGGGCAAGATGGCGTTGGTGTAGGAGGGCGCACACTGCAAGCTCCCAGAGCAAGGCGGATTGGGGACGGGGTCTTGCCCGGGGGTCTGTGCTGTGCACGCGTGGAGTGAGAAGCTTGGGACATCTATCTGCGCGGATCGGCGGCGTGGACCGAACGGTGGAGATTCGTGAGTTTTGAGGCTGCCGGTGGAGGTTGGCACAGGCAGCTGAGCCCCGCGGTTACGGAAATAAAAAATAAAATGGCCATTTGGAGCCGCGGGCCGGGGCGAAAAAGTTTTATTTTCTGGGGAGCTGGCTGCCTGGCGCCCCTTGGACCTTGTGTGAGCAGAGCAAACAAGCTAGTCAGCACCCGGTGAACCGGAGGGGGGATTTTGGTCGGGCAACGCAGCTGATCTCCCTAGCCACCCAGGGATAAGACCCGGGCCGCTGCGGAGCCAGGAGGAAGGGACACTTCTCAAAAAAGGGAGGGTTCGGTTGGAAGACAGGGAAGGGTATTTTATATTTTTAGACATCGATCTGGCTGCCTGCACCGCCCCATAGCTTTGGGGAGCAGATAAGCCGAACTGAAGCAGGACCAGGCTGAGAGCAGATGCGAATCTGCACTCAAACTGAATTACTGAGCAGCCCGGTTACGCTGGAGCTCGGTGCCAGAAGGGGCGGAATCCGCCCTCTTTAGCAATCACTGACTAACATCAGAGTTTCAGCTAATCTGGGGAGTCCGGAAAGAGGAACGTGCTTGAATAATTTCCACGGGCCCAGCTAGGGTCCCTTCTGTAAGGGGGTTGGTCTAGAAAAGGAATTATTTTGGGTCCTGCATCTGGCTAAAAAAAAAAAAAAAAAAAAAAAAAAAAAAAAAAAAAAAAAAAAAAAAGTGAGGTCACCTCAACAATTGAAAAATAAATTCTTTTTAATTTAGTTTAATAGCTAAAAGCTGCTTCAGGACCTGCATATAGAACCCTGTGGGGAAATTCATTGCTAAACACAAGTAGGCAGGAAGGATCCAAGTGGACCCTAGGGGAATCATTGACCCCCCTTGTTTCCTTCTTCTTTTTTCTTTTTTTTTTTTTTATTAGTATTAACTTTTTCCTTTCAGACCTTTCTCTACTATTTCTCTACCTCCTCATAATTCTAGCCTTCTAAATCACTATATATATATATTCCTCTATTTGTTTTCCCAGTCCATTATAGGAACTCCATATTTTTTCCTAGTACTCTACACTGCCTACACAAGTTAAATATTCATCTCATTGAGTCTCATTTTGCCCCTCTTCTAACTTTTATCAACATTTCTATTATCCTTCTGCCTTCCTTACATCTTTTGATTCCTCTGGCCCTAACCTTTTGCCTTCAAGGGAACATAGAAAGAAGTAAGCAAATAAAATAAGAAGAAAAACTGCCAAAGAGAAAACTTAACTCACACGCAGAACCAACAGCTAAATAAAATTCTAGAGCATAGAGAAAAGCTAATCAACTGAACAAACCGATCAAGATAATATGATGACCAGAGGGCAACAAAAAATTCAAATGACTCTGAAAAACTGGAAAACTTGGACCAGTCCAGTGCACAAAATAAAAACCAGGAAGCAATGCAGTACATCGAACAACTAATCAAAGCTATCCAAACAAATATCATGGACCAACTTAAAGAACTGAAGGAAGAGATTAAGGATATAAAGAAGACACTGGGAGAACATACTGAAAAAATAACTAACACACCTAAAAACGTAATGGATATGATGGCGAACAAAGACACAAGTCAAGAAATGAAAAAGACGCTGGACTCACATGGCAGCAGAATTGAACAGGCAGAGGAAAGAATTAGTGATATGGAAGACAATACAGTTGAAATCAAAGAGATTGTAGAAAA
>JAKSZT010054465.1:51821-65440 GCA_026826555.1 Tolypeutes matacus | reverse complement strand
GATGGTATTCTCTTGCTCACATATGGTGATTCTTGCAATGCAAGAAATTATAACAATGAGGTGGAGCCAGTGGCCACTTGACAGTTTTTTGGGTAGGGAGGGGATGAGCAGTTGAAATACAGGGGCTTCTTTGGGAGTTGGAGGTTGTCCTGAGTACTGTTGTGGCAATGGATGTAGGCCATTTTAAATCAGCACACACCACTCAGAACTGAGTGGGAGAGAGTGTGGTCTACAGTGTGAACTGTGGTCTATAGTTGGTGGCAAGGCTCCAGGATGTGTAAGTTCATTGAGGTTGGTGGGCCACACTGTGGGAGATGTTTGTGTGGGATGTGGTGGGTGGTGTGGGAGGTGGGCAACATGGGAATCCCAGTGGGTTCCGTGTAATATTTTAGGTAATCTAAGCACCTCTTAAAATATATGTATATATATATATATATATATAAATAACATTTTTGTAAGCAAATACACATATATGCATATATATTTATATATCATTTTACAAATGTTAAAAAAACAAAAAAGTATTAGAGAGAATCTTTGTGTCATGAAGAAGTGGAAAGTGTAGCTTAAATTCATTTAACTAGTTATTGGCAGAAATAAAGACCTATTTCCATTTACAGAGATGAAAAACAGTTGGAATTACATTTGGTTGTGGATAATATAGCATAGTTGTGAAACACATGTAATCTGTCATCAGATAAGGCTTCATATTTTAGGCTTGCTACTTAACATTGTAATGTATTTAAGAATTAAATTGTTGTAACTAATGAATCCTCTTATGACTATTACCCCATATGTAAAATAAGTATAATAAGGGTATGTGCTTAAGCTTTGGGTGATATAGGGATTAAATACATGTAATATATTTTTTAAAGTGCCAGGAATAAATTACACTCTCACTCTTATTAAAAACCAATGAGCATTATAATGCTGCCTTTAATCTAAAAAGAGTTTAAATGGTTATTCCTGAAAGCTACGTGCTGTGATACACATTTATCATTCAATTTATAAATCTATTCCAATGCTGAAAATGTTATTAAATCTTTAATATTATCATTTAAATAATTTCTTATTAATTAAATTGATGTTGTGAATGCCAGGTACACCTTAACCTGATGGAAAATCAGAACAATGTCACTGAATTTGTCTTCTTGGGTCTATGGGAGAATAAGCAAATAGAGCTACTATTCTGTTTCTTGTTCCTGCTCTGTTACTTGGCAGTATTAATGGGGAACTTTATCATCTTACTCACTATCACCTGCAGCCATCTAATTGAACAACCAATGTACTACTTTCTCTGCCACCTCTCCCTCTTGGACCTCTTCTATACCTCCACTGTGGTTCCCCGGCTAATCAGAGACTTAGCTTCAGAGAGAAAAATCATTTCTTACAGCAACTGTATGACCCAGCTCTTCACTGCCCACTTGCTGGCAGGTGTGGAAATATTCACCTTGGTGTCCATGGCTTTTGACAGCTATGTTGCCATTGTCAAGCCCCTGCACTACATGGTTATCATAAACCGACAGAGGTGTAACTCGCTGATTGTCATGTCTTGGGGAGTGAGTTTTTGGCACTCTATTGCTCTACTGCTCATGGTCCTCAATTTACCTTTTTGTGGCCCTAATCAGATCAATCACTACGTATGTGATGTGAAGCCTCTTAAAACTGGTCTGCAAGGATATTCATGTTTTTAGTACCTTAGCTATTGTCAATACAGGGATGGTGGTGGTTGTAGTTTTTCTTGTCCTTTTGGCTTCCTACATACTCATACTCTACAATCTTAGGGCATGCTCCCTTGCAGCACGACACAAAGCTCTCTCAACCTGTAGTTCTCAAGTAATGATTGTAGCCTTATTTTTTGTGCCTTGTATCTATATTTATACTCTACCTGCTGGTAGTGAGAACAAGGACAAGGAAATCTCAGTCTTTTACACTGTAATTGCCCCCATGCTGAATCCTCTCATCTATACCCTGAGAAATGTGGAGATGAAAATTGCAATGCAAAAGTTATGATCTCAAATGTCACATTCAGAATTAAAGTAAATAAGGTTCTTTTCTCTATGCTTTGTATTGTTTGCCATCAGTATAATTAACAGAGATGTGTTAGAGAGAACTCTTGGGTGTTTTACTAAATGACCCCTGACACTAGATGAAACAAAGCACAAATTATTGTTATTCATATTGCAATCTACACATGTGTATTTGAAGAATTTAAGAAATGGCTTCCTGAAGCACCTTGTTGATCATGTCACACTTATCACAAAACATTTAAATGGAAGATAATTTTCCTTAGAATTAAATCTAACCTTCACAATTATTAGTCAGAAATTTTCCACAATTACCCCAAGTGTAATTTACTAATTGTAGTCCTACCACATAGGGTAAAGTATGTTGTGTCAGAGTGATAATAGACTTTGCAGTCATGGAAATGGTCAAATGCAGACTGTCAATTTTTATCTCGGTGTCTTGGAAGTTTGCTTCAATTTTGTGAGCCTCCAGTTTTAAAAATTTCTATGAAAATGGAGTAATATTATTCTTCATAATGATGTTATAAGATTATGTTGGTTAATGTAAAGTGTTAGATGGCATATTCCATAACAGAAACTCTTATTAGTTCTTTAACACATTTATATATTGTTTGTTTTTCTTTGCCTGTATCATTTAATCCAGCCACACTGGATCCCTCTACATTCTCCAAACACCCTTCACAATCTATCATATATATGGAATTATTTCTGAATCTTCTCTGCTTAGGATGTCCCATCGCCTATACTTTTGGTTCCATGTCTTCCATATACTTCACATTCTTCTTTTAATATCTTCTTCAGAAGGATTTTGTAGACCTATCGATGGATCAGAATTATTTCATTTTTCTTCCCCATTCTTATATTTCTATCCATCTGTACTTTGATTCAATTTCAAGCTATCCAGTACCCTACACTAACATTTCTTCTTTATGAACTGGGTTTTTACCATTTGACTGAAGAGATTATATGATATCTCTCTCTTTTTTTGTTTTTTTGCATGTCTCTTTTCTAGCAATGTGCCTAGCATGAAATAAATGTTTACTGATGTGAATTCGAAAATACAATCCCCTATCTTTATTTGCATACAATGTTCTCACATATCCAGAACATTCCTTATGGTATTAACAATCATGCATTAATAATAAAGTAAATGAGTACAGAGAGAACAAAAACTTAGGCTTCTTCCAGAAGTGCCTTTCAGAGTGGGAAAAAAATCCAGGAAAATATATCCAACCTATAATAAATTTTGAATTTATGTTCTTCTTCATCAAGGTGGAACTAATATTCCAACCACCCCTTACTCTGTCATCTAGTGAATCACATAAACCAGTCTCTCTTTGTGCCTTGGCTCCCATTTACCTGCTATTTCTCGTTGCCCAGGGAATTTTCTTTTCTCACCAGAACAACCACATTGTTTTCACAGTTTTCTTGATTGAGTATTCCTATCCCATAGCCAGTGTGAGATCTAGGAACAACCTTAGAAGAAATAACTTTTGTTTCTAATGTCAGGAACTCCTATTTCACTAAGTCATCTCTTGGTGACTTTTCTGCATTTAGCATATAACTGTTCTTTCTTAGGGTCATAGAAACCTCTGGAATATTAGGGGAAAACTTTCTGTCCATTCCAAAGAAAATTAGCTGTGATTAGTTATTCTAGTTATTCATAGTACTGATTGATTTGCTTTAATTCAGTATTTTTCCAACTACTGCTTGTATTATTTAAAACTAAAGGCAATGCACATATGTGCAGGTGCCTGTGTGAATAGTGTGTCTATGTGGGTATGCTAAGATATTGGAGGTCTTGGGAGTCCTGAGGAAAGGACAGGAAGTAAGAACCATTCCACAGAGAGAATTCAAGATAACTATAAGACACCTATAATCATTCTTTCCACAAAGGATTGCAAAATTTTATTGGCAAAAATATGAAAAAAATATATATATATATAATAAGCAGATAAACAAAACACATCTGCTGTGCTTCTTCAGCTTATCAGAGACTTAGCTGCAGAGAGAAAAAACATTTCCTGTAACAGCTGCATGACCCAGCTGTTGACTGTCAACTGTTTGGTGGGCATGGAGATATTCATATCCTGCCATGGCTTTTGACCCTTATTTGCAATTGTCAAACCCCAGCACTACATGGTCAACATGAGCCTTCAGAGATGTTCAATGTAGTGTGGATTTTGACAATCTTTTCTTCTACTGCTCATGGGGCTTAGTTTGCTTTTTGTTGGCCTTAATCAGATAAATCACTACAGGTATGATGTGAAACCTCTTTTGAAACTGGTCTGCAAAGATATAAATGTTGTTAGCACCTTAGCTTTTGCCAATTCAGGAATGATTGTAGTTCTAGTTTTTATTGTCCTTTTGTCTTCTTATGTACTCATATGGTACAGTCTTAGGATGCCTTCCTCCACAGGATGATGTAAAGCTCTCTCAATCTTTACCCTCACATAATGGTTTTATTTTTGCTTTTTGTGCACTATATCTGTATTTAAATGCTACCTGATGCCAGTGAGAACAAGGACAAGGAAATCTCTGTGTTTTACATTGTGATTTTCCCCTTGTTGAATCCTTTCATCTATCCCTGAGAAATATGGAGATGAAAATTGATCTGCACCCCTTCTCAATTGGAGATGGAGTGGACGTCAGCATCCCAGAATCCTTGGGATTGGGGGAAGAGCTATGGACTAGAGTGAACTTACTGGTATTCTACTATAGACATATTGTGATTCTAGCAAAAGAAGAAATTACAACATTGATGTGGAGCCAATGGCCACTGGAGCTCTGGGGGCAGGGAGAGGGGAAAAC
The DNA here is from genome assembly GCA_026826555.1 of Tolypeutes matacus. Classification (NCBI taxonomy): domain Eukaryota; kingdom Metazoa; phylum Chordata; class Mammalia; order Cingulata; family Chlamyphoridae; genus Tolypeutes; species Tolypeutes matacus. Next base: position 60,602 of record JAKSZT010054465.1, on the reverse strand, counting down.
AGTTGTAATATAGGAGCTTATTTGGGACTTGAGAATCGTCCTGAGTGATGTTGCAACAGCAGATATAGGCCATTTTATATCATCACATAACATTAAGAACTGTGTGGGAGAGAGCATAGACTACAATGTGAACTATGGTCCATGCTTAATGGCAAAGCCCCAGGATGCTTTTATCAATTGCAATGAATGTGCCACATTAATGAAGGATTTTCATGTGGGAGGGTGTGGGGCTTATGGAAATCCCTATATCTTTTGTGTAATATTTATGGAATCTAAGTATCTTTAAAAATAAAAAATAAGAAAATAAAATAAAGAAAATTTCTATGCAGGAAGGATGATCTCAAATAGCACATTCAGAATTATTGTAGATAAGGTGATAGTCATTGTGCCGCCAACACTATGCCCCAGAATAGTCATCATTAGAGATATTTTAAAAATAATTTAAGCTTACTTTTGGAGTCTTACTAATTGACCATTACCATATACAGGCCAAACAATCCATTTACTGTTATTCCTATAAAAATCTGCACTTTAAAGTGCTTAACTAGTTTCAGGTATTACCATTTGGATTTGAAGAATGCAAGGACCATCTTAATGCACATCACTAATCATGTCACACCCTTATCCAAAAATTTACTCGAAGACACCTTCCCTTGTAATAAAATCCAACCTTTTTTCATGTTATTTAAAAATCTCCCCACATTGGTCCATGTCTACCTTGCTAATCTAGAATCCACTGCATTGGAATGAAGGTTTTCCACTCAAGGAGAAATGGTTCAAATATTTATATTCAATTTTTATCTTTGGGTCTTGGCAATTTGCTTAATTTGTATTAGCAGCATTTTTTAAAAAAATATCTATGTGAATGTGGTAATATTATGTTTTGATAAGATGTAAGATTGCATGGGTTATAACACATAAAATTTTAGCATGCTATAGAGCATAATGGAAAGAAAGGTTAGGATTTTTCCTATTATCCTGCATTTTTTTTGTTTTACTATGGTAGAATATTTTTTTACACTTTTTACATTTTATTGAAATAAATCATTCACACATGAACATATGTAAACAGTGAATGCATAGTAAAGGTTGTGAACTTAAAAAACAAACATGCATAACATCATACAGGGGTCCCCTACATCACCCCACAACCATCGCCTTGCATTGTTTTGTAACATTTGTTACAAATTATGAAAAAATTGGTCAAAATATTACTACTAACTATAGTCCATATCTTACAATTGTTGTGTTTTTCCCCCACCCCACCCTATATTATTTTTTAAATATGTTTTTATTACAGAAGTTTTGAACTTACAAAGCAATCATGCACAGATGTAGAATTCCCATATAATACCTATTTACCAGCACACCACACCTTGAGGGAACATTTGTTAGAGATTATGAGATAATATCATCATCAGATGATTACCACTAACCATGGACCATAGCATATATTTGGCACACTTTGCCCATAACCCCCGATTTTCAACACAGTACATCTTTGGCATACATGCAAGACTATTCCAGTATTACTGTTAACCCCAGTCCATAGGTCATACCAATTATATTTTTCCCATGCTTCTCCACATTTACAGACCCCCTGCAATAGTAGACATACATCTGCTCTACCTCTCAGAAGGCCAATCTTGCATCTCTACCATCAACCACAATTCTCATCCACCTCAGGGTTCACTGTGTTATTCAGTCCCTAAATTATTCTCTAGTTTTCTTTCAACTGACATTTAAGTCCTTAATCTACCCTTTCCAGCCACATTCCCATTTATAAATGGGCTGCTACTCGCTGTAATGTCTTACCATCAACTCTATCCATTTCCACACTTTCACAGTCAAGTTAATTACAACTTGTACATAAATTAAGCATCAGTAGTCATTCTCAGCCCTCCTCTTATCATCTAATAACCTATACTCTAGGTTTTAAATTCAGGCATTTATTCTTCATGTTTAGCTCATATTAATGAGACCATGCAATATTTTGTCCTTTTGTGTCTGGCTTACTTCACTTAGCATAATGTCTTCAAGATACAATCCATGTTATCATATGTATCCCAAATTCATTTCTTCTTACTGCAGCATAGTATTCCATCGTGTGTATATACCCCTTTTTGCTTATCCATTCATTGGTTGATAGACATTTGGGTTGTTTCCATCTTTTGGCAATTGTGAATAATGCTGCTATGAACATTGGTGTCCAGATATGTGTTCGTGTCACAGATTTCAGTTCTGGATACATTTCTAGTAGAGGAATTGTTGGATCATATAGCACTCCTATATTTAGCTTCCTGAGGAACCCCCAAATTGTCTTCCACGGAGGCTGCATTATTTTATAATTCCACCAACAGTGAAAGAGTGTTCCTATTTCTCCACATTCTCTCCAGCACTTATTGTGTTCTGTTTTCTTTTTTTTTTTTAATGGTCTTTCTATGCAGTGTGAGATGATATCACATTGTCATTTTGGTTTGTATTTCCCTCATAGGTAGTGATATGGAACATTTTTTTCACATGCATTTTAGCCATTTGTATTTCCTCTTTGGAGAAATGTTTGTTGAAATCTTTTTACCCATTTTTTAAAAATTCGGTTGCTTGCTCTTTTATTGTTGAGTTGTATGATCTCTTTATATAGAATGGAAATCAAACCCTTATCAGATATGTGGTTTCCAAATATTTTCTCCCATTGAGTGGGCTGCCTTTTCACCTTCTTGACAAAGACCCTTGAATCACAAATGTATTTAAGTTTGAGGAGGTCCTATTTCCAACTTTATTTCATTATGATTTGAGAAAGTGCTTTGTATAATTTCAGTCTTGTTGAATTTATTGAGATCTGCTTTGTGACCCAACATATTGTCTATCCTAGTGAAAGATCCATAAGAACTTGAAAATAAAATGTGTGTTGCTGTTTTGGGATGCAATGTTCTATATGTGTCTATTAGATTTAGTCCATTTATCATATTATTCAAGCTGTTGATTTCTTTGTTAATCTTCTGTCCAGAATTTCTATCCAATGCTGAGATTGGTGTACTGAAATCTCCAACTATTATTGTAGAGATAACTATTTCTCCCTTCAGTTTTGCCAGTGTTTGCTTCATGCATCTTGGGGCATCCTGGTTAGATGCTTATACATTTATGATTGTTATTTCTTCCTGACAAATTTCCCCTTTTATTAATGTATAAAGTCCTTTGTTGCCTCTAATAACAGATTTGCTTTCTTAATTTTTATTTTTTTAGAGAAACTTAGATTAAATAAAAGGTCCAAAAAATATATAGGGGATTCCCATATGCCCTGCTCCCTAGCACTCCCACATTTTCCCACATCAACAATATCCTTCATTAGTGTGGTACATTTGCCAGAATTAATGAACACATCTTGAAGCATTGCCACTAAGTGATGATTATAGTTTACATTGCAGTTTAAACTCTCTCCCACACATTTTTGCAAGTTATTACAAGATATACAATGACCTGTATCTTTCATTACAGTGCCATTCAGGATAATTCCCAAGTCCCCAAATACCTGCAAATTACACCTTCTTTTCCCTCACCCTTCCCACAGAATCTTCAGTGGCCTTTGCCTCCACATTCATGATAAAAGTTCTTCCATTTCTAGACTCACAACAATTCTAAGTAGAAAAACTGTAAGTCTACTCTAGTCCATTGTCCATTCTCCAATCCTGAAGATTCTGTGATGGTGATGCCTACTCCACCTCTAATTGAGAGGGGATTTAGATCCCATGGGGCAGATGAATGAAACTTTCTTTCTTGCAGTTGTAAACACTCTCTGTTCCTTGACATGGTCATTTTCAGCCATCATCTCCTTGTTGGGTGAGTCCAATGAACTGTAGAGTAAGTGTTTCAAGCTGTTGAGATTCAGGGCCAAGCTGGCACATAGACAGCCCAAAGATTTAAATCTCACAGACATACAGCTGTCAACTCTAGTACTAACTATAGGTTCAAATAGAGGGTCAGCAGAGCCATATATAAGGAAAACACAATTGACTTCAACTCTGTCACACTGGGAAGCATAAATTCCAAAGTAGGGCCTACTGACAAGGCATCAAGTTCCTGAGCTGTCTGTCCTACTATAGTGTCTGAACGTCTCCAGAGCCCTCAGGAGCCCCATTATTTGTGGTAATATTTACTTTGGCAGTCAATATGTTTCTGCTGAGACATGCAAAAATATAACCTCTGAAATTACCTCCCAGCTCACTTTGAAGTCTTTTAGCTATATAAACTCATTTGTCTTCACTCTCTATCCCTTTTGGTCAAGGTCTCTCTCCAGTTGCATTGCTAGTTGGTGCTTGGTAATAATCCCTTGGTGCCAGGGATGCTCATCCCTGGAAATGATGTCCCACACAGGGTGAAAGGTAATGCATTTATTTATTGAGTTTGGCTTAGAAGAAACCACATTTGAGGAACAAGGAGGCTTTCAGGAGGTAATACTTAGGCACCCTGTAATACTATGTTAAGTTTCAATTTCAAAAGTATTGGTTCATAAGTACAGTCATCACAATCAATAGCTTGTCAAAGGCCCATCCTGCTTCACTATTCACTGATACTTTACTCAGAGGATTCTTGATGTCCCATCAGAGAATGTGGCAGAGCTCTCCAGGATGGAAATTCAATATTACTTTGGTTATTGTGTTGATCTCCATCCACTGTGACATGCCCGATGAACACTTGAACATGTTCATATGCCTTAAAAGTATGTCCCAGGTGAACTTCCTCTCATGCATTGCCCCAACTCTGACACCCCACACTAATGATTCTCCCCTGCCACAGTTGTAATCCTTCTGTGATCCAAAACTTCTGCAAAATTGAAGCCAACAAAATAACCAAGTACAATTAATAAGATTTTAAAAGTCTATTTCATCTGATATAAGTACAGCTCCTCTAGTTTTTTTTTTTTTTTGTTGTTGTTGTTGTTGTTACTGCATACATGAATATCTTTTCCCAGCCTTTCACTTTCACTCGATTTCTATTCTTGTGTCTAAGTTGAGCCTCTTGTAGTTAGCCTGTAGATGGATCATATTTTCTTATGCATTCTGCCAATCTGTGTCTTTTTATTGAGGAATTTATTCCATAAACATTCAATGTTATTACTGTAACAGCAGTTCTTATTTCACACATTTTGACCTTTCGGTTTTATCTGTCTTCATTTCTAGACTCTCTTCCAAGCCTTTCTTTCCTATCTTTTCATTTCAGGCTGTAGCACTCCCTTTAGTATCTCCTGTAAAGATGGTCTCTTTGTTATAAATTCTTTCAGTTTTTGTTTATCTGTGAATGTTCTAAACCAGCCCTCATTTTTTAATGACAGTCTTGCCAGAAATAAGATTCTTGGTTAACAGTTTTTCTCTTGCAGTATATTAAATATATCATACCACTACCTTCTTACCTCCATGATTTCTGATGAGAAATCGTCACTTAATATTATTGGTATCCCTTATATGTCATGCATCACTTTTCTTTTGCTGCTTTCAGAAATGTCTCTTTGTCTTTGGCATCTGACATTATGATTAGTGTGTGCCTTGGAGTTGGTCAATTCAGACTTATTCAGATGGGAGTATATTGTGCTTCTTGGACACAGATATCTATGGGGAATTTTCTACCATTATTTCCTCAAATATTACCTCTGCCCCTTTTCCCTTCTCTTTTCCTTGTGGGACTCCCATGATAAGTATGTTTGTACATCTCTTGCCATCATTTATTTCCCTAAGACCCTGTTCAATATTTCCCATTCTTTTATTGAACTGTCCTTTTGTAAGTTTGTTTTTGGAGGCCATATCTCCAAGCTCACTGATCCTTTCTTCTGCCTCCTCAAATCTGCTGTTATATACCTCCAGTGTATTTTCAATTTCTTTTATTGTGTATTTCATTCCTACAAGATCTGCTATTTTTCTATCTATGCTTTCAAATTCTCCTTTGTGCTAACCCAGTTTCTTATTAATATCATTAATCTCTTTAGACATCTCATTGAATTTGTTAAAAGGATTTGTTTTAACATTTATGATTATTTGTCTCAACTCCTTTATGTCATCTGGATGTTTGTCTTGTTCCTTTAACTGGGACACATCTTGTTTCTTGGTATGAATTGTAATTTTTTGTTGGTATCTTGGCATCTGGCTTGCTAGATGCATTTATTCTGGGTATAGTTTCTTCCTTTAGTTTAGGCTTTATTGATCTTTCTCCCTTGCTGGTGGTGTAGTAGGAGAAAAACATGTAGTAGGTGCTGTGATCAGTAGAATCTGAAACTTCTCATGTTTACCCAGAGACTAATGAAGTTTCTCCCACCTTTCTCCTTTGCCAGAGTAATGACAGAGACACAGCCATGTGTAATAACCCAAGTCATTACACATGGCCAAGACTGCCTTTAGTTGTCCAGAGAGACTGATGAAGACTCATGCACCTTCCTTTGTGAAGCTGTATATGTGGGTGGCAATCTATGCCATGTGGGTAAAAATGACTGCAGATGCCCAGGTAGACTGATGTAACACTCTCACCTCTTCCTGCCAAGGGTGTAGATAGAGCCTCTGGAGTTCCCAAGAATCTAATTCATGTGGGCCAAATGTGCCCATACTTTCCCTGAGAGCCTCAGGAAGTACTGTCTCTTTTGCACTTTATAGGATGGGAATGGAACCACCAACACCCAACAGTTCAGTCTGTGTAAGCTTAAAGTGCCTGCTGCTGTGCAGAGAGGCTGTGGAAACACTAGTGCTCTCCTATCCTCTTGAGTGGATGGAGTGGATCCATAGGCATCCAGCAGTTCAGCTGCTATAGGCTGAGAGTACTTGCCACTGTTTGGAGAGCCTGAGGATACACCAGCACCCTCCTTCTTATTAAAGAGTGGTGTGGATCCACAGGAGCCCAACAGTTCAGTCCCTGTAGGCCAAAAGAACCTGCTGTTGCCCAGAGGGGCTGAGGAAACACCAGCCCCCTCTTATCCTATTGTGCGGTAAGGGATGGATACACTGGTACCTTCCAGTCCAGGTCGTGCAGGCTGAAAGTGCCTGGCAATCCCTGGAAAGGCTGAGAAAACACAGCTCCCTTCCTATCTTACTTGGGGGTGAGGATGGAGCTCCATGTGTCTAACTACTCAGTCTATGTTGGCCAGAATTTCCTGCAGTTACCTTGAGAGGCTGGTGCATGTTCTGCTAGCTTCCTCCCTGCCAGAACTAGACCTGAAGCCTAGGCTAGGTCTGTAGTCCAATCTGGGTGTAAAGAAGCCAGTCTACCATCATTGTGATTGTCAAACAACCCCACTTTCCCTCATGCCAGAGGCAGAGTTAAAATTGAGGCTACAAGATCCTTTTCAACATGGACAGGTTCAAACATTAGCCGTTCCTAGGGTTATATTTCAGTCAGCCAATTTTACCAATCAGTAGCTGAAGTTGGTGACCAACAGTCTCTTCCTTCCCTGTGTTTTGGAAGTGGAGCTTCCAAATCCAGCCATAGAATAGCTCTTGAGTTGGCTTGTGCCACCAGAGTAGGATGAGCACTGGTCTCCACTGCATGGCCTCCATTTTCTTGGAGAAGCTGGTGCATGTCGCTTCAGCTTCCTCCCTGCCAGGGTTGGAGATAGGCCTTAGGCTAGAGGTGCAATCCAGTCTGGATGGATAGAAGTTGGTTCCTATCTTCACTGTGATTTTCAGTCAGCCCCATGTCCCCTCATGCTGGGAATGGAGTTAAAATGGCAGGTACCAGCCTCTTTCTGACTTAGAGACGTTCAAACTTCAGCTGTTCTCAGGATTATACTTTAGCCAACTGAATTTACTAATCAGTAACTGAAGTTGATGTCCAACTCTATCTTCCTTCCTTGTTTTTAGGAAATGGGGCTCCCAACTCCAGTCATGGAAAAGTTCCCGAGGTGGCTTGCACTGCCAGTGGAGTATAGGTACCAGCCTCCATGGCATGGAATGTACTACTCATGAATCTTCTCTGCAGATGGGCAGTCTCCTACTTCCATTCTTTCAAGGATATTGCAGGATTCTCTTCCGTTCTCCTGGGGCCCCCAGATATGTGATTTCGTTAGCCTTGGGTGATTACTAACTGCCCTGTAAGACATGCTGACTCTTGAAGCTCCTTACTCTGACATCTTGCCTCTCCTTCCCCGTAGCCTGCATCTATGCTAGAATATTTTAACAGTTACATTGAACCCTTTTCCATTTTCCAACCCAAACCACACTATCTCATATCTCTAGGGTTTTTCCTTCTATCTTATTTGCTTAGGAAGACCCTCCCCCTAATCTGAAAGTTCTATATCTTACATAAAATTCATTATCTATTTTCTATTATGCTATTAAGGAGGATTTTGTAGACACACTAATAGTCCACAATTAGTTCCATTTTCTCCCCTATTCTTATATTTCTAATTATATGAAATTTTATATTATTTCAAATTATATAATAGTGTTTCTTCTATATGAATTGTGTTTATGAAGTGCGTTTGACACATATATTATGTTCTATGTCATATATATATATATTTTTTTTTTTTCTTAGCAATGTGCCTGGTATATAATTAGATCTAAATAAATGCATACCGAAATGAATTAAAAGATCCTATCTCTTTTTGTATGATGCCATATATTGTACTCTTCTCACTTATACAGATAATCCTATATGCCATTTACAACCATGTATTAATAATGATATATGTTATGTCTGAAATGCCAAAAGTTTAGTATATAACATAAGTGCTTGTCAAGTATATAATAAATCTAGCTATCAGCACTTATACTGTCCTTTTGGTTATTTATTTTTTTGTATCAG
>JAKSZT010054465.1:0-44994 GCA_026826555.1 Tolypeutes matacus | reverse complement strand
ATGTATTGTGAGAATTTTGATTTTTACCCACAATAAAAATAAATAAATAAATAAAGGAAATATACTTATACTTAGTCACTGCAACAGATAAAATATGAGTATGCTGGACAGGATGACAGGTTGTTGGCTTCTTGTAAATTGCATTATTTGTCTCTCATTATTACCCAATAATTGCTTAATAAGCTGAAATCTTAAGTTTATTATCTGCCTAAGCATATATGTGTATTTGTGTGTGTGTGTGCATGCATGTAAATTTTGTTAAGGAAGATACTCTCAAAAGTTTATGCACTCATGCATTGAAAGTTCAGAATATTGATAAAAGAGTCTTTTATGACTGGATAACCAGGTTCAAGAAATGTGAAAGCTCACTGAAGTAAACTATACATAGGTTTTCCCTGTTTTTGTAACACACTATTCCTAATACTGAAAGGTCCTGCTGAAAACTAAAGAAAGACATTCAGATCAGGAAATTATGTACTTGTGTCAAATTCACAAAATTAAAGTTTATTATGACCAAAAATCATTTAATTTTTCATTATTTTCCTTTGGGGCCATCCTATACAATCAGGTAAATAGTTAGAATAAGTACTAGGAATTGCACTTCATTAAAAAAATCAGTACACAGAGTGTTGATGACACTTTATAAGGGGAAATTCCATGATCAAACATATATTCAGCTCCAAATGTATTTATAAAATTATTTACTTTCTTCTTACAAATGAACTATTTTGGGACACTGTATCCATCCAATGAGCAATTTTTAAGTGAACACTACCTCCAAAAAGGATTTATCTAAAAGATAAACTATAAATTATAATTATCTTTTCATTTTAGGAACAAATAGAGTTTCTAATATGTGTTCAATTCCTTTCGTTGTTATTATACTATCAATAAAGATGCAGGATCAACTTTACATTATTCCATGAAAAAATGCATAACCTGAATTTGATCATAAGGAAACAAGGCACAGACCCAAATTAGGGTTAATCTGTAAAGGAACTGGCCTATATGTTTCAGAATTATCAAAGCCATTAAAGCCAAAAATTGACTAGGAATTATACAAGATTAAAGGAGGCAAAAGAGAAATGATAATAAACTGCAATGTGTGATTTTGGATTTGATACTAATTCAGAAAAAAAAATCTAAAAAGGGCATCATTGTGACTATTCATGAAATTTGAATTTGGACTGAGTTAGATAATATTACATTAATATAAAGTTCTCCTGAGTTTTTAGAATCTAATTTTACTGTGGTTGTGCAAGATAATGTTTATTTTTTAGAAAAGATATCCTGGAACATTTATGGGTAAAAGGGGACAATGCCACCAATTTACCCTCAAAATGTTCAGGAAAAAAGTACATCTAAATTTATAAATGGAAAGAAAGAAGGGAGAGAGGAAGGGAAGGAGAGATAGAGGAATAAAAAGAAAAAATGGAACAGAATGTAGACTGTTGCTGAATATGGGAAAAGAATGGTACAGAAGTTTCTTGTAATATCCTTGCAATGGTTATGTAAGAATGAAATTATGTCAAAATAAAAAGTTATAAAATGACGGTAAGTGCTTTAGATTCTTGACTGCAAAGTAAAAAAACATTGAATGGCTTGTCTTAGACAACAGGAATGTACTGGCTCATAGTTGAGGCCAGGAGAAGTTCACAATCAAGGTGACATCAAGGTGATGCTTTCTCCCTGGTACTGTGGCATTCTGGGCTTGACTGTTGGGATCCTTGGTCCTTGGTTTCTCTGTCACATGGCAATACATAAAACAGCCTCTTCTTGCTGCTCCCTTTCACTTTCTGTCTTTGTAAACTTCCCTATAAAGCCTCATCAATAGTTCCTATTTACAAGTGTTCATACCCTTCCATAGAGATATATTAAGTTGAAGAACATGTTTTTCTGGGGTACATAACTCCATTTTACCGTAGTAAATATATTAGCTATAATAACATATTAAAAGTTATGTTCGCTGAACAAACTCAGTTTCTCATTTACCATGTTTGAAAATATGTAATTTTAAATTTTATAAAACTTCATTATATAGCATAAAGTAAAGCTTTTTATTGTCATCTATTGATACCCTCAAATCCCCTACTAATTTACACTAATGTGATATAAAATATTATTAATGATACACAGAATATTTTCTATATGAAAACATACTTTTTAATCTGAGAAATACTATTTTAAACCTGCAAGCATTCATTAGAATGTTGATACAGATGATGAGATATTTTCATAAAAAAGCTTGAGCTATATTCCACAATATAAACTTTAATTCATTTAAATCTATATATTTAAACAGTATAGTTTCTCTTTTACTTTTCTTTTCTTTCATTTTTATACACACCACCTTCATGGAAATTTTCATATCAATAAATACAGAGGTTATCAGTTTTGTAAATGGTCTCCAAGAACACCAAAAATATTGTTTGGATTTTACTATAAATAAATCTTATCTAGATTTATTTTAGGTTCTGAAAGATGTTTGAAAGTTCCTTACAGGGCATCTTCCTTTCTAGTAAGACTCAATATTGTTAGAAAATACATATTTTCCTTATATGGATATGGCAAGTGAGTATCTTTTTCTATACTTGAGAAGATTATTCTCATCTGATATCCCTCCCTTGCCCATATCCTACCCACTCTATAAAATACATGAACATTAATAATCAATTATTACATATAGGATCTAGTTTTTATTCAAAACATTTTTAAAAATCTCCTAGTTCTTAAAGTACATTTTGCAAAGTGGAGAAAAAGAAGGCAGACTGAATTTGCCACCCAGTCAACTAAGTGTAGGAAACAGAATAGTATCTAGGATGATGTGCATGTCCCAATCCTGGGAAAATGTGAATGTGCTATGTTACACGAAAAGGAGAAATTAAGGGTGTTAACCATTTGACTTTAAAGTATGGAGATTATCTAGGTGGGCCCACTGTAATCATAATAGTTCTTTAAAGTGGAAGAGGAAGGTAAAAACAGAGATTCTTGGCCAGAATCAGGAAGAAATTTAAAGATGCTATGCTGTGGGCTTTGGAGCTAAAGGAATTATGAGCCAAGGAAAACAGATGGCCTATAGAAGCTGGAAAAAAAACAAGGAAATGTATTCTCTCCAGAGTCTTCCAAAAGAAACACAACAGTGCCAGCTCCTTGATTTTAGCCCAGTGAGACCCATTTTGGACTTCTGATTTCCAAAACTGTAAGACAATAAATTGGTGTTTTAAACCACTCAGTTTGTAGTAATTTGTTATAGCAGCAATAAGAAACCAATACACTAAATCATATTGAGTGTTTCTATTACCTTACTATGAATAAACTTTTCCTTCACTTTCTGCTCTTTAGTTTTTACTCATTTTCCCTACTAAACTCAGACAGTGTAAACAACATCTCATTTTTTTAAGATTTTAGCATTGTGTGACAGAAGAAAAAGAGGAGATAAGAGTAGGAAGAGGAAAGAAATAAAAGCAAGAATAATGGAGAAAGAAGGAAGAACAAGCACAACCTTAATGGTTACTCTCAGAAAGTAAAAGGAGTATTGAAAGCTTACACTACACCTAATCAGGGTTATAGACTAGAAGGAAACATCTTCCTCTTTCCTTCTCCAGAAAGCAGCAGAGACTCAATTGAAAAGAAAAGCAGTGAACCCCAGTAGCCCTATTGAATCCACCATTTTCAAATCAAATAGAACATTTTAAATGAGTGGAACAATTCAACTTCAATACCTAACTAATTCCAAATCAGGGGTTGTGATTTTACCTTAACTCAATATGTAAGATATACAACATAAAACAATCACATAAATCATGTTTATTGAAATGTTTTAGATTAGTGCTAAAGCACTTAATATAAGAATTGATTGGATTTTAAATTTCACAATAAAAATTAATTATTATTTTTTTAAAGAAGCAAAAATTTTAAAAAATCACATCATTTTAGTCTTTGATATAGTTCTGACTATGGAGGGAGACTTTGGGGAAAGGCTTTCCCTGAGGTCATTATTATTTTGCATCACTCTCCTTAAATATGTCTTCAAGAAGCAGAGAAAAGGACATTTATTGTCAAAGATACCGTGAAATGTAGATCTCAGTAAGTGAGAGACAGAGGGTGGACCTACAAAGGCCAACTCCTACCAGCCCCTGAGTTTGTGGAGTCAGAATTTTATGGAAAAAGTGAATTAAATTAAATTGCTATACTTTTAACATGTGTAATATTTAGTTGCAACACACTATTCTCAGAAATAAGGGGAGACTAAAATTAAGAGGATGTTTGTAAGATAATAAATTGCATTTATTGATGACTATGAGATAAAATAACATGAAAGAGTATTTAAAAATTGTCAATCATAAACTTTATCATTTCAAAAGAAAGTGAGGTGGCACAATATTTGAGATGGTCAGAAAGAGGAAGAAGGAATCTCTTAAGTTGGATATTGATTCAAGGGGGACGCAGGGCTCCTCTAGGACTGATCCTGTGGTATGGACAATGGTGTCACAATTAAATCTTGTATATAAATGCCTGGTTTCTGCTGGATGAAATTCAAACAACAAAATTCACAGGTTTCAAATTGCTGATTTGATTATGGTTTACATTTGATTATGCTTTACATTTTAAACAGTACACTTTTATAAATTTTGATGATATTTACACGGCCTGTGTCCATCATTGTAATATCCTGTAGAACACTTCCATTGCCCATTCAATACCCCCTATTCTTCTTTTCTATTCCTCCCTCCCTCTCCCCTTGGGACCCTTGGCAATCCCCAGCTTTACTCCTTAGATGACAACATTCATAGTTACTTGTAATACACTGAGGACTTGACACCCTGGTTTATCCTCCCCTATTAGGAACCATCCATGCTCTCAAGAGAATCCTGATCCTCTATTTGTGAACATTTCGGTCCTCCCCAGGATGGGAGTCCAACTCCTTCCTGCTCATTGTGTGGGTCTCCACCTACTTATACAGAAAATTATCACAAAATGATTATGCTAGAAGCCTGATCCAGGTGCGCCCTGTCCTGAATGACCCCCTCCCCATCCAACACCCTAAACCAGTAACCCTTCCTTGTCTTATTGCCATAAGAGCATTCCCAACTTTATACTTTCAATCACACACCCTCCAAGCCCTAGTGTTCACCTGGTCCCTCTCCCAACACTCCCCCCATTTCTCTGGACCTTACAACCCACCCTCTCCAATTCACCCACCTGTGAAACCTACACTGCCCATCCCACTAATATCACTATCCTCCTGTCATATACCTTCAATGCATAACTACACATTTTCACCTTATCATAGATTACATCCATATGGGCGTTGGCTCACTACCTTCTTCTCCCTTTCTATTTCCTGTATACCTACCTTCCAGACAATAGCTCTCTGAGTCTCCTCAATTTGCTTAATTCATATCAGTGAGGTCATGTAATATTTGTGATTCAATGCCTGGCTTGTTTCACTCAACATAAGGTCCTCAAGATTAATCCATGTTTTCCTGTGTTTTAGGACTGTAGTCTTTCTTACAACTAAGTAATATCCCATTGTGTGTCTGTGCTACATTTTATTTATCCATCCCTTTGTTTATGGGCATTTGGGTTGATTCCAACTTTTGCCAATAGTGAATAATGCCACTATGAACATTGGTGTGCATAATCAATTGGTGTCTTTGCTTTCAATTCTTCTGGGTATATACCTAGCAGTGTAATTCCTGGATCATATGGCAGTTCTTTACTTAGTTTTTTAAGCAACTGCCAAACTGTCCTCCACAATGGCTGGACCTTTCTACATTCCCACCAACAGTGGATGAGGGTTCCCATTCCTCCACATCCTCTCCAACACTTCTATTCCTCTGTGTTTTTTTTTTTTTTTAATATCTGTCAATCTAATGGATGAAAGATAGTATCTCATTGTAGTTTTGATTTCAGTTTCCCTAATAGTTAGTGGTGTTGAGTATCTTCATGTGCTTTTTAGCCATTTGTATTTCTTCCTTAGAGAAGTGTCTTTTCAAGTCATTTACCCATTTTTTAAATGGGTTGTCTTTTTATTTATTTATTTTTATTTATTTACTTTATTTTGTACATTTAATAATTGAAAATATAAACAATTAAAAACTAAAAAGTAAACACAGATGGATAAATATATATATCTCTCAATTACATGTACTGCATACATATATATATATATATTTTTTTTGAATCAAACAATATGTTACACAATACGTTTGTAGCACATTCATACAGTATTTGTCCTTTTGTGTCTGACTTGCTTCGCTCAACATAATGTCTTCATCTATGTTGTCATATGCTTTATGACTTCATTTCTTCTTACAGATGTATAATATTCCATCATGTGAATAGACCACAGTTTGTTTATCCATTCTTATGTTGATGGACACCTGGGTTGTTTCTAAATTTTGGAAATAGTGAATAATGTTGCTATGAACATCAGTGTGCAGATGTCTGTTCGTGTCACTACTCTCAGGTCTTCTGGGTATATATCCAGTAGTGGTATACCTGGGCCATGTAGCAAGTCTATATTCAACTTCTTTAGGAACTGCCAGTCTTCCACAGTGGCTGTACCATTCTGCATTCCCAACAACAGTGAATAAGTGTTCCTATCTCTCCACATCCTCTCCAACATGTGTAGTTCTCTGTCTTTTTAATACTGGCCATTCTGATAGGTATGAAATGATATCTCATTATAATTTTGATTTGCATTTCCCTAATCATAAGTGATGTTGAACATTTCTTCATGTGTTTTTTTTTTTTTTTTTTTTTTTGCCATTTGTGTTTCTTCTTTGGAGAAATGTCTATTCCAGTCTTTTTCCCATTTTTTAATTGGGTTGTTTTTCTTTATTGTTGAGTTGTAACGTGTCTTTATATATCCTGGATATTAAACCTTATCAGATATGTGAGTTCCAAATATATTTTCCTGTTGAATTGGCTGTCTTTTCACCATTTTGACAAAGTCCTGTGAAGTGCAAAAGTGTTTGATTTTGAGGAGATCCCATTTATCTATTTTTTCTTCTGTTGCACTTGCTTTGAGTGTAAGATCCAAGAAACCATCACTTACTACAAGGTCTTGAGGATGTTTCCCTACATTTTCTTCTAGTAGTTTTATGGACCTGGCTTTTATATTTAGATCTTTGATCCATTTTGAGTTGATTCTTGTATAGGGGGTGAGATAGTGGTCATCTTTCATTCTTTTGGTTATAGATATCCAGTTCTCCCAACACCATTTGTTGAAGAGACTGTTTTTTTCCCATTAACATGAACTTGGTAGGTTTATCAAAAACCAGTTGATTATATAGGTGAGGGTTTATTTCTGGGTTCTCAATTCTATTCCACTGATTGATGTGTCTATCTTTATGCCAGTACCATACTGTTTGACCACTGTAGCTTTGTAATATGTTTCAAGGTCAGGCAGTGAAATTTCTCCCACTTCACTCTTATTTTTCAGAATGCTTTTGGCTATTCAGGTGCACTTATCCTTCCAGATGAATTTGATAATTTCCTTCTCTCATTCTGTAAAGTAAGCTGTTGGAATTTTGATTGGTATTGCATTGAATCTATAAATCAGTTTTGGGTAAGACTGATATGTTCACTCTATTTATTTTTCCAGTCCATGAACATGGAATATCTTTCCATTTGTTTAGGTCTTTTAAAATTTCTTTTAGCAGTGTTTTGTAGTCTTCTGGGTATATATCCTGTACTTTTTTGCTTAAATTAACTCCTAGGTTTTTGAGTCTTTTTGTTGCTATTGAAAATGGAATGTTTCCTGATTTCCTCCTCAGGTTGTTCAGTCCTAGTGTACAAAAACACTACTGATTTTTGTGTGTTGATCTTGTATCCTGCCATTTTGCTGAACTTATTTATTAGCTCAAGTAGCTTTGTCATAGATACTTCAGGATTTTCTAAGTACAGGATCATGTCATCCACAAACAGTGAGAGTTTTACCTCCTTTTTTCCTATTTAGATGCCTTTAATTTTTTTTCTTGTCTAATTGCCCTAGCTAGACCTTCTAGTGCAATATTGAATAACAATGGTCACAGTGGGCATCCTTGTCTTGTTCCCAGTCTTAGAGGGAAAGCTTTCAACCTTTCCCCATTGAGCATAATGTTGGCTGTGGGGTTTTCATATATGCCTTTTACCATATTGAAGAATTTCCCTTCTATTCCTATCTTTTGAAGTGTTTTTATCAAAAAAGGGTGCTAGATTTTTTTGAATGCCTTTTCTGCATCTATTGAGATGATCATTTGTTTTTTTTTTCCCTTCAATTTGTTAATGTGGTGTATAACACTGATTTTCTTATGGTTTGTCTTTTTATTTTTGAGGTGTAGGATTTCTTTATATATGCTGGATATTAGGCTCCTATCAGATATATGGTTGTCAATTTTTTCCCCCATTGGGTAGGCTGACTTTTTTCTTTCTTGATAAAATCCTTTAAGGTGCAAAAGTTTTTAATTTTGAGGCAATCCCATTTATCTTTTCTTTCTTTTTCTGCTTGTGCTTTGTATGTGAGTTCATGAAATAATTTTCTATTAGAAGCTCCTGCAGATGTTTCCCTATATTATATTACAAGGTCTTCATAGTCTTGGATCTTATATTTAGATCTTTGATCCATCTTGAGTTGATTTTTGTATAAGGTGTGAGATGGTGTGCCTCTCTCATTCTTTTGGATATGGATATCCAGTTCTCCAAGCACTGTTTGTTAAAGAGGCCATTCTCTCCCAGTTAAGTGGGTTTGGTGGCCTTGTCAAATATCAGAAAACTATATGTGGATGGATCTGTATCAGAACTCTCAATTCCGTTCCATTGGTCATATGTTTATCCTTGTGCCAATACCATGTAGTTTTGACCACTGTAGATTTGTAGTATGTTTTAAAGTCAGGTAATATGATTCTCCCAATTTTCTTTTTCTTTTTCAATATGTCTTTGGCTATTGGGGGTCTCTACCCCTTCCAAATAAATTTTGTAGTTAGATTTTAGAATTCAATAAAAAATACAGTGTTGATTTTTATTGGATTGCATTAAATCTATAAATTAGTTTGGGTAAGATAGGCACCTTAATGATGTCTTGGGAGACTTCAAGGTGGGTAGGGATATCATCCCAGAAGTAATGCTTGTGCACATCTTGGTAGGATCTCATACACTGCCAAAGTGTATACTACCCCAAGTGGTGGGGCTTCTGAGGGCTCTGAAGACACACAGGTCCTGCAGTCAGGATGGATAGCTCCAGAGTTTGGTGCCTTGCAAGTGGGCCCTACTTTCCTGTTTATGTTCCTGACAGTGACATAGTTCAACTCAATTATGTCTTTCCTACACATGGCTCATTTGTCCCTTCTATTTAAACCTATACATGGTGATGGATTTGGTAGATGTACCTCTGGGAGACTGGAATCTTTGGTCTGTCCATGTGCCAACTGGGCCCAGAGCTTCAGCAGAGTTGCAAAACCTACTCTCCAGTTCAGTGGACTTACCCAGGACAACTAACAAGGAAGTGATGATTGACAACCATCATACCAAGTCAATAAGGGAGCCTACAACTGCAAGCAAGAGAATACCATTGGTCAGGTGTTTGAGATGGAAGTTCCCTCTCAATTGGAGGTGGAGTGGACATCACCATCCCAGGGGACCTCAGGATTGAGGAATGGACTATGGACTACATTGGACTTGCTAGTATTCTGCTATAGACATATTGTGATTCTTACAATGGAAGAAATTACAACATTGGTGTGGAGACAGTGGCCACTGGACAATCTGGTGGAAGGGAAAGGGAAAGAGAGTTGTAATACAGGGGCTTTTTTGGGACTTGGGAATCATCCTGAGTGACATTGCAATGACAGATATAGGCCGTTTTATATCATCACATAACATGCCAAACTGTGTGGGAGAGAGTGTAGACTACAATGTGAACTATGGTCCATGCTCAGTGGCAAGGCCCCAGGATGTATTTATCAATTGTAATGAATGTGCCACACTAATGAAAAATGTTGCTTATGTGGGAGGGTGAGGGAAGTGTAGAGTATGGGGCATACGGAAATCCCTGTGTTTTTTGTGTAACATTTATGTAATCTAAGTATCTTTAAAAAATAAAAATAAATAAATAAATAAATAATGCTATGACTTGAGCCCCTCTAAATTAAAGGGCTTTCTCAATGGGGAATAGTATATTCAGAAGGAAAAGTCAAAGAGGATTCAGCATGTAAAAGCAGAGGAATGTGCTTGAACTCTACATCTAAATTATTATTATGTTATCATTATAGTAATTATTATTATTTTTCATTGCATAAGAGAAGGCACACCTGTAATGACTAATCCACCCACTCTCATTTACAGATCTGAGGACATACAGGCACAGTTTCTTCAAAGCTGGAAGTTGAAGGCAAAATATTGCTACAAAAGAGTAGCTGAGAGCACACAATTCATAGCTGTAGGCACTAAATTTGACAGGGATGTTGAAGAGATGTGCCCTCAATCAAGTTCCTATTGATTAAGATACTGTGTAATCAGAGCCTATTGTATAACTAGAGGAAACATGTACATCTATGATTTTATTTGAGGAAACACTACCAGTGAATTTTCCTAGAATCATTTAAATTATTTTTCATTTACAAGCTCTTTTAGAAATATTTAATTCATCTGAACTGGAAGTTTAATACAAGCTAACATGAAACTTGATTAAAAGGGTTTCACGTGTTTTTTCAAAATTAAGCAATCCAAAGATATACAAACCTGATTAACTGGGCTGTAATCTTGGTTGAATAATTTAAATTCATGTACTTTTGTTTCTGCATTTGTGAAATGAGAGACTTTTGCTTTTGCTATTGTCTCTATCTTTATAATAGTTATTTCAATCACGATATTAAATTACTTGTTGGCCTTTTATAGCTGTATGATTCTCAAGAAAATGTAGAGACACTACAGCTCATTGGACTCACTCAGGACGACTGACAGGAGATGATGGACAACAGCTGTCTCAGGGAATGTAGAGAGTCTACAGCTTCAGGCAGGATAGTCCCATCCATATTCCCAATGGGATATAAGCCTTCTCTAAACTGGAGGTAGAGTAGACATCAACATCCCTGACTCCTCAGGATGGGGGGAAGAGCTATGGACTAGAGTGGACTTATTTGTATTCTACTATAGACAAATTATGATTCAAGCAATGGAAGAAATTACAACACTGATGTAGAGTTGACATATTAATGATATTTAGTCTTCTAATCTCTGAGCATGGAATGTTCTTTCAATTATTTAGGTCTATTTTTTTAATTTCTTTTAACAATGAGTTGTACTTTTCTGAATACAAGTGTTTTACATTGTTGATTAAGTTTATTCCTGAATATTTGGGTTTTATCTGTCATATTTTATTTCCACCACTCTTTTGACACTTTTAGTTACTTTATTGATATAATCTTCATTTCTAGACTCTCTTCCAGACTTCTTTCTCCTGTCTTTCCTTTTCAGACTGTAGCACACCCTTTATTATTTCCTGCAAAACAGGTCTCTTGTTTACAAACTCTCTCAGTTTCTGTTTATCTGTGAATATCCTAAAACTTGCCTTTATTTTTGAAACACAATCTTGCTGGGTATAAGATTCTTGGCTGGAAGATTTTCTCTTGCAGTATCTTAAATATACCAATGTCTTCTTGTCTCCATGGTTTCTGGTGAGAAATCAGCACTTAATCTTATTGGGTATCTTTTATATGTATGCATTGCTTTTCTTTTGCTGCTCTCAGAATTCTCTCTTTGTCTTTGACATTTGACATTCTGATTAGTATGTTTCTCAGAATGGCAGTTCCAAGAGGACAACCTCTCCCCCAATAGACTTCTGATTATATAGTCTGTGCTGGCTAAATGTTCCTGCATTTACCTGGATAAGCTGGTGCAGGGTCCACCAGGTTCTTCCCTGCTAGAGGTGGGACTGAAGCCTAAGCTAGGGCTGCAGGTCAATCTGGGTGAAATAAACTGGTCTCTACCATCACTGTAATTTTCAGTCAGCCCAGCCTCCCATGATACTGGGGGTGGAGTCAAAATTGTAGCTACCATCCTCCTTCTGACTTGGACAGGCTCAAACTTTAACTGTTCTTAGGGCTATACTTTAGCCAGATGAATTTACTAATCAGTAGATGAAACTGGGGGCCAACTGTCCATTCCTCTCCTGTTTTTGGGAAATGGAACTTCAATTCCTGTCACAGAATAGCTCCTGGAGTAGCTTGTGCTGCCAAAGCAGGATGATCACTGGCCTCTTGGCATGGCCTGTACTTTCCCAGAGAGCCTGGTGCAGCTCCCTAACCCCCAGCTTCTTCCCTGCCTGAGGTGGGACTGGGGCTTAGGATAGAGTGACAATCTGACCTACCTGGAAAGATGGCAGTCCCTACCAGCATTGTGATTTTCAGTCAGCCCCACTTCCTTTCATGTCAGGCATGGAGTAAGATGGCAGCTACCAGCCTCTTTCTGACTTGGACAGGTTCAAACTTTAGCTGTTATTAGTATTATACTTTCACCTACCAAATTTACTAATCAGTAGCTGTAGTTTGTAACCAATCATGTCTTCCTTTGCCATTTCTGGGAAGTGGAACTTCCAATTCCAGCTGTGGAAGAACTCCCGAGGCGGCTTGTGCCTCCAGTGGAGGCTGGGCTCCAGCTTCCCTGGAGTGTGGTGCTCTAGAAATAAATCTTCTCTGCCTATGGGCAGTCTCCTCCTTCCATTCTTTCAAGGGTGTTTCAGGATGCACGTCTGGTCTCCTGGAGCCCCCAAACAACTGCTCTAGATAGCTCTGGGTGATCACCAACTTCCCCATAGCAGTATCTAATTCTATGAGCTCTTTACTCTGCCACCATCTTGCTAGTTGTCCTCTATATTTAGATCTTTGTTCCATTTTGAGTTAACTTTTGTATAGGGTGTGAAATGGTGATCCATTGTATATGGATATATTGTATATGATATCCATTTCTCCAAGCACCATTTTTTGAAGAGACCATCATCTCCCATTTAAGTGGGCTTGGTGGTCTTGTTGAATAAAAGTTGGATGAATATGTAAGAATTTATATCAGAACTCTCAGTTTTGTTCCATTTGGTCTGTATGTCTACCCTTGTGCCAATACCATGCAGTTTTGACCACTATAGATTTGCCATATGTTTTAAAGTCAGTTAGTGTGATTCATCTTTTTCAATGTCTTTAGCTATTCAAGGCCCCTTGATCTTCCAAATAAATTTCATAAGTTGCTTTTCCATTTCAATAAAAAATGCTGTTGTAATTTTTATTGAGACTGTGTTAAATACATAAATCAATTTTAGTTTAGTCTTCCAATCCATGAACAGGGAATATTTTTCCATTTATTTATGTCTTCTTTGATTTCCTTTAACAATGTTTTGTAGTTTTCTGCATACAATTTCTTTACATCTTTAGTTAAAATTATTCCTAGGTATTTGTTTCTTTTTTTGCTATTGTGAATGGAATTGTTTTCTTTATTCCCTCCTCAGGTCTCTCACTCTTGGTGTACATAAATGCTACTGATTTTTGTTTGTTGATCTTCTATCCTTCCACTTTACTGAACTCATTTACCAGCTTTAGAAGCTTTGTTGTAGATTTCTCAGGGCTTTCTATGTATAGGATCATGTCATCTGAAATAATGAAATTTTTACTTCTTCCTTTCCAATTTGGAAAAGATATATATATATCTTTGCCTGAGTGCTTGAGCAAATACTTCTAACACAGTGTCAAATAAGAGCAGTGACAGTGGGTATATTTATCTTGTTCCAGATCTTAAAGGGAAAGTTTTTAGCATTTCACAGTGAGCATGATACTAGCTGTGGGTTTTTCATATATACTCTTTTTTGTTGTTGTTCCTTTAATATTTTTTTAACTTTTTTTTTTCATTTTTTAAAAGATACTTAGATTATATAAATGTTACACAAAAATTATAGGGATTCCCATATGCACCACCTCCCACACCTCCCACAACTTCCCACATAAACATCCTTCATTAGTTTGGCACATCACTTGCAATGGATATACACAAGCTGGGGCTTTGCCATTAAGCATGGACCATAGTTCACATTGTAGACCATACTCTTTCCCACACAGTTCTGCATGTTATATTATGATATAAAATGTCCTATATCTGTCATTGCAATGTCACTCAGGATAATTCCCAAGTCCTGAAAAAGCCCCTGTATTACAACCGTTTCCCTCTCCCTGACCCCAAAGCATCCAGTGGCCACTGGCTCCATATCAATGTTGTAATTTCTTCCATTACTTGAATCACAATATATCTATAACAGAATACCATTAAGTCCACTCTAGTCCATAGCTTTTCCCCCAATCCTGAGGAGTCTGAGATGGTGATGTCCACTCCACCTCCAAGTGAGAGGGTGCTTATATCTCATGGATAAGATGGATGGGACTATATTGCCTGCAGCTGCAGAGTCTCTCCATTGCCTGGGATGGCCCTTGCCCATCATCATCTTCTAGATGTCCTGAGTGAGTCCATTGAGCTGTAGAGTAGGAGTTACAGCTCCACCGAGATTCCAGGTCCAGCTAGCATATGGACAGCCCAGTCTCCGTAAGTACACCTTATCATGTTAAGACAGTTTCCTTCTATTCCTATCTTTTGAAGTGTTTTTATCAAACAAATATGCTGTATTTTGTCAAATGGTTATTTTACATCAATAAAGATGATCATGTGATTTTTTACTTTTGATCTGTTAATGTAATATATTACATTGATTTTTACTCTTATTTTGAAAAATCCTTGAATACCAGGGATGAAACCCACTGGTTCGTGGCATATAATTCCTTTGATGTGCTGTTGAATATAATTAGCAATTATTTTATGGAGGATTTTAGCTTCCAGTTTTATTACAGAGATGGATTTGTTGTTTTTCTTTCTTGTGACATCTTTATGTGGCTTTGGTATTATGGTGATGTTGGCATCATAAAATGAGTTAGGAAATGTTCCCTCTGTTTCTATTTTTTGGAACAGTTTAAGCAAGATTGGTGTTGTTTATTTCTAGAATGTTTGGTAGAATTCACCTGTGAAGCTCTCTGGTCCTGGGCTCCTCTTAGTTTGGAGGTTTTTGATGATTGATTTGAACTCATTACTTGTGATTGGTCTGTTGATTTCATCAATTTCTTCTTTACCAATGTAGGCTGCTTGTGTGTTTCTAGAAATTGCTCCATTTCATTTAAATTATCCTCCTTGTTGGCCTACAGTTTTCAAAGTATTCTGTCATGATACTGTATATTTCTGTTTGACCATTGATTATATAACCTTTCTCATTTCTTATTTTATGTATTTGCATCTTTTCTCATTTTTTCTTTGTTAGCTTACCTAAGTGTTTGTCAATTTTATTAATCTTCTCAAAGAACCAACTTTTGGTTTTGCTTATTTTTTTTCTAGTGCTTTCTTATTTTCAGTTTCATTTAACTCTGCTCTAATTTTTGTTGTTTCCTTCTTTCTACTTCCTTTGGTATTAATTTGTTGTTCTTTTTATAATTCCTCCAGGTGTGCAGTTAGGTGTTTGATTTTAGCTCATTCTTCTTTTTTAATATAGGCATTTATGGCTATACATTTCCCTCTCAGCACTGCTTTTGTTTCATCCCATAGTTTTTCATATGCTGTGTTGTCATTTCTTTAGTTCCAAGGTAGTTACTTATTTCTTTTGCCATTTCCACCTTAACCCATTGATTATCTAAGAATGTGTTGTCTAACTTCCAAATCTTTGTGCCTAATCTGGTTCTCTGCCCCTTATTGATTTCCAGCTTTATTCCATTGTGGTCAGAGAAATTTCTTTATATAATTTCAATCTTTCTGAATTTGTTGGGAATTGTTCTGTGACCTAGCATGTGGTCTATCCTGGAGAATTATCGAGGTTTGCTCAAGAAGAATGTATATCCTGCTGTATTGGGGTGTAATATTCTGTAAATGTCTATTAGGTCTGGATCCTCTAATGTATTATTCAAGATCTCAGGTTCTTTATTGATCCTCTGTCAAAATGTTCTGTCTAATGCTGATGATGTGTTAAAATCCCCCACTATAATTGTAGAGGCCTCTGTTTCTCCACTTAGTTTTTCCGATGTTAGTTTCATGTATTTTGAGGTGACCTATTAGGTGCATAAATGTTTATTATTGTTCTTTCTTCTTTGTGATTAACACTTTTTAAAAATATATAGTGCCTTTATTTGTCTCTTGCAGTAGTTTTGCATTTAGGGCCTATTTTATTTGATATTATTATAGCTACTCCTGCTCTTTTTTGGTTATTTCTTTCATGTAAAATCATTTTCCAACCATTCACTTGCAACCTTCTTGCATCTCTGGGTCTAAAGTGAGTTTTTCTCCATGTAAATTTTCTGCATCTTAATTCTTCTTTGAATATAAAATGGAAAAAATAAAACACTAGGGGAATATATGGAAGAAAATGTCATTTTACTTACAAGACAACAGATCATACAGTGATGAAAGACACAAAGTCTAATTTTATTTTATTATTTCAATTTTTTAATTTTTAAAAATCTTTTTTGGTTATTTTAAAATTAATTTCATTTCCTTTTTAATATTATTTAGCTATTTGTATGACTTAATTTTTTTGCAGGTTTTGGACCACAGAAGTATCACAATAGTGGCAGGGTGGCTCACTGATGCAGGGTGTCAGTGATGTGGGGATGCATATGAAGAAGTTTGCCCGGGGCATGACACTAATACAGATGAATATGTTCAAGTGTTCATGGGGCATTTTCTCAGTGGATATCCACACAACAACTGAAAAAATATTGAATTCCCATCCTTGGGAGTTCTGCTGCATTCTTTAATCGGACATCAAAAATCCTCCAAGTTCAAGGGTAGTGCCTAGTGAAGGAATCAGAACCTTATACCAGACCCTTGATATTGATGATTTCACTTATGAAAATTTTCTTGTGAAACTGAAACTTAGCTTAGTATTACATATTGCCTAAGAATTACCTCTTGAAAGCCTCGTTGTTCAAATTGGGACTGTCTCTAAGCCAAACTCAGCATATAAATGCATTACCTTCCCTCTGTGTAAGAGATAACTCCCAGGGATGAACCTCCCTGGCACAGAGTGATTATTTCCAAGCACCAACTACCAATGCTTCTGGAAAAAAAACCTTGACTGAAAGGGGAAAATGGTAAATACAAATGAGTTTTATGGCTCAGAGATTTCAAAGTGAGTTGGCAGTTCATTCCAGATATTATGCTCCTGCAAGTCTCAGCAGGATAACTTTGATTGCCACATTAAACAGTGCCTCAAATAGCAGGGCTGCTGAGGGCTCTAGAGACATCCAGAAAGTATAAGCAGGACAGACATAACAGGAATTTGATACCCTGTCAATGGGCCTTACTTTGGAATTTATGCTTCCCAATGTACCATTTTGACTCCTTTATAGCTTCTTTACATGTGGTTCTTCTGCCCCTTTTATTTGAACCTATAATTAGCACAATGCTTATTAAATATATATCCCAGAGTCTTAAATATTTGGTCCATTCATGTGCCAGTTGAGCCCTGAATTACAGAAGAGTTGCTACTCCTACTCTTCAATTCATTTGCCTTGCCCAGGATAATTAAAAAGGAAATGATGATGGACAGCACCCATCCCAAGGAAGAGAGAGTGTCTGCAGCTGCAAGCAAGGTAATTCCATTCATCTGTCTGATGGGATCTAAGCTCCCTCAATTAGAAGCAGAGTGGGCATCAACATCCCAAAATCCTCAAGATTGGAAACTGAACAATGGACTAAAATACACATTATTATTCTGCTACAGATTTATTATATTCTAGCAATGGAAGAATTCTTATCATTGATATAAAGGCAGTGGCCACTAGAGATTCTGAGTGATTGGAGATGAAAGAATAAGTGTAATTTGGGGGCATTTTCAGGACATTGGAATTGTCTTGTACTACATTGCAGTGATGGATTGTATATTGTGTATTTTGTCATAACCTACAAAATTGCATGGGACAGAGCGTTAACTACAGTGTAAACTGTAGTCTATGGTTAGTAACAGTGATTCAAACTGTATTAATCAATTGTAATAAATATAACACTGTAATGGAGGAAGTTGTTAATGTGGCAAAGTGTGGGAGGAGGAGGGAGTGGGGCATATAGGAAGCCCCTCTTTTTTATATATAATATCTATGTAACCTAAAGTGTATTTTTTTTTTTATTTATTTTTATTGTGGGTAAAAATCAAAATTCTCACAATACATACAAACATTTGCAAAATGATATATAAATGCTTATCACACTTGTTTCTTTTTCCTAGTAAGTGTATTTGATTATTTTATGGACTAAATGTTCATGGAGGATTTGGATCACAGAAGGGTTACAATGGGTACTGTGGGGGATTATTGGGGGGGTGTCTGGGGGGTGTTCGTGGGGATTGGTTCATCCAAATATACATGAAAGATATACAAAATCATTCAAAGGATCGGGGGATGGGGCATGGTCACGATGGGTGGATAATCACACAATATATTTTTTTTAAAGTTGTTGAAAATTTTATTTTAAAATTATCAACTGAAACGCATATTAGTTCCAAAGAGAATGTTGATTTGAAAAGGGACTCTAAGTAAGATTAGATTTAATATAATCAATCATAATAAAATTTTAGGAATGCACTGACACGTGTAAAGGAAAATAATCAGTCTGATTTATGTGAAATAATTTATAACAAAATTTTAATTATTTTATTCCCCATGATATATTGGATATTTTAATCTTGACCGGTGAAATAAATATTTGTTTAATCTTGCAGTTTACATTGAGGCATTCATTCTTTATAAGAAAAAATATCCTCTTTGTAAAGTGCTCACACGTCCTTTGCCTAAACTACTACACATAACACGATCTCTTGGAAAAACATCTAATTTCCAAATAGAGATCCTAAGAGCAATGGAATCAAGGGCAGAGGAACATAATTAGAACATAATGAGAAGGTATTGCCATTTCAGTGAAGAGCCTTCATCATCAAAGTTCACCAAACACCACATATACCCCAGATCAGGGCAATGGATAACCTTTCCATGTAAAATCAAATCGAAGTTCTGCATCGGATTCCAAAAGGGCTCGCCGGGTTGAAGCGTTTTTACACTAAAATTCTGGTCATTGTGTGAATGCAGTCCCATGACTAATGGCCAGGATTTGTTTCCCTATTACTGGCCAGGCTTGTCTTCTTTCTGCTCCTCCAAAGCAGGGACCTGAGCTGGATGCAGCACAAACACTTCTGCAGGATAATAATTTGGACCTTGGCAGCATGGAAAATGGGCTGTTTGGAAAAGACAGCAGCAGGAGAGAAGGCATTCCATTTGAAATGAAATTGAACTTCTGCATTGGATTCCAAAAGGACTCACCGGGGTGGAGTGTGGCACACCACAATCCTGGTCATCCGGCCAATGCAATCCCAGGAATTATGGCCAGTATTCGTGTCCTTTTTCCTGGCCAGTCTAAAAGTGTATTTAAAAATAAAAAATACAAAAATAATGTGTTTCTTGTGGACAGCATATAGATGGATCATATTTCCTTATCAATTTGGCCTATCTTTGTCTTTTGATTGGAGAGTTTAAGCCAATAACATTCATTGTTATTACTGTTAAGGAATTACTTAAATAGCCATATTTTCTTTAGGTTTATATATTTCATATGGTTTCTTTATTTCTATTTTTGTCTTTTTAGTCAGTCTTACCAATAGTATTCCTTCTTACACTTTCCTCCAATCTTCTCTCTCCTGTTTATTTCCTTTCAACCTGCAGAACTTCCTTCAGTATTTTTTCATGTGAAGGTTTCTTATGGCAAATATATATCTCTTAATTTCTTTTTATCTGTGAATATTTAGAACTCACCCTCATTTTAGAATGCCAGCTTTTCTCAATACAAAATTCTTGGTGGAGATTTTTTTTTTCTTTTATCACCTTAACTATGTCATACCACTGCCTTCTTGCCTCCATGGTTTCAGATGAGAAATCAGCACTTAATCTTATTGGGCTTCCTTGTATGTGATAAATCTCTTTTCACTTGCTACTTTCAGTATTCTCGCTTTCTCTTGACCATTGGACAATTTGATAAGTATAGGTCTCATGGTAGGCCTGTTATGATTTATACTGTTTGGGGAGTACTGGGCTTCCTGGACATGTAAGTTCATGTCCCTCAAAAACATTGGGACATTTTCAGCCATTATTCCCTCCAACATTCTTTCTGCCACTTTTCCCCTCTCTTCTCCCCTCTTGTTGCTTATAATGTGTATGTTTGTGCATTTTATGTTGTCATTCAAATCCTTGAATCCCTGCTGTATTTTTTCTATCTTTTAATCTATCTGTTCTACTATCTGTCTGATTTCAGATGTACTATCTTTGACATCACTGATTCTTTCCTCTCTCTGTTCATATCTGCTGTTTTGTGCCTCCAGAGTACTTTTTTTATTTCTTTCATTGTGCCATTCATCATCATCAGATTCCTTATCTTGTATGTTTACAATTTCTTCAATATGTTCTCCACATCTTCTTAATATCTTTTATTTCTTTTTTCATATCATTAATTCGATTCATGATATTTGTTTGGACATCTTTGATTAGTTGTTCCATGTTCTGCATCTCCTCTTTTTTCCTTATATTTTTTCATTAGAGTTGTCCATGTCTTCCTGTTTCTTAGTATGCCTTGTAATTTTTTGTTGGTGTCCAGGCATCTGTTTATCTTGATGGACTTATTCAGTTAGTTAGTTTCTATTTCTACTCTAGAGTTTATTTTTATTTATTTTATTTTTTGTGTGGTAAGGTTCTTTTGGACACTTGGTTCCTCTTGTTCTATATCTTTGCAGTTGTCTGTGTTCCCTTGGAAAAAAAAATAGGAATGGAGAAAAAGAAAGAGATATGAGAGAAAAAGAATAATAGTAATAATAATTTTAAAAGGAGACTAGGAAGAATACAAGAATGAGGAAAATAAGTAATATGATTAAAACTCATAAAAAAATACAAAGAAGTAAGAATAAAAAAAGTGGAATAGAAAAACGAAACAAGAAATAAAATAGAGAAAGAATAGAATAATTTAAAAGTCTGGAAAGATGAGAAGAGAAAAAGAAGAAAAAAGAGAGAAAAAAATAAATAAATGAAAACCAAATAAGAAGACAGAAGATGGAAAAATGAAGGAATGGAAAGAAATAAAATAGGTAGAAAAACTAAGTAAAAGAAAAAAGTCTAAAAAGTGGAAAAGACAACTAACAAGAAGCAAAACAAGAACAACAAAAAACAACCTAGGAAAAACAGCATTCCCTCTTAGGCCCTTAGGGAGCTGCTCAGGCTGCTGGTAGTCATCAATCACCCTGCAACCTCAGCTCTGCAGGATTGGTACCTGGTTTTAGCAAATAAAATAGAGAAAATAAAAAGAATTGATAAAAAATAACAGGTCAAAAAAACCTAAAACAAAAGAGAAATCTCAGTCTATACATTCATGTCATAAGCTGCCAGCTTGTTGCCTAATAACCTGGTTGCTCAATTTCTGTATCCCCTCTCTTAGGAGGTATGAGGAATCAAACCAGGGACCTTGTATATGCAAGGTAGAAATTCCTATGCTGAGCTACACCCACTCCACAGGTTAAGTAAGCTTCTGAAAGCTTATCTGGCTCTTCCTGACCCCATTCCCTCAGGTGAGTTAAGCTTCTAACAGTTTGCCAGAGCAAGGATGGTTAGGTGCCTGTCTCTGTCCCCGCACTAAGCTAGTTCCTACCTCTCCCAGGGTGGATGGGTTTGATAGCCTGCCTGATCAGATCCTTCCTCCCCACTCCCTGGAACCACTTCAGTACTGGTTGAGATCTTTTTTAAGATTCAAAGAGCACTCTGCTGACCAAACTCACTAAAAATAAACCACTCTCCTTCCACCAGACCCCCCTTCCTCTCAGGGAATGTTTTTTCCTATTCAATTGGCTGCAGTTAGCCAGGGGTTTTACTGAGACTATTTGCCTTGAGGGTGGAATATATGTGCCATTCCAGCCACAGGGGTGAATAACTCATAATTTTCCTTTGGCCTTTGTGTCTTTTTGTCCGTCTCCCTCCTAGATGATGCACAGCACTGTACTGTTCTGCAGATCCTCTAAGCAGCTCCATTGGGTAGTTTTTTGTCCTTTCTCCATGTTTTTTTTTGTGAGAGAGTTGAGCTCTGCCTACCTACTTCAATGCCATCTCCCCAGAAGTCCAATACAAAGTTTGACCGACACAAGGAAGAGGGTCAGTATCACTGAGAATGCTCTATCTTTTTTTAACTTATTTTTAAAATCTGTAAAATAGATTTAGATTATATAAATGCAACATTGAAAGTATAAGGGATTCTCATATACCCTCCCTCCTCCTTCTATACTTTCCCCCATTAATAAAATCTTTCATTAATGTGCAGCATTTGTTGCAATTGATGAACATATATTGAAGCATTGCCACTAGTCAAGGTGTATAGTTTACATTTATGTTGGATGCTTTGCACCACACAATTTTATAAGTTTTGGCAAGATGTATAATGGCTTGTGTCTGTCATTGCAATATTTTGCAGAACAATTCCAATGTCTCAAAAATGCTCCACGTTGCACCTATTCTTCCTTGGTCCTCCCCTCAGAACCTCTGGTGACCACTGTCTTTATATCAATGATATAGGTTCTTCCATTATTAGAATAATAATAAGTCTACTTTAGTCCAAAGTTGCATATCCCCTTTTGTTTGTTCCTCTATCTTGAAGATTTGGGGATAGTGATGCCAACTCTGCTTCTGATTGAGATGGGGCGTAGATCCCATGGGGCAGACGGATGGAGCTGTCTGCTTGCAGTTGCAGATACTCTGCTTATTGGGGTGGGTGTTGTCCATCATCAACCTTTTCTTAGTTGTCCTGGGTGAGTCTGATTAACTGGAGAGTAGGTGTTGGCTGCAACTCTGCTGAGATCCAGGATTCACTTGGCATATGAACAGACTGAAGATTAAGTCTCTGGGACAGATATTTCATGGGAGGAAGGCACTGAATATATATGCTGAGTTTAGCTTATAAAGAAGCTGCATTTGAGCAACAAGGAGGCCTTCAGGAGGTAACTCTTAGGCAATATATATTACTAGGCCACGTTTCAATCTCACAAGAACAAGGTTCATAAGTGCAAGCATCAATATCAAGGTTCTGGAGCATTGGTCCACCCCTAGACACTGCCCATGTACTACAGATATTCTCAACACTCTCTGAGAGAGCACATCAGGACTCACCAGGGTAGGAATAACATTCTGTTGGTTAATCTGTGGGACTCCAAATCCAGAGACAACACCTCATAACCACATGAACATACTCAAACTCCTTAGAGGAATGCCCCACGTGTGCCACCCCACACATATCCCCACCACCGCCACCACCACCCCAGAACAGGGATGCTCCCTTACCACCACTGCAAATCATTCTGCAACCAAAAACCTCAACACCAACAAAGCCAACAGAAAAACAATAAGAAAATAAAATAAAAAATTTAACAAAAAAGAAAATAGAGAAAGAAAAATTAGAAAAAAAAATAGCATTGTCCTTTCATCATCGTAAAGGTCTGTTATCTTTTATATATACTGATAATTTCTTCTGTATATTCCCCCAGTGTCTTTTTGTCAATATATTTTCTGAGAAGTTTTAAGTTACAGAAAAGTCACATAGAAATTACAGAGCATACCCATACACCCCACTCCCTCTCCCATTACATCTTCCCCTACCAAAGACATCCTACCTGAGTATGGTATATTTGTTACAATCAATGAACAAATACTGAAGCATTGCTACTAACCATGGTCAGTGGTTTACATTTTGGTTTTACCTTTTGCACTGTATACTAGGTTTTGACAAAATGTATAATTGCCCATATCTGTAATTGCAAGATCATGCAGAATAACTCCAAAACCCCAAAGATGCCCCATGTTCCACCCATTCTTTCCTTCACATCTCTTCAGAACATATGCCAACCACTAAGTTACAATTTTTTAAGAATAAGGTTCATAGTTACATACATTAATATTGAGGGCTTGCCATATTGGCCTTTTTTTTATTGGGTGCCACCTATATACCTGAGATGTTATTACCCCTTTATTTGAGAATGTAGAAGGATTGCCCAGGATAGGAGTTTAATATTTTCTTGTTTATTGTGTGGGTCTCCACCTTCTAAGTTAACACCCTATGCTAAGATGAACATATTCACATTACATAGTAGCATGCCTCAGATGCATCCTTTCGCACATAACCACCTACCACCAACGACCTGCACCAGTGAGCCTCCCCTGCCATATTTTCCAAAAAATAAAGCTTTCCCACTATTGTAGTTTCAACCACAACATTAAAAATCCCCACAGTTCATCTGTTCCTTCCTCTAGTCCTCCCTTCAGTTCCATGGGTAGTCCATACCAATCCCTCCACACCTTGCTCATCCTCACATTCCAGCACCATTGACCCACTCACATCCCTGTACCACCATTACCCCCTCTACTGTCAAGCCATCCCCTTTCACTTAATCATGGGTTTTGCCCATATTGACCATCAGTTCATCCACTCTATATTTCCAGCTTATAGAGCCCACCTTCATTCCTTGTGTCTTGACCCATTGCTGTATTTTTAAAGTCAATTGAGGAAAACTGATCAATTTTTAATTATGAATGTTTTATCAAAATCAAATTTGAAAAAAAACTGATATTGAATATCTTATTAAATCTCTTAATCCTTAGACCAACTATTATTATTAATTGTATTTATGGGAATGCCTGTCATTGAACCATTTTGCATTCCTAAAACTAAAATTAAACCAACATTATTCATGATATATATAAACTTTATTTAGCTAGATCTCTTCTTTTTTCTCCTATGTTTTCTTCCCTTCACTTCTTAAACAATTCCTTTCTAAATGCTTTTAGATGAGGCTCAGCATAATAAATGTCCACATAGTACTTGGGATGGAAACCAGGTTGCCCAGAGTGTGGTGTCAAAGTCAAAGTGAGATAAGGAGGTTATCCATGAAATATGGAAGGTCAGGGGTTGTAGTTGCTTCATGTTGGAAGTCAAACCTGAGTAATGTGAAAAGGGCATTCAAACATAGAGGTTGTAACTTTTGATTGTAAGCTAAACAGATGTAGACATTGGATATCAAGCAATGCATAACAGTGATTCATGCAAGAGGAAAAACAAATAAGGTAAGTCCTACTATTACTAAAGTTTATTATATGGTGTCTTAGTTTTCATGTGCTGCTGTAACAAAGTAACACCAACTAGATGGCTTATAAGAACAACAATTTTTTGTCTGACAGTTTGGGATGGTAGAAGTCCCAAATCAAGTTGTTGTTGGCAGGGCCATGCTTCCTCTGAAGTGTGTAGGGCTCTGGTGAAAGTTAGTCATCAATCCATGACATAACTCAATCTTTGATTGCCTCTGTCACATGACCATCTTTTCTATTTCCTACTAACTGTGTTCAAATTTCCTCACCTTATAAGAACATCAGTCAAACTGGTTAGGACCCAGATTGGCCTCATCTTAACTAATAATATTTTCAAAATTTTATTTCCACATAGAATTATATTCATGTGAAAGGAGATTAGTTCTTGAACTTTTATTCTGGGAGTGGGGCAGGGGCACATTTCAATCCATAACACATGGAAAGATTTTCCAAGCTGCAGAGCTGAGAGGTAGCATCAGATGGAACCTAGTGAACACACAACTGAAGAAATGGAGTTGGGATTTCAGGGAACCCAAGGTTTGAATTCATAGGGAAGAGTACCAGAATGAAGAGAGCTCCAGAGAAAGCTCCAGAAAGCATGCACTTGAGAGACAGAAAGAGAGAGAGAGACCTATGGAATGTCCACCATGAGTCTTCAACTGAATACTGATCATCATATACATAAGAGAAAACTATCCAAGTCCAGAGAAAGAACCACTCCAAAGTAATAGAAGGAACAATCTCTAGAGCTCACAGAGAACCAGAAATATTCTGAGTTTCTCACAAGCAAGAGTAGAAAACTTCATAATTCACAGGTCATCAGGTAGGGTATTGTAGCAGTTTGGCATTGCTTATGAATTCCAAAAATAGATATTGAATTGAGTTTTTTTTTATTTTTATTTATTTTTATTTTTTTTTATTATGGGTAAAAATCAAAATTCTCACAATACATACAAACATTTGCAAAATGATATATAAATATATATGCATATATGTGTATTTGCTTACAAAAATGCTATTTATATATATATATATACATATATTTTAAGAGGTGCTTAGATTACCCAAAATATTACATGGAACCCACTGGGATTCCCATGTTGCCCACCTCCCACACCTCCCACCACATCAAACACAAACATCTCCCACAGTGTGGCCCACCACCCTCAATGAACTTACACATCCTGGAGCCTTGCCACCAACCATAGACCACAGTTCACACTGTAGACCACACTCTCTCCCACTCAGTTCTGAGTGGTGTGTGCTGATTTAAAATGGCCTACATCCGTTGCCACAACAGTACTCAGGACAACCTCCAACTCCCAAAGAAGCCCCTGTATTTAAACTGCTCCTCCCCTCCCTACCCCAAAAGTGTCAAGTGGCCACTGACTCCACCTCATTGTTACAACTTCTTGCATTGCTAGAATCACCATATGTGAACAAGAGAATACCATCAAGTCCACTCTAGTCCATTGAATTGTGTTTTTAAAAAGTCTGTTCCTCTGGGTATATTAGATTGTATTATCTTCAGAAGTTTCACTTTTCTTGATTAAGTTATGATTACGGCTTTGATTGGGCCATGTTGGTAGGACATTGAGTCCCTGCCCCCTTGGTGTGTGGGAACTCAGAGAAAACAATACTGCAGAGCAGAGAGTGGAGTTTATGATGCTGGAGCCCTGGGAAGTAAATACACAGGAGAAGAACATGGAGGAGTAGAGATGGCTCCATAGACAAGGCAGAGGCCCTGGAAAGAAAGAGAGCTGATAGTCTACAGATGACCTTGTGGAGAGAACAGAGCAGTTGAGTCCAGAGAAATGGGCCCTGGGAGAGAGATGAGACTTATCCCAGCCTACAGCTGAGATTAGGAGAAGCTGGGACCATGGACCCTTAAGAGGAAGAAGAAGGCTGTACCCTTACAGACATTGACAGCCATCTTACTTCAATATGTGGCAACAGACTTTGGTGAGGGAAGTAACTGATGCTTTATGGCCTGGTAACTGTAAGCTTCTACTCAAATAAATATTCTTTTATAAAGGCCAACATATTTCTGATATTTTGAATCACCACACCTTTGGATGGTCCATACAGGTATTCAGGTATGAATTGCCACCATAGTAAAGAAAATTAGTCATAATTTCTTAACTAGTCACCGCTCTGGTCCCACTTAATAAGCTCAAGAAGAAAAGGAATGTTTTGTGGAACATTTGTTTCTCTTGAATGGCAGTTTTAAGCTAATAGTTTTAAGAATCAGTGCTTTTCAGGAGAGCAAGTCTAGTTCAGTGGTTGAGTGTCTGTTTTGCATGTATGAGGTCCCAGGTTCATTTCCTGGTACCTACAAAAAAATAAAAGATCAGTACTTTTTAAGCAGAAATAATGTCATCAAAAATCTGTCACAGAATTTTGAGACCCATTAAAACAAAGTTTAATGTTAAATTTTTTTGAGAAAAAAAGAAGCCTCTCTGCATTATGAGAAGAATAAAATACAGTCCCCCCCCCAAAAAAAAGAATAATTATAAAAATATAAAAATATCCAGCATCGAAAAAGGTAAATATTAAATGTAAATTGAAAGTTTTGCAACTAAACAGGAATATATAATATAGAGTGAAGAGAAATCAATCAACTGAAACTGACACAAGGAAAGATAAATATTATAGAATTAGTAAGGATATTAGAAGAGTTATTATATCTGTATTCAATTTTCAAGAAAGTAATGGTAAGATTAAGCATCATAAG
The DNA here is from genome assembly GCA_026826555.1 of Tolypeutes matacus. Classification (NCBI taxonomy): domain Eukaryota; kingdom Metazoa; phylum Chordata; class Mammalia; order Cingulata; family Chlamyphoridae; genus Tolypeutes; species Tolypeutes matacus. The sequence goes on along the minus strand of JAKSZT010054465.1, from coordinate 17,058 downwards.
TATAGACATGGAAGATATAAAAAAAGACCCAAATTGAAATTATAGTGATGAAAAATATAATTACTGAGATGAACATTTCACTGTATAGAAGATAGCAGAAGATTGGACACTACAGATAAAAAAGATTAGTAAACTTGAAGACATAGTAATAGAAAGTATGTAAAATGAAAAAGAAAAAAATGACTGAAAAACAAATAAACAGAGCATTATCAAACTGTAAGAAAATATCAAGTAACCATACTATATAAGTAATTGAGTCCCCACAGGAAAGGATGGGAAAATGGTCAGGAAAAAATAAGTCCAAAACATTTCTAAATTTGATGAAAACCATAAATCAATCCAGAGATATAAGAATCCAACAAACTCCAAGCACAAAAATCAGGAAGAAAAGTGCACTATGACACATTATATTAAATTGTTCATAAGCAGTGATAAAGAGAAAAATTTAAATTCAGCTAGGGAGGAAAGACACATTATGCACATAGGAATGACAATTAGAATGACAGCACACTTCTTCTAGGAAAAAATATAGGACAAGATGATAGAGCAATGTCTTTAAAGTAATCAAAGAGAAAAACTCAACCTAGAATTTAAAGCACAGAAAAAAATATCTTTCAAAAGCAAAGATGAAAAAAAGACATTGAGACTTTCAAAAGTGAAACAATTCATCAACAGCAGAGCTGCAATACAAGAAATAATAAAGAAATCCTTAAGTCAGAAGGCAAATGATACTAAATGGAAACGAGGATCTCTTCAAAGGAATATAAGCTTCCAGAATTGGTAAATAGAAATGAAATACAAATAATATGATTTCTTTGTCAGCAAAAATTCAACATTGATTCATTTTTCTTTATTGAAAAGTATAAGTTTTGTTATATGAAAAGAATTTTCATCTAAATACTTTCTCTTCATGTACCAAATATTAAAAAAATCAAATTAAAAATTCCTCTTAATGTTAAAGTCACAATTCCCTTCTAAATCCTGTGAATGTTAAGTGTTGCAGGTTCCTATAAAACAGCTCCCCACCAAACTGAAAACTAAGAGTTTATTGTAATTTTTAAAGCTTGACAGACTATAAGAAAAATCTGAAATTTATCAAAGATGTCCATATCTTAAGGAAAGGACTATATTTTAAGGAATAACTCTCTACTGTAACAACTTTCCTTTGGGAGATGTCAATCAATTTAGGTAATTTTCCTGCCCTCTGAAATTAGAAGTCATTTCTCCAAAGTGAAGAAGCTAAAGGCCTATCACAGGGATTTTTAATAATACATGCTGTGAAAATGGATTGAAATCATATTTAACAATAAAAGTGCAATAAAGAGTAAGAATTGTACTAAGTATAAAAAAAAGTTTGAAACAAAGTTTTGGAATAAAATTTTGGAATGAATGATGCTATAGAGACTACTCTTGATTTAGGCTTGCTACCAGATTGAAGATATTTTGCAATCTCTCTGGATAGGAACACAAATAGATCATTAACAGAACTTGAAAATATAACACAACACTGTTTAGATCTTTTAGACAAAAATAAAGATTTAGAGATTCTAATCCTAAAGGGAAAAAGAAAGAATTTGTTACTAGGGAGTTGACATTACATTAAAAAAAAAAAAAAAAAGCGATGTGGAAATTTGTCATACCTGTGACAAAGGTGATAAGCCACAAAAATATATGCTCAAATAAGTATCAGTTCTAAGGATAATTTCCTAACAGGAACAATAATAAACCACACACCCTAATCCCAGCTCAGATTAAGATGACCTGGTTAAAGCTCATTTCTGTACCTCTGTAACCTTTATATTAATCTGGCCTTTATATTATTTTGCCACAAGGTGGCGATAAAGTCAATTGAACTAAGAAGCTTCTTGTTCAAAGCTCAACATTAGTCCTAGAAGATTTTGCAGATATGCCTGTCTTCAGAAAACATTAACAGGCTGTGTGAATTTTTCACCAACTTGTGCATCATTCTGTGAGTGACACTTCGGGACCACACTAACTGTTCTCATTTTAATTCATGACCATGACTCTCAAGCGTATCATCGGTGCTACTAAAACATCATTCAGAATGCCCTCAGTCAGTTTATTCTCCTATTGTTTTAAAGGACTATTAAATACCTTTTCCTCTTTCTTCAAATCCCCATTACCCCTCTCTTTCCTCGGTCTCAAAAGATTACTTTATTTTCTATTTTGTAGTGAAAAATTCAATCAATCAGAAAAATATTTCTACAGGCTCATACCACCCTCTAGAATCTATACCCACGTATTCAAACTCCCTGCCTAATACCATAGAACGCTGCTCTTGTCAAACTAACCATGCTACGATCAAAACCCAATACCTCCACTTGTGCACCAGATTCCACTTCCTCTTGTCTACTCAAGAACAATGGTCTGATAATTCTCTCCTCTCTTTTCTTCACAACTTTTACTCTCTGCCAGATAATTACCATCACCATAGAAATGTCCTGCTATTTCCCACACTTTGAAAATTCTCTTTCCTTAATCACACTTCCCTGCTATTTATTATTTCTTCATCATAGTACAATATGTTGAAAGAGTTTTCTTATCTGCTTTCTCTAATTCCTTTTTTCTCAGTCTTTCTTATGCCAACTCCAGGAAGGCTTTCCCCACCACTCAATCTTAACAAACTTTTCATGTCGATATTGCAAATATCATCATTATTGCCAAATCCAAGGGTCAGCTTTTAGCCATCATTTTTTTAGGAAGTCCTGGGGATTGAACCCAGGACCTCATACATATGAAGCAGACACTCAACCACTTGAGCTACATCCACTCCCTTAGCCATCATTCTAATAGACCTTTCAACAACACTGGAGTTGAGCATTCTTATCTTCTTGGCGCACTTCACTTAGTTTCCAATTAACTACCATTTCATGTGTTTTCTCTTTGTTAACAGGTAACTCCTTTTCATTATCAATTGTTAATTATGTCTTATATCTTTAACTTCTTTAGGTGATGTGTCCCAAGGATCAGTCCTTGGTCCTCTTGTTTTCTCAGTCAATACATACTTCTTCAGTAAATACATACAGCACAATAGCATTAAATGTTAAATAAATGCTGAATACTCACCAATTTATATCTGCATTCAAGACCATGAGCTCTAACCCAGCACATATATATATATATATATATATATATATATATCTGTGTGGCTGAATCTTCAGTTGGTATATGTCTCATAAATATCTCAAATTCAGCATGTCCAAATTGAATTTCTGATTCCTGTTCCCACACCATGATTTTTCATGCAACCTTTCTCTTCTCAGTTGATGGCAATTCTGTCTTATCATGTCTCAGTCAAAAAACTTAAAATTACTCTTTACTGCTCTCTTATACCTCACATTCAACCTGACATGAATATCTGCCAGCTCTGCCTTCAAAATATATTCAGAATCCAACATATCTCACTACCTTCACTAATACCACCTTGATTTGAGCCACAATCACTTCTCTTCTAGCTTTCTCAAATTCACTCCCTAACTTGTTTGCTGCTTCCCCTCCCCACTCCAATCCACTCCAGTTGAATCTTTATATATCAGCCAAAGTGATCCTGTCACAGGTTGGTTAGGTGTTCTCTGATCAAAGCTCTCTGATTGCACACCATTTCACTCTCATTATAAATGAAGCCCTTAAAGCACCTACAAGGCCCTATGATCTGAACCCACCTCTCCTTATTGGGCTTCATCTCCTCCTATTCCCTGGTTTCCTGCCTCAGTGGCTAGCTCCCACTGCTCAAATCCACCAGAAAGACACCTTCATGTAGATATCATATAACTGAGTCTCACATCTCCTTCAGGTATATGTTCAAATGTGATGCTCTCCATGAGGCTTATCCTGACTACCTATTTAAAATTGCCCATTGCCCCCTAGTTCTAAGATGGTCCTCCTTACCATACTGCTCTTTTTATTTTTATTTTCTATTGACCTTATAAACTTCTAACAAAACATGCTAGCTATTTATTTTTTTTTTGTTTTATTGTTTATTTTCTCTCTCCTCATTTTTATGCTCTAATTCTAAGAATTAGAGCCTCTTAGAAGCTCTATGGGGGAAAGAATCTATTTGTTCTGTTCACTCTTTTATCTCAAGCACTTGAAAAGTGTTCAATTAATATGTATAGAAAGAACAAATAATTAATTCCTAAATTGTTTAGAACCAAAGTATGAAAAAGTGTGCTATATTCATATCTTTGGTTGTATATGGTGAAATGAAAATAGACTAAAACTTAAGTTAATCTAGAATAAAGTTCAAACAATTCTCCAAAATATTTGCAGAAATTTTTGAAATATTCAAAAGCATTTCATTGCATATAAACAATGCTAAGCGATATGAATATTTTAAATATTTAAAAATATTGGTTAACTAGTAAGTTTTGAAAAGTTGCCATTAGAAATATGATCACTTAATTATTATGTTTTTAGCAAAATGGCTTATAATACAGAGCTGTAAGGCTGCAAACTAGTCCAGTTACTGAGGAATTCTCACTCTGTTTTTTCCTTTCTCTTTACTGCTTAAATGAAGATTTTGAAGTTCTCCAAATGAAAATTTAATTCTTTCCTGTGGGTAGCAATTGTACGTATTTTATTCTTGTACTTAGATTTTTGCATTGACCCCCTTGAACTTCATTTCAACCTCTTTCTTTTTGGAAGGTTATTGAAATCATAAAAGCCACATTCCCACACTCCCTACATCTTAGTATCTGGATGCAAATAAGTTTCCTCCAATTGTAAACAGTACTGGGAGATTTGGAAGGTAAAAATGCTGCAGAGGCTATCTTGTAGTCCTTGACAGTAGATGAGCAAATAAGGCTAAACAAACATTAGTCATTTACTTATACCCAAGGTCTCAGTGCTGATAAGTAGCAGATAAAGCATTCCAGTTCATAATTTAAAATTCCAATTAAATATTCTGTTTACTAATACATAGCTGCTTTTGTTTTGTTAATACCCATAAAAAGTATGTGTAATCCAACTGCACTTATACCTTCAATCATAGAAAAATAATTTAACTATTTGGAAATTTATGTTAAAGTTGTCACAGGACTTCTTCACCTGAAACTTTCAGTAATAATGTTCCTCCATGAAAATGCAAACTGCATAAATCACAGAATAACTTTAAAAGATTATTTTAATAGGATGTTTTATGTTAAATTATCACAATGTGTTCGTTTTCATCCCAAAGCTCAGTGTAGTTCTTAATCTGCTTTGAATCTGTTGAAAGTCTGATAATGCTAAAGTATGGCACAACTACTCCTTAGTGACCATAGTTCTAAGAAATGTTCTGCTTATGTTTTTAAGAAATTACACTAGTTTCCACAAATTCTAATTCTTTAAGAATATCACAATCAACACTTTCATTCTTAAAATGATAAAAGTTGCAATTGCTGTAAAATTAGAAGTTGTAGCAAAAATAAGACCAAGAAATCCATGGCCTATTTGTATCTTCTGATAATCATGTCTTGCCTATGAGGTTATAATTCAATCAAGAGCAAGCCAAGGGTTAATATAGGAGCAACATTGCAGGATGATCATATTTCATCCAGGGCATAAGATAACAATAAATGAACATTTAAAAAACATTATAAAAGTTAATGAATGGAAATATAAGTGAAAAACACCAAGAACTCAGAACAGAAGTTGCTAAAACAGAATTATGAGTGAGACCCAAAAATAATAAACTGGCATCAGCTAATCTGAAAAGGACAGGAATCTAGGAAGAAATATAAGTCAGTTAGACACGCTCAGGATAGGTAATTATGATGGCTTAAGTATGCTTTTAATGTTGCAGAATTGCTCAAGGATACCAATTGCCATCAGAATAACTTCTTGTATTAAAAAAAAAAAATCCTTCCAAAGGGGAGGAAAAAAACCAACAATGTACGTTAAATAGCAATTCTTCTTAATTGGAGAGAATTTAAATCTCTAGGTAAACCAGAAATGTTGTTTCTTTATTAGACTCAAAGATATTTAGAGCTTCTGCTTTAAATCTCTCTTTGGAAACAATTGAAACCCTAGTTCTACAAATATGGCCAAAATTTAAGGATTGTTGATTTTTCTGCCATTTATATCCTAGACAGCTTGACTCCAAAATTAGAAGAAATAAGTTGTAACAATTTCATCTGGTCTTTGGAAGCTTTGAAGAAGTTGTTTCATGTGAATGAATTGTGTGTGGAATAAGATTTGGCTGTACTTGAGATGACTTTAGTACCTTCATTTGTACAACTTTCTACTTTGACAAAGCTGTAAAAGCTAAGCTGTAAGAATCATCTTTATTGTTTGGTTAAGTATTTAATATGTAGGCTTTAGTTATTGCATAATTATTGCATAGAAATCACTTTCAATATATGGCAATTGTTAATAGAATTCATTACATTCCATAAGTACATAAATGTTGCTCTTGAATTATGCCAATAATTTACACTTGATACCTGTTTGCTTTATTTGTAACCATCACTCATACACTTGGTAAAGAATATTGAGTATAAACTTGAATTAATATTTGAGTTCTTACTTGTTAGATAATGTTATTTTGCTTACTCTACTTTTTACCCTTTGATCAAATTTTTAAAAATTAAATGAATTGGCCTTTACCTTAGAAATGAAAATTGGTAAATAATTTGTGTAGGTTTCCAAAAAATGCTCATAAGCAACAAGAAAGAGAGTAGACAATATATCTGGAAATAGTTACTAGGTGTTTCTCTGATGACAGTTTTTCCTCCAGTTTCACTTCAATCTCTCAATATCTCTGTCTCCTCTCTCCCTGCCCATTCTGTATCTGTGTGACTGTTCTTACCATTTCTTTTCTTTTCTCTCTAATTTACCTTAGGACTCAAGCCCCTTTCTCTCTTTCTTTCCCCTCTATTGATCTCTGATTAAGAAAGAAGTGAAATATTTTTATTAAAATTTGAATATATTTCTCTATATGTTAAAAGATAATAACTACTAAATTTAGTTTTAAGTAGATATACCCATGGGAATAATGGTGTTGATGGTGAGAGTGATGGTGATTGCAGTTGTGGTGTCATAGGTGGTGGTAATGGTGGTGACAGCATTGGTGATGGTGGTGGTGGCAGTGCTGGTGATGATACTGGTGATGGTTGTGATGGCTGTGGTATAGGCACAGATGGTGGAGTGGTGGCAGTGATGGTGGCAATGGTGATGCTAGTGGTTTGGTGATGGTGAGGATGGAATTAATTTAGAAGCCTTCTGTAAACACATCTATAAGTTATATTGTAGACCTCAAATTAAAAAAAAAAAAAAAAACAAAAACACAATATGATTTACACATCCTACCTGCAAAATTCTACCTTTGTTAATTATCCTCCCAGTAATTGATCCTTGGTTTTATGAAAAGAGAAAGGAACTTGGGAAATATTTGTACTAATAGGGTTGTTTTGAAGTCCTTCAGTGATAAGAATCAAATCTAGCTGGGTGCTTATAGAGGTTCATATGTAGCAAGTCTACTGACTCTGCATAAAATTGACAATCTGACTGTAATCACTAGAATCATCTTAGTGTTTAAGTTTTTATTGAAAAAATTATATGTAGCCCAGACAGAAATGAGAATGCAAAATCACTTATAAAGTCAAGATTCTGGAGATTTAAATCCATTCTCTATCAGTCACTAACTCTGTGAACTTGAGGAGATGACAAACTCACTAGGGTTAATAAATGCTAATTATTGTTATTAAATTTTTTTAATTTGGAAAGAGTATATTGATGAATCCACTTAGACCATGAAGAATTATCTTTTTTCTATGAACTTAGCTTAAAATCTTACTGTAAAGATAAATGTATCATATATTTGAAAAGTAAGAAATGGATATAAAGAAGAAAGACAATTGAATGATAAGAAAAAAATCTCTGTGGTGGGAAGAAAAATTTTGGAAGGAAAATTTATCAACATCTATCCAAGTGTAATACGTTCATACCATTTGACTCTCAATTTTATTGTAAAAGTTTATCCTACAGAAATACTTAAATCTATACTTATATATCTTAGAATAGATATAGATATACAAAGATGTACACTGCAGCGTTGTTGTGAAGCAGAAATTTGGAAATTAGATACATCTCCATATATTGGCATGGGATGCTGCTAATGATAAATTATTCATTAAAAGATAATGTACAGTACATATATGTATGAAATGTAATATATTTTGTATACATTTATTAAAATTCATACACAAATATACAAATTAAATATTCCTTCATTCAAATGCATACCTGGAAGATTAAATAACATGCAGTTCATTACTCAGTTAAAACGTATTTCTGAAGTCAAATTGGATCTGGTGAATGTAGCTTCAAGGCCCTTGTTCTCTATGCTACACTTGATCATGTCTCTTATTCCCATCTCTGGGATTTCACTCATCCTGCTCCTCCTGCTGGGGACAGCCTCTAGTATTCTCTCTTATGTCCTATCTAGCTTTAAGGTGAAATCATATATTTTCTTTCCATTTCTTCAGTGCACAGTGATTTCAATGGCTATTTTTAAAATTTACTAGGCCTGCCTCTTATAAAAGGAAATGGGGCCACATCTGATACTTCTTATATATTCCTCAGATTTGTTGCATCTGCTGAGCTTTAGAAATACTTGATGTCTGCTTAATTAGAGAAAGTGAGGGAAATTGATTGACAAAGAAAAAGAGAAAGGTTAACTAAAATTGCCCCTTTCCCCACTTGAAGAGCCTTTTGAAAAAATTATTCCTCCTTGATCTGCTGTGGAGAGAGAAGGGGAATATCATGAAGGCTGTGGATCATTGTGATTCCAGACTGAACTGGAAGTGCAAGGTACTGTTTGGTCCTTGGTTTGGCTGGAGCATGTGTGGGAATACAAATGGTCAAGATTGTAGCTAGTAAATGGATCAATGAGCCTGGTTTACATGAGGAATAGCAGGCAGACTCTGACAACAGGCCCTGCTCAGACTGGAGTTCTGAGTTCTTTGCAGTTTCCTTCCAATTGATAAAATATCTTGAACTGTATTGATGCTCATTGTGTCTTTAGTAAATTATTAGTAACCTTGGCAAATGTAAAGGAATTAGCAATCCTTAAACATCTACATATGGAAATAAGAGAACTATCAAATAAATTATACAGGGGCACACTTTTTATAAATACATGGAATAAATATCCATGGTGTAAAGGTATCAGGGAGGTAAGGAGACATGGAGGAAGACAGGTGATGGGTTGGTTGATGGTAGAGGGCAGGTTCAGAGGCAAAGGCAAAGTTGGAGATTATAGATATAATGAAATGATCATGAGAAATGTTTGAATACTGCTTTCCAAAGCTTCCTCATGTGTATTACTTCCTTTAATCTTCACTGCAGTCCTGTGAGGAAGGACATGCAGATATTGAGTGACTATTAAGCATAATAGTTAATTGCCTATTCTCTGTAGGTAATAACATGCTAGCAAAAAAGCTATGAGGAAGTGAGGCAACTAACTCTCATTTGTGTTTCAGAAAATCCTCATAATCTTAATATACTTACTCCAGTTAGCTCTTTGTGGCTATTCAAAGAGAAAAAGCCCTTTGTACATTGTCCCCAAGTTGGAAGACCTACATATATGTTACCTATGATTTCTTTTTACATAATTGTGCTGCTACAGAAATTGAGGATGGGGTAGTTGAAATGACAAAGCCAGCAATTGACTTGGCTGTGAATTCAAGGTAGGTTTCCTGTATATGGATCCATTGGTTTTCCCTGCAAATAAAAAGTGTTTCTATTGAAAGAAACTATTGTGAGACTGGCAGGAAGCAGGTAACATTGAAAATTGAACAATTAAAAAGAGGAGAACGGAGAAATGCAATTGAATAAGTAAGGGGAAGAGGGGCTGGTAAAGAAAGTTGAATAAATTTTTACTGTATGGAAAGGCATTCTAAGTTTCAAGCCATAATGCCTGACAGGGCATTAAATATAATTTAGAGTTGTGGCTTTCAAACTTAAAAAAAAAAAAGTTCCTAACATTTCTAATAAGAAGTGAACCACTACTAAGGAAATCATACCCAGAGGAATAAACAACTAATGCAAATAAACTCTAAGTGTTTGTGTTTGAAGAGGGCTGAATCCTTGATATTGCTACTCATCTAGTAACCCAATCTCACTCTGCAGAAGAGGAAACTGAGGCTCAGAGATGCCAGTAACATTCCCAAATAACAGACTATGTTAGTGACACAATTTGGAAAAAAAAGCCACTTCTCATTTGCTGGCTCCCAAGCCTCTGTTCCCTCTGTTTCAAAAAACAGCTCAGTTTTGGGGCTAGGGTGGAGGAGGGTGGGGTTAAGCCATATGAATGTAATGACACTTCCATAGTCTTCTCTGGTCCTTCTCCACTTTGGGTAAGGGGTGGGGCTGAGGGTTGGTGTCTTAGTCAGACAAAGGGTTACTAATGGGAAATACCAAAAATGGGTTGGTCTTTATAAAGGGTATTTATTTGGGGTAGAAGGCCACAGATATCAGGCCATAAAGCATAAGTTTCTTCCCTCACCAAAGTCCATTGTCACATGTTGGAGCAAGACAGCTGCTGATGTTTGCCAGGGTTCAGGCTTCTTGGGTTCTTTTCTTCCTGGGGCTGCATTTCTCTCTGGGCTTAGCTCTTCTGGTTCCTCCAAAAGGCTAGCTGTAGATTATCAGGTGAACGTCTCACTTCTCTTCTCCTGGGGCCTTCACTCCACAATCAAAACTCCAACATCAAAACTGCTTCTTAAAAATTGCTTCAACTCTGTTCGTGCCATGCCTTTTATATTTGATTCTCCACCCACCAAGGGGTGGGGCTCAATGCCCTACTGACATGGCCCAGTCAATGCCCTAATCAGAATTAATCATGCCCAGATTAACAGATCAGTTTACAAGCATGATCCAATTATATATTTGGAATTCATAATTACATCAAATTGCCAAACTGTTACAATTGGGTTTGGTAAAAAGTGTGTCCTCTCTGCATTCACAAAATGATATAATCCAAATATCAGTTGGAAGATATACACTTTGCAAATTTCCTACCATGTGGCAGCCCAGCATCTGCTGAAAAGCCACTAGCATTTTAAGCCAGGTTCTCATTGTAGCTTCTCTTCCTGATTGCAGTGGTAACTCCCCTGCAACACCACATAATCTGTTCTTCTCTCCAGCTGCAGATTTTGTAGTTAAGAATTTGAGCTGCACAATCAACATACCAGTGTCACAGCATATTAGGTGTATAATATGAGATGAAGTGTTTAATTTCCCGAGGCTTCAGTTTTCTCTTTAAAATGGAAGTAGTAATGGTTCCTATCCCATAAGGGATCATGAGCATTAAATGAGATAATACATATAAACCTGAGAGCCCAGCAACATAGTTGGTGAACTTAAAAGCTAATTGTCTAACTGCCATACTTTTTATGCTCCAGAAACCCATGTTCTATTTAGTGAACAGTGACTACTGAAAAGAATGACTTGGGCTAGCTCAGGTTCATGAAGAGGGATAGAATTAGTTATATTGTAGATCTGGGTCTTTGCTGGACCATCATGATTGTTAACCCTTATCATAGAAAAATATACTAGCCAGTAAATATGTAATCATTAGTTTCTGGTGTATTTTGACCATTTAATATTTAAATTACAAAAGAGCACAGGAAGAATAATGAACTTCACCCATTATTCCATTTTGAAGATAAAATGGGATAATGATTGTAACATTTTTAGTACAGTGTTTGGTATATAATAAACTCACTACACAATTTCTAGAGAAGCAATATTGAAGTTTAGGGGCACTGAATCTGGAGTCAGAAATAATAGTCCACATTCTGTCTTCACCGCTTACCAGCTAAGCAACATTGTTAAGTTTCTTAAATGTTCTAATATTTAGAACATTTAAGAGCTAGTTATAAAGTTAGTCTAGTGCCTGGAACAAGGCAGATGCTCAATAATATATACCTATTAATAACAGTTGTAAAGGGAGAAGAAGGAGAAAGAGACACCAATTTTACATGGAAGAATCAACGGCAAAAGGAAAATAAAATGTATGTAGAAACCATGGACTAATGACTTATCTGTCTTTAAGCTCCTTAGCACATACTAAAAGCAAAACGTAGATATTGAATGAATGAATGAATGAATGAATAAAAATTTTTTAAAAGTGATTTTACTGAGTTTCTGGAAATAGATTAAGCCAAATAAGCACTAATCGTAAATTATATATTGCTTTTTTTTTTTTTTTTTAAGGTTTTCCAACTCTCATCTGGAGCTCATATTAGTACTTGTCAAATGGGAAATCAAAACAAAATGACAGAATTCATTCTTTTGGGTATTATAAGGAATATAGAGCTGTGGAAAAGATTCTTTGCTGTGTTTCTTTTTTTTAATCTTGCTTTTTAAAATAATTATTTTTTTCTATTTTTTAAAAGATACTTAGATTACATAAATGTTACACCAAAAATATAGGGATTCCCATATGCCCCACTCCCCACACCTCCCACAACCTCCTATATAAACATCCTTCATTAATGTAGCACATTCATTGCAATTGATAAACACATTCTAGGGCTTTACCACTGAGCATGGACCATTGTTCATATTGTAGTTTACGCTCTCTGCCACAGTTCTGCATGCTTTGTGATGATATAAAATGGCCTATATCTGTCAATACAATATCATTCAGGACAATTCCCAAGTCTCAAAAATGCCCCCATATTAAAATTGTTTTACCATCTCCCTGATCCCAGAGCCTCCAGTTGTCACTGACTCCACATGAATGAGGTAATTTTTTCCAATGCTAGATCACAATATGTCTATAGTTGAATACCAGTAAGTTTATTATAGTCTGTCTTTCTTTCCCCAGTCCTAAGGATTCTGGGATGGTGATGTCCACTCTACCTCTAATTGAGAGGAGGCTTTGATCCCATACAGCTAATGGATGGGACTGTCTTGCTTGCAGTTGTTGGCTCTCTTGTTTCCTTGGTATGGTGGTTGCCAATCCCCACCTCCTTGTTAGTTGTCCTGGGTGAGTACAATTAACTGGAGAGTAGGTGTTGCAACTCTACTGAGGTTCCAGATCCAGCTGGGGCACACGGACAGCTCAAAGACTGTAGTCTCTTGGATGTACACATACAAACTCCAGCACCAAGTATAGGTTTAAACAGAAGGGACTGATGAGCCATGTGTAGGGAGGTGATAATTGAGTCCATCTCTGTCACTCTCAGCACACACTCCATAGTAGGGCCCACTGGCAAGACACCAAACTCCAGAGCTATCTGCCCTGACCATAGGACCTGGATGTCTCCTGAACCCTCAGGATCCCCACTATTTTGGGTAGTATCCACTTTGGCAGTCTATGAGATCTTGCTGAGATGTGCATAAGCATTACCTCTGGGGTGACCTCCCTACTCACCTTGAAGTCTCTTAGCTATATGAACTCATTTGTCTTTACCTTTTCCCCCTTTTATTTGAGGTCTTTTTCCAGTTGCATTGCTAGTTGGTGCTTGGTAGTAATCCCTCGGTGCCAGGGAGACTAATCCCTGGGAGTCATGTCCTACACTGGGGAGAAGGTAATTCATTTATATGCTGCATTTAGCTTGGAGAGGGACCACATTTGAGCAACAAAGAGGCTCTCAGGAGGCAACTCTTAGGCACCCTAGAACACTAGGCTAAATTTCAATTTCAAGAGCAAAGGCTCATAAGCATAGTCATCAATATCCAAGGCTCATCAATGGATCAGAGTTGCAGAAAATATTCTCTGTTGTGTTTCTAATCATATATGTGGCCACAGTGATGGTATACCTGCTCCTTGTGGTAACCATGATCACATGTCAGAGTCTGAGTCACCTATGTATTTTTTCCTGACTTGCTTTTCCCTCATGGATGTGACCTACTCTTCTGTCATTGTCCCCAAGATGATTGTGGACTCCCTTTTTTCAGAACACTACCATCTCCCTGAAAGTTTGTAAGATCTAGCTCTTTGCAGAACATTTCTTTGGTAGTGTAGGCATCATCCATCTCATAGTTATGGCCTATGACTGCTATGTGGCCATATGTAAGCCTATACATTAGCAGACCATCATGAGTCCTCAGATGTGCTGTATGCTGCTGGGGGCATCCTGGGTGGGGAGAAATGTGCTCACAATGATACTGCAACTACTGATGCACCAAATACACTTTTGTGGCTCCAATGTCCTTGATCATTTTATATGTGTTGAACTGTTTCCATTGTTGAAACTGGTCTGCATGGACACCCACATCCTGGGCCTCCTTGTCATCCTCACCAGTGGAGTGATGTGTGGGACCATCTTCTCTTTGCTCATTGCCTCCTATGTGGTTACCTTCTTCTCCTTGTGGTCCTGCAGCTCTGAAGGACAGTGCAAAGCCATCTTCACTTGTGGCTCCCACCTCATGGTGGTTGTCTTGTTCTTTGTGCCATGTATCTTGTATATAAGGCCTGTGGCCACTTACCCCATAGACAAGGCAATGGTGGTGATCTTCACCATTATAGAACAAATCACAAATCCCTTAATCTATGCTCTGAGGAATGCAGAGGTGAAAAATGCCATGAGGAAAGTTTGGATTAAACAAGAGGCTTTGTTTGGTAAGTAACTGTCATGTGTTCCCAGAAATGTGAGAGAAGTAAAACTATCCATTTTCTGCTAGTAGCCAGGGTGATCTTTAGAAAATATCAGTCTGATTTATGATTTAAGGTATTTCTAATTGAGAGATTAAAATACTTTCTTGCTTTATACCCTTCCTTGGCTATTTCCCAATAGCTATTGCTCTTTTTTTTTTCACCTAATTGTTATAATTTCTTCCATTGCTAGAATCACCATATGTGTACAACAGAATACCATCAAGTCCACTCTAGTCCATAGTTCTTCCCCCAATCCTGAGGGGACTGGGATGGTGATGTCCACTCCACCTACAAGTGAGAGAGCACTTATATTTCGTGGATATGGTGGGTGGGATGATCCTTCCTGCAGATGCAGGCCCTCTCCATTCCCTGGGATGGCTGTTGCCCATTGTTGTCTCCCCACCAGGTGACTTGGATGAGTCCATTGAGCTGTAGGGTAGGAGTTGCAGCTCCACCAAGATTCCACACACACCTGGCACATAAGTAGGCCAGAGGCTCCAGTCTCTAGAAGTACACCTAAAATCTTCTGCATCACATGTAGGTTTGAATAGAAGGGACTGATGAACCATGTGCAGGAAGGACTTATTTGAGTCCAATTCTGTCACTCTCAGGAGCACAGATTCCAAAATAAAGCCCACTGATAAGGCATCAGTCTCTGGGGCTATCCCCCCTTATATAGGACCTGGGTGTCTCCAGAGCTCTCAGGAACCTATTGCTTTTAATAACTCCTCCTTGCTTTGTCTCGTATTTCCCTCATTAATCTGATTATTGCCTCTTCGTCTCCAACCACATCTTGAGCTCTTCAAACCCTCTTTTATCTGTCCTGAGGGCTATCTAACTTTCTCACCTTAATGCTAAGATGCATCTTGAAAAATTGGTCTAACATTGTGGGATCTGGGTTACAGAAAAATTAATTATTTATTTTTTTGTGATGAAGCTTGGCCTAGATATAGATTAGATGACAGAGAAATTTGGCCAAAAAATGGGTCTTTGAATTTTAATACTGTATTGCAATTGGACTTATTTTGTAAATGGCAAGAGAAATGGGCAAAATCCCATATGTTCAAGTCTTCTTTGAGTTGTGGAAAGATAAGGAAACCAGAAAGATTTGTGAGTTCATGTTGTGTGAGTCCCCTTCATGCCACACAAATTGCCAAACTTTTAGAAACAGTAAAACTACCTGCAGAAGTAACTGTAACACACTGCTGGGGACACAAAAAGGGAGACTCTTATGATACTCTAATGAACAAGCAAGCAGACCAAGCAGCAAAAAGGGCCACAAGAAAAGGCTACACTCCTAGTCATGTATCCACAACCATTAAACCTCAGATTCCTCAACATATAGAGGAAAGTTTCTGTCCAGTCTATACCCCTGCAAACCTCAAATGCACAAGAGAATGGGGTTTTCAAAAAAATTCAGAGAAACTAGAAAGAGGGGGTAAGTGGATGAAAAAGTGTAAAAAACAATTTTATCTGCCTGAAAATCAAATATATTCCCTAGTTTCTTACTATCACCAAACCACACATTTGGGACAGAAAGCACCTCTGAGCTTTCTTCATGGACTAGTGGTGGGACCTCACCTTGCTCAGGTGGTGTAAAAAATCTCTAACCAGTGTCTTACTTGACAGGAAAATAATCCAAAAGAAATATCACAGATTTCTTTTGAGACACCAAGTCAAGGGCTTGCCCCAGCTGAACACTGGGAAGTAGACTTCACAGTAACACTAAAACACCAGAAGAAATTTTAAATAACTTTTAGTATTTATAGATACATTTTTAAAGTTTGAAAAGGCTTTTCCTTGTTATACAAAACAGCATCCCACAATAACTAAGTTCCTCCTCCAGGAAATCATCCTGAGGCTTGACCTGCCCCAAACAATTCAGTCAGATAATAAACCTGCTTTTATTTCAACTGTGGTGCAAAGTGTTAACCAGTGTCTTAGAATTAAGTGAAAATTGCATGCATCCTGGAAATCTGAGACATTGGAAAAAGTGGAAAGAATAAACTATACTTTAAAAAAAACCTTAAGTAAAATTTGTCAAAAAATGCAGTTAATAAAAATTAAGAAAGAAAGCACAGTTAAGATAAACAGAAGCTCTTAACCTAAGTCTTCTTTGGGTTATGGTGGCCCCTAGAAGAGGACTTGAGTTAAGTCCTTACAAGCTTGTGTATAGAAGGTATTTTCTAAGCAACCTAAAGAAAAAAAACATTTCCCCAATAATCTTAGAGGGAGCCCTACATAAGTGGGTCTTGCAGTTAGGAGAGCCCATTACCATGATGCATGCATATGCAAATGTGCACCTAAAATATCCTGTCTAGACTCTCCACCCTTTCTCAGTTGGGGATCAGGTGGGAAGTGTGGGAGGTGGGCAACATGGGAATCCCAGTGGGTACCGTGTAATATTTTAGGTAATCTAAGCACCTCTTAAAATATATGTATATATA
>JAKSZT010054464.1:2551271-2570196 GCA_026826555.1 Tolypeutes matacus | reverse complement strand
TAAATGTATAAAACCTTTCATTTAAACACTAAAGATTTTCAAACTAAATATAAATGAATAAAGCAAAACAAAAATCAACTCTGTATTGTTTTAAAGATGCTAAAATAGATGATGGGAATATAGGAAATTTGGAATTAGAAGCTTGGAAGAAATAATATAATGCACATCTTAACTAAAAAAAAGATTAGGTGAAATTTACATACAATAAAATTTAACCTTTGTTGGTGGACAGTTCAATGAATTTTGACAAATGTATATGACTATGTAGACAGCAAAGTCTTTCCAAATCTTTACCTTGTTCCACTTGTAGTCAACTCCTCCCCTGCCCACATCAAGTGCTAATGAACATTGACCTGATTTCTTTCCCATTGTTTCTGCCTTTTCCTGAAAGTCTCAAACTTGGAATCCTGCATTATATAAAAATTTGTGTCTGATTGATTAATTTAGCATAATGAGTGATAGGTCTACCCATGTTGATTTTTTTTTTTTTAAGATTTTATTTATTTATTCATTTATCCCCCCCTTGCTGCTTGTGCTCGCTGGGTCAGCTAACCACGCCGTGCGGACGGGCTTGCCTTCACCAGGAGGCCCCGGGAACCCAACCCGGGGCCTCCCATATGGTAAATGGGAGCCCTACTGATTGAGCCACAGCCGCTTCCCCCCATGTTGATTTTAAATCAGTAGTTTATTTCAGTTATGGATGATTAATATTTCATTCTACGTATCTACCAAAATGTATTCATCAATTCACCAATTGATGAATTTGGATTGTTTAGGAGCTATTATGAACCCACCCATTATAAGCCTATAGATGCTTCCTTTGTGTGCATATATATTTCATTTCTTTAAGATAAATACCTGAGAGCAGGATTCCTGAGTCACATGATAGGTGCATATTTAACTTCATAAGAAAATAAAAGACTTTGAAAGTATCTGTGTTATTCTGGATCCTTGCAAGCAATGTATGATAGTTTCAGTTACCCTACTCCTCAATAAGACTTGGCCTTTTTTAATTTTTGCCACTCTAGGACATATGCATTTTATCTCATTGTGACTGCATTTAACTATTTATTCTGAACATTTTATATATTTCTCACTCCTTTTTATTTTTTGGTAAATCATTTTTGTTCAAATCCTTTTGTGCAAACCATTTGCCAATTTTTAAACTGTTCATAGCACTTTGTTTTAGTTTGCTAAAAGCTGCTTGAAGCAATAGACCAGGAATGTGTGACCTTTTTTTATTTTTGGTATTTGCTTTTTTTTTTTTTTTTTTTTTTAAGATACTTAGATTATACAAATGTCAAATAAGAAATATAGGGGGTTCCCATATGCCCCAATCCTCACACCTCCCATATTTTCCCACATTAACAGCATCCTTCATTACTGAGGTACATTCATTGTAATTGATGAACACATTTTGGAACATTGCAACTAAGCATGGGTTAAAGTTTACATTGTAGTTTACACTCTCTCCCACCCAATTCTGGAGGTTATGGCAAGATATATAATGGCATGTGTTAGTTTTATAAAGGAAATTTATTAGGTTAAAAGATTACAGTTCTGGGAGCAGATGTATCTCAAGTGTTGGAGCGCCTGCTTCCCATGCATGAGGTCCCTGGTTCGATCCCTTGTACCTCCTAAAAACAAACAAACAAATGGAAAAACTACCTCTCATTGGGGAGCAGATATAGCTCGGTGTTTGAACACCTGCTTTCCATGTACAGGATCCTGGGTTCAATCCCTGGTACCTCCTAAATATATATATATATAAAACAATTCTTAGGCTATGAAAATGTCTAAATCAAAGCATTATCAGAGCTTCTCTCTCACTAGAGGTTGGCTGCTGGCAATCCTGGACTCCTGTCACATGGCAAGGCACAATGGTGGCTCTGGCAGTCTCTGACTTCTGCAGGCTTACTTTCTTCCTAAGCTCAGCTCTGGGCAATCAGGCATATTGCTCAGCTCTTTCCTCTCCTTCAGACCTCATCTCTTTCAGTCTCTTGGGGGCCTCTTCCATGCCTCTGTGCTCTGCTGATACCAGCCTCCAGCCCCTGGGACCTTTCTCTCAGACTCTCAGAGGTTTCTCTGTCTCTGCCGCTTTTTTCTGTATCTGTGGCTTTTATTCCTCTGTTTATAAAGGACTGCAGTAAAAGGATTAAGACCTACCTCGGATCATGCCCTACTGAAGTGACCTAATCAAAAGGAAGGTCCCTTAACTGAATCAAATCAAAAGGTCCCATCTACAATAGGTTTATATGCACAAGAATGGATTAGCTGTTAGAACATTATCTTCTAGGTTCCACCAGCTTCAAACTGTCATGCAGAATCATAAAATCTGGAAACTCAAATATTTTTTCCACTGGAGAATACACAATAAGTGGTATATCTGCTCTAAAGCAGCAAAAAAATCCTGCATAGCAATAAAAAGGAACAAACTATTGTACACTCATGTACATCAAAGAACCTCAAATGCATTATGATAAGTGAAAGGAGTCAGAATAAAAAACCTACATACATATCCAGAAGCACTGAAAGCAGGGATGTGAACAGACATTTGCACACCAATGTTCATGGCGGCATTATTCACAATTACCAAAAAGTAGAAACAACTGAAGTGTCCATAAACTGATGAATGGATAAATAAAATGTGGTGTATACATATGATGGAATACTTGCTGTTGTAGGAAGAAATGCAAATGGGACATATATGACAACATGAATGAACTTTGAGGACATTATGTTGAGTGAAATAGACACAAAAGAACAAATATTATACGGTCTCACTAATATGAACTAAATACAAAGAATATACATATGGAATTAAAATACAGAGTATAGGTTACTAAGAGATAGGATGAGGGCTGAGAATGGGTACTGGTGCTTAATGCATGTAGGATTTTTAATTAGCTTGAATGTAAAAGTGTGGAAATAGAGATGACGGTAACACATTATAGTGAGTATAAATAACACAGCTGATTTATGTAGCTGATTGTGCCTGAAAGGGGTAGTCCAGGGCCACAAATGCTAATTGAAAGAAATCTAGAGAATAATCTATGACTGTATAACATAGTGAACCTGGAGGTGGATGAGGATTGTAGTTAACAGTAAAAGGAAAAGAATGTTCTTCCATGATCAAGAGCAAATGTACCACACTATTACAAGGTGGTAAGAATGTAATGTTGCATGCGAAAAATACAATTATATAACTGATGGTCTATAGTTAACAGAAATATTGTAATATTCTTATATCAATGTCAAAGAATAATACTATTATTCTTACAGCAATGTCAATGCTAAGGGTCAGTAAAAGGGGGCTATGGGATTTTTTCTATTGGACTAAGGAAAACATTCAAAAATTTACTGAGGCAATGACAGCAAATCTGTGTGATGAAACTGAGAGCCACTAAGTGTATACTTTGGATGACTTATTCAAGGCATGGGACTGTATATCACAGTGACCCATGTGGTGGGTTATGGACTGAGGTTAAAGGACAAAGAGATGAGAGTTTTCTTACATGAACTATAACAAATTTACAATACTAACTCATGATGTTTATAGGGGGTGTGTGGAAAAAATACACCAAAGTAAGTTATGTACCATAGTCAGTTGTAGCATTTTGATATTGTTCTTTAATAATTTCTAACAAGTATTACACAATAGTGCAAGGTGTTGGTATGGGAATTCTGCACATTATGAATGATTTTTTTATCCATTTAACCCCTCCACCATTGTTGTTGTTTTGTGTCCTTTCATTGGGCAATTCTGTGTGTCTGTCTCCTACCCTTTCTTCTCCTCCTGATTTCACCAGGATTCGACCCTAGGAGCCTCCAATGTGGGAGAGTGGCATTCTGCCACATGCACCACCTCAGTTCTGGGTTTCTTGGCACATCTTGTCTTGGCTCTCCCTTGTGTCACTCTCCTGTTACATCATCATTTGCTGAGTGGCTTGGCGGGGCCAGGCATGCCCACTTGTGGGGCCTGGAGACTCACCCGCTCATGGTACCTGGTGGCCCCCATGCCTTCTATATATTTTCTTCTTCTTTTTTTTTTTTTACTAGGAGGTCCTGGGGATCGAAGGCAGGTCCCTCCATATGGGAGATGGGTGCCCAACCATTTGAGCCACCTCTGCCCCCCATGAATGATTGTTATGAAAGCTCACAAATTTTGCAATTTCTCTAATAAATAGAAATATATTAAAAATCTACATACCACATGATATGACATTCTAGAAAAGTAAAAACTATAGAGACACTTGGCAGGAATTCATAGTAAGAATGTTTGACTAAAAAGGGCAAGCAATAAGAAGACTGTGCTATACTTTCATTGTGAATTTCAAAAATGAATTAATTTTTTGTATTTAATAAATAAAAATCTAAAATTGAATAAGAGGCCAAGATGGCGTTAGTGTAGGAGGGCACACACTGCAAGCTCCCAGAGCAAGGGGTCTGAGACGGGGTCCTGCCCCCCCGTCTGTGCTGTGCACGCATGGAGTGAGAAGCTTGGGACATCTATCTGCGTGGATCAACGGCGTGGATGGAATGGTGGAGATTCGTGAGTTTTAAGGCTGCCAGTGGTGGTTGGCACAGACGGCTGAGTGCCGCGGTTAGGGAGAAAAAATAAAATAAAATAAAATGGCCATTTGGAGCCGCGATCAGGGTGAAAACGTTTTATTTTCTGGGGATCTGGCTGCCTGTCACCCCTTGCACCTTGTGTGAACAGAACAACCGAGCTAATCGGCACCTGGTAAACTGGAGGGGGGATTCTGGTCTGGGGATGGAGCTGATTTCCCTAGCGACCCAGAGATAAGACCTGGGCCACTGCGGAGCCAGGAAGAAGGGACACATCCCAAAAGAGGGAGGGTTCTGTTGGAGGACAGGGAAGGGTATTGTTTATTTTTAGACATCGATCTGGCTGCCTGCACCACCCCATAGCTTTGGGGAGCAGATAAGCCGACCCGAAGCAGCATCAGGTTGAGAGCAGACACAAATCTGCACTCAAACTGATTTGCTGAGCAACCCGGTGACGCTCGAGCTCGTCTCCAGAAGAGGCAGAATCGGCCGTCTTTAGCACTCCTCACTGACTAACATCAGAGCTACAGCTAACCTGGGGAGTCAGAAAGCGGGACGTGCTTGATTAATTTCCACGGGCCCAGCTAGGGTCCTTCCGTAAGGGGGTTGGTCTAGAGGAGGAATTATTTTGGGTCCTGCATTTTGCTAAAAAAATAAAAATAAAAATAAAAAAGTGAGGTCACTTCAATAAATGAAAAATAAATTCTTTTTAATTTAGTTTAATAGCTAAAAGCTGCTTCAGGACCTGCATATAGAAGCCTGCAGGGAAATTTATTGATAAACACAAGTAGGCAGGAAGGATCCAAGTAGACCCTAGGGGAATCATTGACCCCCCCTTAGCTCTGTTTGACTGCTTGCCTGTGAGGATCTTTGGTTTCTCTCTGTTTCTTTCTGGTCTCTTGCTTTTCCTTCCTCTTTCCTCCCCCCTTTCTTTTTTCTTCTATTTTTTTTTTTAATTAGGTGCTGCCAGCTTGTCGCTTCTTTCTTGGGCTTCTTATTCAGTAATTTCCCACTCGCTGTATATATGGATTCTGTATTACAAACTATCGAATATCCTTCCTGCATCTTTCTTTCTTCTGTTTTCTGTTGTGGCTCTTAGAGACAACATTTTTTCATAGGCCCTCAACTTAAGGGTGTCAATTTCTATTCCATCTATTTTGTTTTCTTCTTCTTCTTTTTTTTTTTTTTATTAGTATTAACTTTTTCCTTTCAGACCTTTCTTTACTATTTCTCTCCCTCCTCATAATTCTAGCCTTCAAAATCACTATATATATATTCCTCCATTTGTTTTCCCAGTCCATCGTAGGAACTCCATTTTTTTCCCAAGTACTCTACACTGCGTACACAAGTTAAATATTCATCTCATTAAGTCTCATTTTGCCCCTCTTCTAACTTTTATCAATATTTCTATTATCCTTCTGCTTTCCTTACATCTTTTGATTCCTCTGGCTCTAACCTTTTGCCTTCAAGGGAACATAGAAAGAAGTAAGGAAATAAAATAAGAAGAAAAACTGCAAAAGAGAAAACTTAACTCACACACAGAACCAACAGCTAAATAAAACTCTAGAGCATAGAGAAAATCTAATCAACTGAACAA
Source organism: Tolypeutes matacus (assembly GCA_026826555.1). Lineage (NCBI taxonomy): Eukaryota > Metazoa > Chordata > Mammalia > Cingulata > Chlamyphoridae > Tolypeutes > Tolypeutes matacus. The sequence goes on along the minus strand of JAKSZT010054464.1, from coordinate 2,564,030 downwards.
ACCCATCAAGATAATATGATGACCAGAGGGCAACAAAAAAAATACAAATGACTCTGAGAAACAGGAAAACATGGACCAGTCCAATTCACAAAATAAAAACCAGGAAGCAATGCAGAACATCGAAGAACTAATCAAAGATATCCAAACAAATATCATGGACCAACTTCAAGAACTGAAGGAAGAGATTAAGGATATAAAGAAGACACTGGGAGAACATACTGAAGAAATAGCTAACATGCCTAAAAAGGTAATGGATATGATGGTGAACAATGGCACAAGCCAAGAAATGAAAAGGACTCTGGACTCACATAACAGCAGATTTGAACAGGCAGAGGAAAGAATTAGTGATATGGAAGACAATACAGCTGAAATCAAAGACATTGTAGAATAGATAGACAAAAAGATAGAAAAAACCCAGCATGGATTCAGGGAATTAACCAATAATAAAAAATGCACAAACATATGCATTATGGGCATCCCAGAAGGAGAAGAGGAGGGAAAGGGAACAGAAGGAGTGTTGAAGGAAATAATGGCTGAAAACTTCCCACCTCTATTGAGACAGATGGATGTGCAGATCCAGGAAGAACAGCGCACTCCAAATACTATAAATCCCAACAGGCCAACTTCAAGACATATACTTGTCAAAACGTCCAATGCTCAAGACAAAGAGAAAATACTCAAGGCAGCAAGAGAAAAGAGAACTATCACATACAAGGGAAGCACAATAAGATTAAGTGCTGATTTCTCAGCTGAAACAATGGAGGCAAGAAGACAGTGGTATGACCTAGTCAAATTCTAAAAGAAAAAAACTTCCAGCCACGAATTCTCTATCCAGCAAAATTGGCATTCAAAAATGATGGAGAGTTCAAAATATTCACAGAGAAACAGAAATTAAGAGAGTATGTCAAGAAGAAACCAGCACTTCAAGAAAGACTAAAGGAATCTCTACAAGTTGAAAGGAAAAAACAAGGGAGAGAGAGTTGGAGGAGAGTTTAAAAACAACTGAAAAGACAAAAAGAGAAACAAAACAACATATGACATACATTAACCCGAAGAAAAAATTGCTGAAGTAAGAAATTCATTACGAGTAATAACACTGAATGTTAATGGATTAAATTCACCAATCAAAAGACACAGATTGGCAGAATGGATAAGAAAATATGATCCATCTATATGCTGTCTACAAGAAACCCACCTTCGACCCAGGGATTCAAGGAGGCTGAAAGTGAATGGCTGGAAAACCATTTTACAAGCCAACAATAGCCAAAAAAGGGCAGGAGTAGCTATTCTAATATCAGACAAAATAAACTTTAAAAGCAAAACTATTGTAAGAGACAAAGATGGACACTACATATTAGTAAAAGGAGTAATATTTCAAGAACAGAGAACAATCATCAACATTTACGCACCTAATCAGGGTGCCTCAAAATACGTGCGGCAAACTCTGGAAAAACTAAGAGGAGAAATAAATGCCTCTACAATTATAGCAGGGGACTTCAACACACCACTCTCATCATTAGAAAGAACATCTGGACAGAGAATCAATAAAGAAACTAAGGCACTCAACAATACATTAGAAGACCTGGACTAATAGACATATACAGAACACTACACCCAAATACAGCTGGATTTACATTCTTCTCAAGTGCACGTGGAACGTACTCCAAAATAGACCACATGCTAGGCCACAGAACAACACTCAATGAATTCAGAAAGACTGAGATTATACAAAGTAATTTCTCTGACCACAACGGAATGAAGTTGGAAATCACTAAGGGCCACAGAAACAGGTTAAGCACAAGGATATGGAAGTTAAACAACACACTCTTAGACAAACAGTGGGTCAAAGAGGAAATCTAAAAAGAAATCAATAACTACCTTGAAACTAATGAAAACAACAACACAACATATCAAAACCTATGGGATGCAGCGAAAGCAGTCCTGAGAGGAAAGTTCATAACCAAAAATTCATATATTAAAAAAGAAGAAAGAGCTAAAATTGAAGACCTAACTGCACATTTGGAGGAATTGGAAAAACAACAACAAACTAAACCTAAAGGAAGTAGAAAGAAGGAAATAACCAAGATTAGAGCAGAACTAAATGAAATAGAGAATAAGAAAGCACTGGAAACAATAAACAAAACCAAAAGCTGGTTCTTCGAGAATATCAACAAAATTGATAAACCCTTAGCCAGACTAACAAAGAAAAAGAGAGAACAGATGCAAATACATAAAATAAGGAATGAGCAAGGTGATATCACTACAGACCCCACAGAAATAAAAAGTATCATAAGAAGATACTTTGAAAAATTATATGCCAACAAGAATGACAATTTAGAGGAAATGGACAAGTTTCTAGAAACCCACAAACAGCCGACATTGATGAAAGAAGAAATAGATGAACTCAACAGTCCAATTACAAGTAAAGAAATAGACTCAGTCATCAAAAACCTCCCAACTAAGAAGAGTCCAGGACCAGATGGCTTCACAGGGGAATTCTACCAAACATTCCGGAAAGAGCTAACACCAATTCTACTTAAGCTCTTCCAAGAAATAGAAGTAGAAGGAATATTGCCTAACTCATTCTATGATGCCAATATTACCCTAATACCAAAACCAAATAAAGATACCACAAGAAAGGAAAATTACAAACCAATTTCTCTAATGAACCTAGACGCTAAAATCCTTAACAAAATACTTGCTAATCGCATTCAACAACATATCAAAAGGATTATACACCATGACCAAGTGGGTTTCTTCCCGGGTATGCAAGGATGGTTCAATATAAGAAAATCAATCAATGTAATACACCACATAAACAGATTGAAAGAAAAAAATCACATGATCATCTCTATAGATGCCGAAAAAGCATTTGACAAAATACAGCACTCTTTCCTCATAAAAACACTACAAAAGATAGGAATAGATGGAAACTTTCTGAAAATGATAAAGGGTATATTTGAAAAACACAAAGCTAACATCATTTTCAACAGTGAAATCCTAAAAGCCTTCCCTCTGAGATCGGGAACAAGACAAGGATGCCCACTATCACCACTCCTATTTAACATTGTCTTAGAAGTACTTGCACGAGCACTGAGACAAGAAAAGGACATAAAAGGCATCCAGATTGGAAAAGAAGAAGTAAAAATTTCATTATTTGCAGATGACATGATCCTATACATAGAAAGCCCTGAGAAATCGACAACAAGGCTTCTAGAACTTATAAAGGAGTTCAGTAATGTTGCAGGCTATAAGATCAATGCTCAAAAATCAGTAGCATTAATGTACACCAATAACGAGCAAACTGAGGAGGAAATCAGGAAAAAAATACCATTTACAATAGTAACTAAAAGAATCAAATACCTAGGAATAAATTTAACTAAAGATGTAAAGGACTTATATACAGAAAACTACACAACACTGTTAAAGGAAATCAAAGAAGACTTAAATAAATGGAAAAATATTCCCTGTTCATGGATAGGAAGAATAAACATCATCAAGATGTCTATTCTACCCAAACTAATCTACAGATTTAATGCAATCCCAATAAAAGTCAAAACTGTATTTTTTAAAGAACTGGAAAAACTAACCACAAAATATATTTGGAGAGGCAAGAGGCCCCGAATTGCCAAAGACATATGAAAAAGAAAAATGAAGTTGGAGGTATCACACTACTTGACTTTAAAACATACTACAAAGCTACAGTGATCAAAACTGCGTGGTATTGGCACAAGGATAAACGTACTGGCCAATGGAACTGAATTGAGAGTTCTGATATAGATCCTCGCATATACAGTCATCTGATATTTGACAAGGCCACGAAGCCCACTCAGTTGGGAGAGAATGGCCTTTTTAACAAGTGGTGCTTGGAGAACTGGATATCCATATCCAAAAGAATGAGAGAAGAATACCATCTCACACCTCATACAAAAATCAACACAAGATGGATCAAAGATCTAAATATAAGAGCCAAAACCATAAAGACCTTGGAAGATAATGTAGGGAAGCATCTACAGGACCTTGTAATTGGAAATGGTTTATTGAACTTCACAGCCAAAGCACAAGCAGCAAGAGAAAAAATAGATAAATGGGATCTCATCAAAATTAAAAACTTCTGCACCTCAAAGGATGTTATTAAGAAAATAAAAAGGCAGCCTACCCAATGGGAAAAAAATATTTGGCAACTATATATCTGATAGGAGCCTAATATCCTGCATATATAAAGAAATCCTACACCTTGAAAATAAAAGGACAAACAACCCATTTAAAAAATGGGCAAGTGACCTGAAAAGACACTTCTCCAAGGAAGAAATACAAATGGCTAAAAAGCACATGAAAAAATGCTCAACATCGCTTGCTATCAGGGAAATGCAAATTAAAACTACAATGAGATACCATCTTACACCCATCAGAATGGCAGCTATGAAAAAAACAGGAGACACTAAATGTTGGAGAGGATGTGGAGGAATAGGAACCCTCAGCCACTGCTGGTGGCATTGTGGTATGATCCAGCCACTGTGGAAGACAGTTTGGCGGTTCCTCAGAAAACTAACAATAGATCTTCCGTATGATCCAGCAATTCCACTCCTGGGTATATACCCAGAAGAACTGAAAGCAAAGACACAAACAGATATATGCACACCAATGTTCATAGCGGCATTGTTCACCACTGCCAAAAGTTGGAATCAGTCCCGGTGCCCATCAACAGATGAATGGATAAGCAAAATGTGGTACATACATACAATGGAATATTATTCAGCTGTAAGAAGGAACAAAGTGCTAACACATGGAATAACGTGGATGAATCTTGAAGACCTTATGTTGAGTGAAGCAAGCCAGGCACTGAAGGATGAACAGTATATGACCTCACTGATCTGAACTGAGGAAAGTGAGCAGTCTCTGAGAACCATTGTCTGAAAGATAGGTTAACAAGGGAGAGTAAGAGAAGAGCAGGCTTTGAGCCATCACCCATATGGACATAATCTATAGTAAAGGGATAGAGTGTGGTTGCATGTTGGGGGATGGGGCAGATGAGTGGTGGTGTTCCTGGGTTTGGTGGTGCAGCACTGTTGGGTGGGTGGATTAGGAAGGGCAGGTTCAAATCCCCTGGGCATGTAACTGTGAATCTTGACATTCCATGGGTTAGGAGAGTGGGGTATCATGGGCCCTGGGGGACTGGGGGGAAGGGTACAGTCAAGATCTAATGGGGTGTTTGGTGGTCATGGGGAAGGTTTTTCATTACCTTACAGTAATGGACACAGGACATGGTAAATATCATCAAAATTATTAAACTGTATCATCTAAATTGTAAACTATACTGTAAATCATTGACAATGTTTAGTTGCTATATTTTGCTATCTGTATAACAGTTATAACAATGCTAACAACCAAAAAAAGGGGGGGGGTTAATATGGGGTGGGGAAGGGGGAGGGTTGGTATCTGGGAGTCTCTGGTACTCCGTGTGTGACTTTGCTGTGACCTAAAACTTCTTTGAAAATTAAATGAAAAATTGGGAGACAATGGGGATTGAGAGGGGGAAGGTGTCACGGAACACCGGACATCCGATGACAGTGATTAAAGGAAGGAAAGAAAAGAAAAGAGAAAGGAAAAAAAAATGAATATATATATATATATATATTTCTTTTTAAAGGAATTTCCTTTGCTTTTTTGCCCATTTTTTTGAATGTCCCAATCCACTAATTATATTTTGTTTTGTTTTGTTTTTTATTTGATTATTTGTTTTTTGTTTTTTTCTTCTCTCTTTTTTTTTTATTCCTGAGTTTCCTTATGTTTGTCTCTTGCATGTAAGCTTATCATAATTGTTTCTTTTTCTTAGTAAGTGTATTTGATTATTTTATGGACTACATGTTCATGGAGGATTTGGATCACAGAAGGGTTGCAATGGGTACTGCAGGGGATTATTGGTGGGGGATGTCTGGGAAGGGGGTTTCATGGGAATTAGTTCATCCGAATATACATGAAAGTTATACAAAATCGTTCAAAAGATCAAAAGATGGGGCATGGTCACAATGGATGGACAATCACACAATAAATGAGGGAAACTGAATTCCTAGCCTGGAGAGCTCTGCCACAGTCTCCAAGGGAGCAGCAATAGTCCTCTGAGTGCAGGGACAGTGTCTGTCAAAAGAGGATGACCCAGTGATGTGTTCTTTTTATTGATGACTACTGCTGTGAGTCTTTGCTCTTGTATCTGAGACTTAGCCTGCAGTTGTGGGGTGCCTAAGGTTTGCCACTTGAGAGCCTCCTTGTTGCTCAAATGTGTCCTCTCTCTAAGCCAAATTCAGCATATGATTGCATTACCTTCCCCCCAATGAGGGACATGACTCCTGGGGATGAGCCTCCCTGGCAACAAGGGATTAATACCAAGTGCCAACTGGCAACACAACTGGAAAAAGACCTTGAATAAAAGGGGGAAAAGGTAAAGACAAATGAGTTCAAGTGGCTAAGAGACTTCAAAGAGAGTCGGGAGGTCATCCCAGAGGTAACTCTTACGCACACCTCAGTAGGAGCTCATAGAACATCTAAGTGCCTATCACCCCACACAGAGGGGCTCCTGAGGGCTCTGGAGACACCCAAGTCCTATATAAGGGGGGATAGCCCCAGAGACTGATGCCTTATCAGTGGGCTCTATTTTGGAATCTGTGCTCCTGAGAGTGACAGAATTGGACTCAAATAAGTCCTCCCTGCACATGGTTCATCAGTCCCTTCTATTCAAACCTATATGTGATGTTGATGTTTTTAGGTATACTTCCAGAGACTGGAGCCTCTGGCCTACCTATGTGCCAAGTGTGTGTGGAATCTCGGTGGAGCTGCAACTCCTACCCTACAGCTCAATGGACTCATCCAAATTACCTGGCAAGGAGACAACGATGGGCAACGACCATCCCAGGGAATGGAGAGGGTCTGCATCTGCAGGCAGGATCATCCCACCCACCATATCCATGGGATATAAGCCCTCTCTCACTTGGAGGTGGAGTGATATCACCATCCCAGTCCCCTCAGGATTGGGGGAAGAACTATGGACTAGAGTGGACTTGATGGTATTCTGTTGTACACATATGGTGATTCTAGCAATGGAAGAAATTATAACAATGAGGTGGAGCCAGTGGCCACTTGACACTTTTGGGGTAGGGAGGGGATGAGCAGTTGAAATACAGGGGCTTCTTTGGGATTTGGAGGTGTCCTGAGTTCCGTTGTGGCAACAGATATAGGGCATTTTATATCAGCACACACCACTCAGAACTGTGGGAGAGAGTGTAGTCTATGATGTGAACTGTGGTCTATGGTTGGTGGCAGGGCCCCAGGATGTGTAAATCCATTGAGGGTGGTGGGCCACACTTGTGGGGGATGTTTGTGTGGGATGTGGTGGGTGGTGTGGGAGGTGGGCAACATGGGAATCCCAGTGGGTTCCATGTAATATTTTTTGTAATCTAAGCACCTCTTAAAAATATATAAATAACATTTTTGTAAGCAAATGCACATATATGCATATATATTTATATATCATTTTACAAATATTGGTATGTATTGTGAAAATTTTGATTTTTACACACAATAAAAAATAAATAAATAAAAAAAAAAAACGCATTACAATCTAGTTTGAATCTATACCAAATTAACTTCAATAAATAATGGAAACTCTGTTCTCTTATTATACACCTCCCATTTTTTGTAGTTTGACTCACACATTTCATCTTTATTTATTGTGCCCAATGCAAAGTTATATGATTATATTTATCCATTTGTATTTTGCAGCTCATGAAAATAAAAAGTAGAGTTATGATGCAAAACAAAACAAAAAATAAATAAAATTGTATAAGAAGCAAACAATGACTATAGAAAAATGCAAATTGCAGAGAAGGAAAACAAGAAAAGATATCACTGTATCTAGACTTTAGGGAGAATTCTGTTAATGCCCTGGGAAGGGTCATCTCTACAGACTAGTTTATTCACATTTATAAATGTGAAAAGCTGGGTGTGAGATTCATTGGGGTATATGGACTTTGAAAATCTTCCAAGCATACCAGGGAATGCCACATGCATGCCCATAGGAGGACATGTGCTGCAAAGATGCTAAGCCTACACTATTGTCTGATCTTTAAGCTCAGTGAAACCAGGAAGTGAAGGCTAAGGAAGAGTTGTAAACAGTCAAGCTATGTACTTCCAACATTGAGGCAATCTTTAAAGAGCTGAAGGAGGGTTTGCATTTAAGGACATCTCTATCAACCCACTAGCCAACCAGTAAGATAAAGGAACAGAGACCTCAAGACCATATACCACTGAAAAATAGTCTTTACAAAAAAGGTTAGAAAAGCCACTAAATAAACAAATACAAACTACAACAAACAACAAACAACCCAGAATCTGATTTCCAAAGTTAACATATTATAATATTCAAAATGTCCAGATTCCAACTAGAAATTATGAGGCATAAAAAGAACATGAAATTATAGCCATTTCACAGGAAAAAATAGAATAGATTTTAAAAGGCTGTTTCTTAGGTAGCACAGACATTGGACTTAGACTTTAAATATGCTCAAGTAGCTAAAAGAAACTATGAATCAAAGAACTAAAGAATACTGGAAGAAAAATGTCTTGCCAAATAGAAAATACCAATAAAGAGATATAAATTATTATAAGGATCTAAACAGAAATTCTGGACTTTCAAAGTACAATTACTGAAATGAAAAATTCACTCAAATATTTCAACAGCAGATTTTTGCAGTCTATAGAAAGAATAAGCAAACTTGAAGGTCAGTGAATTGAAATTATCCAGTCTGAGGATGAGAGAAAAAAGGATTAAGGAAAACTGATCACAGCCTAAGAGATATGTGATGTACCAACAAGCATACCAACATACAAAGAGTGAAAATCTCAGAAGAGGAAAGAAAGGGGCAAATATAATATTTGAAAAAATAATGGTCAAAATCATAACAAATTTGATGAAAAATTTGAGTCACCATATCCAAGAAGCTCAACAAACACCAACTAGGAGAAACTGAAAGAGATTTATGCCAAAACATATTATAATCAAACTGTCAAAGGCAGAGAGAATCCTGAAAGAAGCAAGTGAGAAGCAACTTATCACACACAAGAGATCCTCAATTAGATTAACAGCTGATTTGCCAGCAGAAACTATGAAGTCCAAAAGACAGTTGGATAACATATTTAAAGTGACATAAGAACCTTATATCCAGCAAAACTAACCTTCTAAAAGGAAGGAACAAGTAAGATATAACAAGGTAAACAAAAGCTGAGGGAGTTCATTGCTACTAGACCTGCCCTATAGAAATGCTAAAAGAGGTCTTTCAGGATGAAATTAGAGGATACAGAGCAGTAACTCAAAGTCATACAAAGAAAAAAAGAACAAAAAAGAAGCCAGAGTAAACACATTGATCAATGTAAAATCCAAAATTTATTTTCGTTTGTAACTGCTTCCTTTTTCTACATTATTGTAAAAACATATGCATAAAACAATAATTAGAAATCTGTACTAAGGGGCACAAAATATGTGAAGATGGAATTTTTAACAATGACAAAATAAGGGGGGATGAACCTGTATAGGAACAGAGTTGTTTTGCTTTTTTTAAAGATTTATTTATTCATTTTACTTTTATGCATTTCTTACTCCCCCCACCCCCCCATATTTTTGCTGTTTTTTGTGTCCATTCGCAGGGCAATTTCTTGCGTGTTTCCTGCCCTCTCTTCTCAGACTTCTCCCCCTATTTTCACCAGGATTCAATCCTGGGAAACTCCGATGTGGGAGAGAAGTGTACTGCCTCCTGCACCCCCTTAGTTCCTTAGGTGCATCTCGTCTTGGATGTCCCTTTGTGTCACTCTACTGTTACATCATCATCTTGCTTTGTGGCTTGGTGGGGCCTGACATGGCCGCATGCAGGGCTTGGGGCTCACCCACTCATGGGGCCTGGTGCCCTCATACCTTTTATATTTTACTTTGTTTTTTATATTTATTGGGAGATCCCAGGGATTGAATCCAGGTCCCTCCACATGGAAGATGGACGCTGAGCTTTTTAAGCCACATCCGCCCCCCAGGAACAGGGTTTTGTATGTTAGTGAAACTGAATTACTATCAAATCAAAGTAGATTTTTATAAATTTAGGATGTTAATTGTAATCAACAAGATAACCGCTAAGAAAATTAAAAATATGCAGAAAAAGAAATCAGGAGGCAATAAAAATGGTACACTAGAAAAATTCAATTAAACACAAAAGAAAGCAATAATGGTGAAGTTGAGGAACAAAAAACATTTAAGATATAGAAACCAATAATAAAGTGGCAAAAGTAAAGTCTTCCTTACCACTAATCATATGAAATGTAAATTAACTAAATTCTCCAATCAAATAGTAGATGTTGGCAGGATAGATTTTAAAAAGCATGATCCATTTATATGGCATCTACAGAAGCTTACTTTAGATTCAAAGACACAAAAATGTAAAAAGATATGCCATGAAAACAGTAACCAAAAGAGAGCTGGGGTGGTGTACAAATATAAAAGTAAAATTTAAGACCAAAATTACTGAAAGAGACAAAGAAACTCATTATATCATGATAAAAGGTGATCATTGAATCCATCAAGAATATGTAACAGTTGTAAATATAAATGCCCCAATAGAGTCCCCCAAATAAATGAAATAAACACTGACCGACAAAACTGAAGGGACAAATAGACACTTCAGCAATAATAGATGGAGATTCAATATTTCAGGCTCTTTAATGGATAGAAAAATTTTTTAAAAAATGAAATAGAAGACTTGAACAATACTATAAACTAAGCCTAACATACATATATAAATCATTCCACTGAACAACAGCATAATACACAATTTTTCTGAAGTGTGCATGCAACATCTTCCGGGATAAATCACATGCTATGCCACAAAGAAATTCTCAATAAATGTTAAAATATTGAAATAATACAAAGTATCCTCTATAACCATGTTGGAATGAATTTAGAAATCAGTGACAAATGGAAATCTGGAAAATTCACAAATATGTGGAAATTAAACAACATATTCTTAACCAATGAATCAAAAAAGAAATCACAAAGGAATAAAGAAATTATTCTGAGCTCAGTTAAAACAAAAATAAAAAATGCTAAATCTTCAGGGATGCAGTTAAAACCATACTGAGGGTGCATTTTAGAGCTGTAAATGCTTTCATTAGAAAAAAAAAAAAAAGAACAGTCTTAAATCAATATCCTATCCTTCAATCTGAAGAAACTAGAAAAAGCAGATCAACTAAACCCAAAGTAAACAGAAGAAATGAAATAATAAAGAGTGGAAATAAATGAAAGAGAATATAGGAAAACAATAGAGGAAATCAACTAAAACTGAAATTTTGTTCTTTGAAAAAATTAACAAAACTGACAAACATTTATGTAGAATAAGCAAGAAAAGAAGAGAAAAGGCTCAAATTACTAAAATTAGAAATGAAAGCAAGAACATTACTACCAAATGTGTAGTAATAAAAAGTGTTGTAAGACAGCACTATGAACAAATGTATGCCAAAAAATTAGATAACCTAGATGAATTGGATAAAATCCTAGTAACACACAAATTGCTGACTGACTCAAGAAGAAACTGACTCAAGAAGAAATTTTTTTAAGAATATGAATAGACATATAAAAAAGAAACTGAGCCAATAAATTTAAAAAGTACAAAACACTTCCAAAAAAGAAAAACCCAGAACCAGATGGTTTCACTGGTGAATTCTACCAAATGTTTGAAGAATGAACACCAATCCTTCTCAAATACTTCCAAAAATAGAAGAGGAGGGGATATTTCCTATTTCATTGTATGAGGCCAGGATTACCTTGATTCCAAAATCAAAGATATTACAAAAAAGAAAACTACAGACCAACACCCCTTATGAATATAGATACAAAAATCCTCCAAAAATACTATGAAACTGAATCCAACATCATGTTGAAAGGATTATATTCCATGACTAAGTGGATTTTATCACAGGAATGCAAAGTTGGTTCAATATAGAAAAATCAATTGATATAATACAACTAATTAGTAGAATAAAGGATAAAATATGAACATGTCATAATAATCATAGATGATTATTGAGGAAATTGTGGTGCTCTTCACTCTGTCTTTGATTTTTAACTTTCCTGATCTCACAACATTGTTATATGGGACAGTTATGCAGAGGTTCAGTAATTAAAGAGAAAATGTTAGTTTGCAATATGAACTCGTAGTATCAACCTATTAGATGCTACTAAGAACATTGCACATATGTGACATTGGCCTCTATTTTAAGAAATGGCAATTAAAAAACAGCTTTTTTAAAAATGTGTCTTGGGCAGTTCTCCTATTCCTATTGTGGAAAAGAGTGAATTGTGGAAGAGTTTGCTTATATCAAATGATTTTTGAAAAATGATCTTACTTCTTGGCTCCCTCAAAAAGAGGTTGGCTAAAGGTACTGATCTGTGGGGAAATTGAGAACCGATAGAAAAAGAAAAGGGTTTTCCATCTGGTTTCTTATAATTTAGTTAATTTGTTACAAATTTAGAGACTCTAGGGTTTGGAAAAATTCCAACGGAAGCTGTTTCATCTTATTTGTTAAGCTTCATTGACCAAGAAGAGCCTCAAGCCCCCAGAAGTACAAAAAAGACTCTGTGTTCTAGTATCTCTGATCATTCACCTCTCCACCAGGCACTCAACCATGAGGCTCCATTCCCTTCTTTCTATTCTCCTCCTCCTTGTGACT
>JAKSZT010054464.1:2428954-2451271 GCA_026826555.1 Tolypeutes matacus | reverse complement strand
TACAGTCTTGAGGTTGGGAAAATGTTCAAATCAAAGCATCATCAGGCTGATGCTTTCTTCCCAAAGACTAGCTGCCAGCAATCCTTGGCTCCTCTGCCACATGGCAAGACAAGTGACAATGTCTGCTGGTCTCTCCCTTCCATTTCAAGTTTCGTTGATTTCAAATTCTTGCTTCTATGGCTTTCTCTCTCATCTTTCCTCTTCTTTCTTCCTTCTCCCTTCTCCCTTCTCCCTTCTCCATTCTCCCTACTCCCTACTCCCTCTTCTCTCTCTCTTTCTCTCTCTTTCTCTCTTTCTCCCTCTCTCTCTCTCTCTCTCTCCCTTCTATTCATTCCATTTATAACAGACTCCAGTAATAGGATTAAGTCCCATCCTGAATGAGGTGGGTCACACCTTAACAGAAGTAGCTTCATCAAACATCCTCCTTACAATGGTTTCACACCCACAGGAAAGGATTGGATTAAGAACATGTTTTTCTGGGGTACATACAATGTCAAACAACCAAAATGATTGACAGATTCTACTACAATACCAATTAAGACCCCAAGAGCCTTCTCTACAGAAATGGAAAAGAAAATCATCAAATTTATGTGGAAACTTAAGGGGGCCAGGGTAGTCTAACCCATCAGTGCATGGATGACTCACATGCACTGATTGTAAAACTTACTACAAAGCTACAGTAATCAAAAAAGTGAAGTACTAGTGTAAGGACAGTGGAATATAATTCCGGCCCCAGAAATGATCCCTCACCTCTATACCTAATTGATTTTGACAAGGATGCCAGGTCCACTCAATGGGGAAAGAATAGTCTGTCAAAGAAATGGCATGGGGAAATTGGATACTCTTATGCAAAAGAATGACGTTGGATCCCTAACTCATAAGTATAAACAAAAAATAACTCAAAACAGATTTTTCTTTTAAAAACTAAATATAATAATCCAACTATAAAACTCCTAGTGGAACATCTTCAAGAACTTTTATTGGGCAATAAATTCTCAGACTTTACAACAAAAGCACAAACATCAAAAGAAAAAAACATAAATGAAAGTTCTAGCCAAAATCATTAGTCAAGAAAAGAAATAAAAGGCATCCAAACTGGAAAGGAAGAAGTAAAACTTTCACTATTTCCAGGTGACATAATCCTATAGATAGAAAGTCCTGAAAAATTTATAAGAAAGTTATTAGAGCTCATACTCACACTCAGCAAAGTTGTGGGGTATCAGATCAACATGCAAAAGTCAGTAAGTGTTTCAATACACTAGCAATGAGAAAGCTGAGGAAGAAATCAAGAAAAAATTCCGTTTATAATAACAACTAAAAGAATCAAATATTTAGGAATGTATTTAACCAAGGAAGTAAAGAGCTTGTCTATAGAAAACTACAAAACATTGCTAAAAGAAATATTACAAGACCTTAAAAATAAAAGGATATTCTGTATTCATGGATTGTAAGACTAAATATCATTGAGATGCCAGTTCTACTCAAAATGATTTACATATTCAATGCAATCCCAATCAAAACTTTAATAGCTTTCTTTTCAGGAATGGAAAAGCCAATTCTCAAATTTCTTTGGAAGAGTAAGGGGTACCAAAGAGCCAAAAACATCTTGTAAAGGAAACATTATGCTGAATGAGATAATCCAGAAACAAAAGGATAAAGGATTATTATGAAATATGCATAATAATCAAATTAATAGAGACTGAAAGTATATTACAGATTACCAGGGGTCTACTGGGGGTAGGAAATGTGGGGAGTTATTGCTTAAATGGTACCAAATTTCTGATTGTGATGATGAAAAGGTTCTGCTGAGAGTGGTGATGTTAGCACAACATCATGAATGTAATCAATGCCACTCAACTGTACACTTAAAATTATTAAAATGGGAAGTTCATGATATATAATTATTTATATTATCACAATAAAAGTTTTAAAAATACAGTGATGCATGGACAGTGAAGAATAACTTGACTGGTGTCTCAGGGTCCTGAATGGAGTAAGATTTTAAGACCAGTAAGAGAAATCTAGATATGGATGGTCCAAAGCAAAGGGCACAAAATGTGAAAATATTGCATCTCAGCAGTAGACAGAGAGAGTATCCATTGCAGAGGAGGCACTGAAAATCCAGGAGGACAGGATGCTTCTCATGGAGGCGTGTCAGCCTTCCTTCACAGCCATCTCATTCCTTGGGCAATGCATTCATACATGACTTAGCCCTTGTGGCAGAGATGAAAGCTATGCCTGAGATTAACAGGACTTTCCCCAAAACTAATCTAGTGACTGTAACCACTGAACACCTGACCTGTCAGTAGCAGAGACAAATTCTGAGCCCACACTACAGTACCAGCCCTCAGCGTTTTAGTGACAAGTTGATGACATTGGACCATTCTTTCTTCGAAAGAACGATAATTCATACTTATTGGATTACTGGCAGTGGCAGGTGAGTATGAATTTGCCTTTCCCACAGAGTGCCACAGCCTATGCAAGTGCTAATTGAGTGATTTATAATTATGAGATCCAACATGGCATCTCCTTTAACCAAGGGACTCACTTGATGGTAAAGGAAGAGCTCAATGAGTCTTGTATCATGAGGTACACTGGTCTTACATGTATTTCCTCATGCAGAAGTTGACAACATGACAGAACAGTGGAATTGTCTTTAAAATGAAGGCATTAAAAATAATAATAATAAAAAGGAAAAAGGGGGGAAAAAAACAAAAATAAAATGAAGGCATTAGACTTGAGGATGTCACAGCACAGTGCTGCAGTGCTGTCTTTTAAGAGGTAATACATACTTTGAACTAATGGCCAGTACATGGTTTCGTGCTCCCAACATCTAGGATACAGTGTCTAAAAACAAGGTGTGGACATAGAATTGGCCCATTTGTTCACTCCTAGGGATGCAGTTGGGGAATTGGTGCTTTGTATCCCTTCATCTTTAGATTCTGCTGAACTAAAATTTTTGATTTTCAATGATGGATTACTTCTGCAAAACAATACAGTAAGGGTTCCACTAAACTTAGAGCTATGAGTGTCATACAGTTATTTTGGGGATTCTGATGCCAGTAGACAAAGAAGGAAAGAAGGAAAATACCATAGTTGCAGAGTTAATTGACCCTAATTGTCATACGAGCGGAGGGTTTCTATTACAGAGAAAGGTCAGACAAAACCAATGGGGATTCACTAGGTTGCGTCTTGGTGCATCCATGTCCTCCAGTGTTAACCATGAAAGGACAATTTTGCAACCAAAGCCTAACAAGGATGCAGTAACCAGGAGCTTAGTTCTCTTGGGGATAGAGGCCTGGATTATGCACAGGGCAAACAAAAGACCAACAGAAGTGTGCGGGACATTAGAGTAGTAAAGGGAGATGATGGATATCAACCATGGCCACAGGACCAACGGCAAGTTGCAGGGACTATAACTTCTTTATCTACCCTCACGTTTCAAGTAGTCTTTTTAAACAAATCAATTTTATTGATACTTATTAATAAAGCATAAATCCATCCGAAGTGTACAATCAAGAGTATTTGGTATAATCACACAGCTGCTCATTCATCACTTAAATCGCTATTAGAACATTTTCAATATTCCAATGGCAATAACAATAATAATAATAAACAAAAAAGAAAACAAATAAAACAACTCATCACCTCTCAATCTTTCTGTTTCCCCGGGCATATGTAGCTGCTATTCTGTTGCCGTCTCTCTAGCTTATTTGTATTATATTTTGTAAAAACAGCCTTATTGCAACATTACCCATATTCATATTTCACATAAGATTTCACTGTTAAAAGACCTATGTTAAGTTTTTTTGCTGTCCTTCTAGTAATAAACATGTCCTTAGACTTTCCCTTTCAACCATTGTCATACCCATATAATAGCTCTGCTAGTTACAAACACTATAATGTGCTTTCAACATTTTTATTCATTTCCAAAGATTTGCAAACAACATTTTTACCAATTCTGCACAGATTATTCCTCAGTTTTCCATTCTCTACACTTATCCTTTTTTCTGGTAGAAAATAGAAATAATCATTGACTCCATAATTTGCACAATATATTTAGTTCATAATAGAGTAAAATATATTATGTTGAGTGAAACAAGCATCTGGCAAGGTTCACTCAACATAATGTCCTCCAGGTTCATTCAAGTTGTCATATGCTTCACGACTTCATTTCTTCTTATAGATGAATAAAATTCCACCATGTGTATACACCACAATTTGTTTATCCATCCACTGGTTGATGGACACCTAGATTGTTTCCATCTTTTGGCAATTTTAAGTAATGTCTCTTCGTGTCACAGCTCTCAGTTTTTCTGGGTATATACCTAGAAATGGTATTGCTGGGTCCCTTGGCAAATCTTTATCCAACTTCCTTAGGAACTGCCAAACAGTCCTCCATAGTGGCTGTACAAGTCTACATTCCCAGCAACAGTGGATAAGTGTTTCTACCTTTCCACATTCTCTCCAAAGCTTATAGTTTTCTGACTTTTAGTTAGTGGCCATTGTAATAGGTGTGAAATGATATCTCATTGTGGTTTCTATTGTATTTCCCTCATTGCTAGTGACGTTAAACATTTTTTAATGTGTTTTTTCACTATTTGTATTTCTTCTTTGGACAATTGTCTCTTCAAGTCTTTTTGGCTATTTTTTGATTGGGACTTTTGTCTTTTTATTGTTGAGTTCTAGTATCTACTTATATACCATGGATATTAAACCCTTATTGGATATGTGATTTCCAAATTTTTTTCCCATTGAGTCAGCTGCCTTTTCACCCTTTTGACAAAGTCCTTTGTGTGCAAAAGTGTTTAATTTAGAGGAGGTCCCATTTATCTATTTTTTCTATAGTTGCTTGTGTTTTGGGTGTAAGGTTTAAGGAATTACAGCCTAAAGTATCTTGAAATGTTTTCCTATATTTTCTTCTAAGAGTTTTATGATTATCGCTTTTTTTAATAAATTTTTTAATCTTTTAAAAGATACTTAGATGACATCTATGTTATGTAAAACATATAGGGCATTCCCACATGATCCGCTCCCTAGCACTCCCACATTTTCCCACATTAACAACACCCTTCGTTAGTGGGGTACATTTGTTACAACTGATGAACACATTTTGGAGCATTGACACTAAGCATGGATTGTACTTTACATTGTAGTTTACACTCTCTCCCACACATTTTTTGTAAGTTATTACCAGATAAATAATGGTCTCTGTCATTTCAATATCATTCAGGACAATTCCCAAGTCCCAAAAATGCCCCCAAATTACCCCTGATTTTCCCCTCCCTCCCCTCAGAACCTCCAGTGGCCACTTCCTCCACACAAATGATAAAAGTTCTTTCCATTACTAAAAATCATAATAATCTATAGTAGAATAACAGTAAGTCTACTCTAGTCCTCTGTTCATTCCCCAATCCTGAGGATTCTGGGATGGTGATGCCCGCTTAGATCCCATGGGACAGATGGATGGGACTATCTTGTTTGCAGTTGCAGACGCTCTCTGTTCCTTGAGATGGTCATTGTCCCTCATCATCTCTGTGTTAGTCAGCCAGAGGGATGCTGATGCAAAGTATCAGAACTCTTTTGGGTTATAAAGGATATTTACTTGGTGTAAAACTTATAGTCACAAGGCCATAAAGCATAACTTACTTCCCTAACCACAGTTTGGTTCCATGTGTTGGAGCAAGATGGCTGCCTGTCTCTGCGAGGGTTCAGCCTCCCTCTTCCTCCTAAGGCTCCATGGTCCCAGCTTCTTCCAATGCCAGCTGTAGGCTGGGATGTCTCATCTCTTTCCCAGGGCTCATTCCTCTCCAGGCTCAGCTGCTCTGTTCTCTCCACAAGGTCAGCTTTAGACCATGAGGCTCTCTATCTTCCTGGAGCCTCTGCCGTGTCTATGGAACTGTCTCTATTCCTCTGTATTCTTTTCCTGTGTGTTCACTTCATGGGGCTCCAGCCTGAAAAATTCCCACTAATTCCTCTGCAGTGTTGTTTTCTCTGTGAGTCCCTGCGCATCAAGGTAGCAGGCACTCAACATACTACTGACATGGCCCAATCAAGTCTTAATCATTATTTAATCAAGTAAAAGATAAACTTCTGAAGCCAATACAATCTAAAATGCCCAGTGGAACAGATCAGTTCACAACCATAATCCAATATCTATTTTTGGAATTCATAAACAATATCAAACTGTTACAATCCCCTTGTTAGTTGTCTTGGGTGAGTCTAATGAAATGGAGAGTAGGTGTTGCAAATCTGTGGAGATTCAGGGCCCAGCTGGCACATGGACAGCCCAAAGATTGAAGTCGCTTGGACATGCACCTATCAACTATAGCACTAACTCTAGGTTCAAATAGAAGGAGCAGAAGAGCCATGTGTAGGGAAACCACAAATGAGGCCAACTCTGTTACACTGTGGAGCATAAATTCCAAAGAAGGGCACCAAAATCTGAGCTGGCACTAAGGAGTTATTTATGTTCAGACCACATAGCAGTGAAAAATGGATAAAAGACCTTTAGAAATAGTTAAAGCAGGAGACCACTGTGATCTTAGAATATCTAGACAATTGCTGCCATTACTGTTAATAGTTGGATGATAAATTCTTGCTGTAAATGCAACCTTGGGTGGTTTGAAGGGGAGGTCTGTAGAAAATGAATTGTGGAAAAGAATACTCCACCTTGATGTGGGCCGTCATTAGGCCCCGTAATTGTGACTTGCCAATGAAACATCATTCCCAGCTGGACCTGCAGAACACTGTGCTGGGGGATACAGGCCAAATCACCCAGTTCCTTATTAATCCGTTTCAGCATTAGTCTGTGCTTTCCGTCAAGCTTTGCAGTCTCCGTGTGCACTCAAATGTCTGGCCAAACTCTTGATTATTAGGGCGGCGGGGAAGGATGCTATCTCAGTCTCACACTGGTTCTGCGAGACACGGCTGCCTTTTTATTAAACAGATTGAGGGTTGGACTGGGACGGCGGGGCACAGGCAGGTCATGGAGTAGGTGGAGGGCAGTGGAGCAGATGAAACCCTGAGACTGAGAGAAGCATCCCGAACCCCAAGGAAACCTTGGTGTTTCCTTTTTTAAATGTGCTTTGTATTCTTTTGCAATCATTTTTTTGATGCTTTTTATGCAAAAGTAATTTTAAAAATTCATCAAGTATGACAAACAGTCATGAAAAAACAATTGTAATTCTGTACTCTTGGACACAGTAATCCCACTTTGGGTAATACAGCCTACAGATACATAGATACAGATAGGTAAAAGATATAGATAATAGAGATGTAGAGATAGATTTAGATACAGGTATAGGTAGATATACTAAACAATTTTTGTATCGTTATTTTCACAACATTTTCCTTTTTTTAAAAAAATTTATTTTATTTATTTATTCCCTGCCCCCCCCCATTGTTTTGCTCTCGCTGTCTTCACTCTGTGCACTCTCTGTGTCTGCTTGTCTTCTCTTCTTGTCTTCTCTTTCTGAGGCACCAGAAACTGATCCTGGGACCTCCAGTGTGGAAGAGAGGCACTCAATTGCTTGAGCCACCTCAGATCCCTGGTTTGTTGTGTCTCTCATTGTCTCTCCTCTTTTTCTCTTTTTTCCTTTGTTGCACCAGCTCACCACGTGGGCCATCTTGCCTTCAGCAGGAGTTCCTGGGAATCAGACCCTAGACCTCCTATATGGTAGATGGGAGCCCAATCACTTGAGCCACATCTGCTTCCCTGGAATGAAGAATTTTGAACCATCCCATTTGTAGTACATATAACAGGAACACACACTTAACTATTGTAATTCTGATAGAAATTACATTTTTTTTTCTGTCTATTATCTATAATAAATAATGCTACTATAAGCATTCTTGTAAATATCTCCTGGTTTCCCTAGGATACAGTCTTCAGAATGGAATTATGAATCAAATTATTAGAATGCTTACCTTTGCTAGGTGATACTAAACTTCTTTCAAATATGGGTGAACCAATTTAGAATATCACCAAAAGTGTTTGAGAGTTGTTGGAATTAAAAATATTTGTAGAATTGAAGGAGCAGATGTAGCTCAAGTGGTTGAGTCCCTGCTTCTCATGTATGAGGTCCTTGATTCAATCCTCAAATATATATACATATATATTTGAAATGTTTGACAGCAAAAGAAAATAACTGGGGGAGGGGTAACTGTTGACTTAAAAAGATCATGTTTTTGCCACATACAAATATGTGTTCTTTTTAATCAACAGTCATCCCTTCCAAATTTCTCATGTAAAAGGCTAATAGTTTTTTATTAATTTTATGCTTTCATACATTTAAAAAACGATTTAATTTCATGCAATCTACTAAAAGAATAGGAACAAATGGTTAAATTTCCCAACTAATAGAAAATAAAAATGACATGACTAAAGATATTCAATCCAATAAAAATGAGAAAAAGACCCTAAAAATGAAGAACAGAGACTAGGCAAGGCAAATAGGAAACAAAATAAGATGATAAACTTAAACTCAAATATATCAGTGGCTATCTTAAATATGAATAGATTAATTTTCTAGTTCACAAGAAAGATCATCAGACCTCATTTTTGAAAATTAAAACTAAGAAAACCAGCTATGTAATACAAGAGAGATACCTAAAATATAAGGATTTAGTAAAGCTGACAGTAAAAGGATGGAGAAAGTGATTCCATACATATGCTAATAAGCAAAAAATTATTCAAGGCAAAAACTTTTTATAAACAGAGCAGGTCATTTCATTTTGTTCAAAGATCCAATTCAAGAAGAAGATGTAATGATTAAATATTTATATGCACCAAACAATAAAGCCTCCTAAGTTATAAAGTAATTGCAGATCTCAAAGAGAAATTGAAAAACATGCACCATCATTCCGAGCTAGTTTAACATATTCGTCTCACTAAATAATATGGAGAGTAAATACAGAGCTTGGAACAATGTGGTTAACAATCTTAGAACACCAAACCGTAAAACTACAAAATGATTAATGAACTTAAATCATGAAGTGAAATGTATTTTTAGAAAAACTTAAATCACTGCAACTTACTGCAGAATACACAAATTTTAAAGAGTAGACAAAGCACTTACAAAACTTTGCCATATTCTTAGACATAAAGCAGGTATCAAAACTTCCATAAGGGAAGTGGCTGTAGCTCAAATGGTTGAGCATGTGCTTCCCACTTACAAGGTCCTGGGTTCAATCACCAGCCTAGAACCTAAAACAACAACAACAACAAAAACTTAAAGAGATTGAAAAATCTGAGCAATGTCTCAAGGAATTGAGTGACAGCACACAGAGTACAAACATACATGTCATGGGTGTCCCAGAAGGAGAGGAGAAGGGAAAGGAGGCAGAAAGAATACATGAGGAAACAATGCCTGAAAACTTTCCAACTTTTTTGAAAGACATAAATATTCATGTACAAGAAGTACAAAGTACTCCAAACAGAATAAATCCTAATAGACCAACTCCAAGATACATACTAATCAGAGTGTCAAATGTCAATAATATAGAGGCATTCCTGAAAGCAGCAAGAGAAAGACAATTTGTTACATACAAGGGATCAGCATTTCTCATCAAAAACCATGGAAGTGAGAAGGAAATGGTATGATATATTTAAGCTAATGAAAGAGAAAAACTGCCAGCCAAGAATTCTTTATCTGGTAAAACTGACCTTCAAAAATGAAAGACAGTATAAAATAGTCACAAGGCTACCAGTGGTAATAAATAAGTTAAGCAAAGTGGCAGGATACAAGATCAGCATGCAAAAATCAACAGTGTGTCTATACACTAGTAATGAGCAATATGAGGAAGAAATCAAGGAAAAGAAAAACATTTAGAATACCAACTGAAAGAATCAAATGTCTAGGAATAAATTTCTCTAAGTATTTAAAGGATTTAAACAAACGAACTACAAAACATTACTAAATGAAAACAAAGAAGATCTAAATAAATGGAAGGACATTCTGAGATCACGGATTGGAAAATAAAATATTGTTAAGATATCAATACTATCCAAAATATTTACAGAGTCAATTCAGTCCCATCAAGATTTCAACAGCCTACTTTGAAGAAATGGAAAAGCCACTTATCAAATTTAATTGGAAGGGTAAGGGGTCCTGAATAGTCAAAAACATCTTGTAAAAGAAGAATAAAGTTGGAGGACTCACACTTCCAGTCTTTAAAGCAGATTACAAACCTACAGTGGTCAGAACTGCTTGGTATTGGAATAAGATAGATCTATTGATGAAAGGAATCAAGCAGAGAGTTCAGAAATAGACCCTCACACCTATGGTCATTTGATACTTAAAAAGGCTGCCAAGTCCAATGCCCTGGGACAGAATAGTCTCTTCAACAAAAGGTGCTGAGAGAAGTGGAAATCCATATCCAAAAGAGTGAAAGAAAACCCTCCCCACATGGTATATAAAAGTAAACTCAAAATGGATCAAAGCCCTAAGTGTAAGATCCAGACCATCAACTCCTGGAATAAAATGTAGGGAAGCATCTTCATGATCCTGTGGGAGGAAATGGATTCTTAGACTTCACACCAAAACAGAAACAAGGAAAGGATAAAATAAATAAATGGGACCGTTGTAAAATCAAAAACTTTTGTGCATCCAAGGACTTTGTGAAGAAAGTTAAAAAGCAACTTACCTAATGGGAGAAAACATCCAATAATTGTTTAATCCAGAATATAAATCCTACAACTCAACAGTAAAAAGACAAAGAATACAATTTTTAAATGGGCATTTTTCCAAAAAGGACATACAAATGGGTAAAAAGCATATGAACAGATGCTCAGCATCACTAGCTATTAAGGAAACGCAAATCAAAACCACAAGGAGACATCATTTCACAGCTGCCAGAAGGGCCACTGTCTTAGTGGTCTAAGGGCTGCCAATGCAATGTCCCAGAAATGGGCTAACTGTATCACGGGAACTTATTAGTTAGAAGCTTACCGTTCTGGGACTGGGGAAGTGTCCGAATCACATCATCTTCAGAGCTGCTGTCGCACCAAAGGCCAGCTGCCGGCTGTCTTGGACTCCTGCGGGCAGCCCGTCTCTGCCTCCTCCTCCAGGCTGGCTTCCTCTCCAGGCTTAGCTGCGGGCAATCAGGCAGACGGCTCGTCTCTCCCTTTCGGCTTCCAGCTAACGTGGCTCCTCTCAGCTGCTGTGTTCCCCTGATTCCAGTTTCTGGGGTCTTCTCTGTCCCTGCTGCTGCTTTCTGTGTGTCTCTGCTTTTAGTTTCCCACTTATAAAGGACCCCAGGAAGACGGGTAGGGCCCACCCTGGGTCCCACAGTCTACTCCAGGGGTCTGTGAGCCTGAAGCGAAATTCAGAAAAACATTGTTCTTGTGGGGACGTGTTGGAGCATGTGTGATATATTTATTAAATAATACACAGTATAGTGGGGACTTAGTAAAGTAAGGGGTCCATGGAACAAAAAGGTTAAGAACCCTGTTCCAGTGTGTGGGGTTGCAAGGTTAGCGACACCATTTCACAAAGAGGCCACGTGAAATCATAGATGAAGATTTAGCCCAACTCTCTCCTCTTCTGTGATGCCTCCCTGGGCTGCAACAGGCCATATTTTCCTCCTCCTGTACCTCCAATGGTCCCTGTTATCTGCTTTACATGGATGCCCTCATCAATTCTCAACTGATACCACCTCGAAATGTGCTCATCAAACTACGTAATAAGCACTGTATCCTATTTATACTTATAAATGTCTTCATTCAATAGTGTTTCCTAACGTCAGATTAGGTCTTGTCAGTGCAGACTCTCCCTTTAGGTGGGGTCCCTGCCGCAGGAACAGTAACAGACCTTTCTGGAGGCTCATCTGACCATTGATGGCCTTGAAGGAGTTCCTGAATTACCTTATATTTCTTGCATCATTTACTGATTCAAATAATGTAAGAAAAAAAACAAACACCTCTGTATTTATACATATTCATAAGGTTTATTTCTTTTAATTTTTTATTTCATAGTAATATTGGGTTTTTTATCTGTGCTGTTTGGTTAATGGTGGAAAAATACTAACTGGAAGAAACCTTGCAATATAGGGCCATGGGATACTTGCCTGTTTGCATTCACAGTCTCTGGTCAGACTCAAAGGGAAGCTGGAAACCTGCCAGCCTAGAGCTTCCTCCTGTGCAGAGGCGTGTGGAGATAGGGCTGAGCGTGACGGCTCACGGGCCTGCTGACCGGACCCAGAACTGGACATCCTTCCCCGCGTGGCCCTCGCAGGGCAGCACGTCAGACTCTCCAAGCTCCAGCAGGGCCCCCAGCCACGTGCGGGTGGGTGCCAGGACAGCGGCGCAGCCACGACGGGGGGCAACCTGAAATGCACCCAGAGGCACGGGGTCCTCGACTTCGAAGACAGGCGCTGCTGCCTCTGCCTGGAACGCCGGTTTGTCTTGCACTTGGTTAGCACTTCCACTTATTCAAAGCCTCGTTCACTTTTATTTCTAATTACCTTTTCCAGGGGTCTTTGAGAGAGAATGGGTGGGTCAATCATAACCCAGAGGGGGGGTGAAATGGCCGGGCCAGGACCACACCACAAGTTAGAGGACGGGGCCATGCAGGGCCCCAGGTGCGTGCAGGGCTCTGAGCGCTCCACCTGGGGCCCCTCCTGGGTGCCTCACTAAGGTCAGTGAGAAGCAGGCACCTGACTTGTGGCTACACCAGGGAGTTTCTAAAACACGGAACTCTCACCAGGGTAGAGAAATTTTACATATTTTTTTTTAGCAGTGTTCTGTCCAATCTGTCAGAAAATAGGAAATCCAAACCTAAAGATTTCTCTGTCTATACCAATTCATCTCAAGACATTTCTACAACTTTTTAATATTACAAATCAAACTACTCTCTGACATTTGGTATTAGAAGTTTACTTTATTAATCACTTAATAGGAAACAGAACATAAAAAAAAATAAAACAACAGAACTTTTCATCCTTATTGATCTCAAATACAATTCCTTTGACTAGTGGTTGCTTTTGAAACAGTAATTAAATCGAACAAAATTATTGTTATATTTTGGTTTTCCTCATTTTGTACATAGGTAATTACATAAATACATATATATGTATAGGAAAGAATTCCCACTTACTTTATTTATTTAATCTTGGTGGATGATATTTTAAAAAATGTACACAATCTCTAATTACATCTTTCTGTAATTTCCTACACCCACCAGACCCCTACTACTTCCAAAAAAAAAAAAAAAAAGAAGATAAAAAGTAAATCAAGGGGAAAACTACCAGGAGACTATTTCCAACAACAGATGACTCAACTAGCACCTGAGAATTTGTTGTACTTGTGTGTACTAAGGTTCTGAACTTCCTGTTTCAATAAAATACCAAACAAGTTGTGTTTCCTTTACAAATAAGCTATTACATCAAGCACTGTTCCTATAATTTCAGGTTTTTGTCTTCATTCCAACATTTTCTTTGGCAAATGGAGAAACATTCTAATTAAAGTGGAGAGAAAAACAAGCATCGTTCATCACGATAAGAATAATGCACAACAGAACATCCTCATTTTTTCATTCTTTCGCTAACTTCTGCTCTACTTTAAACAGTTTGGGACTGGCGTCATGCAGTCCCTGACAAATTCCTAGGTAATGACTTACAAAAAGCTTGAATCACTTGAAAAAAAAAAATCCAAAGGTATCAATAATTCCTTCAAAAGTTTAACATTCTCTTAAAAATATCCTCCTGGTCCTAAAGGGAAAAGATTACTTTTAGATAATCACATAAAGACTTCCAGTTTTCTTTTAAGATGTTAAGATTAGGAAGAGGGCTTCCTATTTATAACCACACAAACCTGAGTTGAAAGCATCTAATCAAAGACCCTTAATTGAAGTGATCTAATCAAAGATGATCTAATCAAAATGTCCCTTAACTTAATCTAACCCAAAGATCCCACATACAATATGTTCACATGCACAGGAATGGGTTGGCTTAGGAACATAATCTTCTGGGGTCCACAAAACACTCAAACCAGCACAGCCACTTTTTAAAAAACAGAAAACTACAAGTTTGTAAAGACTATAGAGATAGAGGAACACTCATTCACTGCAGGTGGGAATGTAAAATGGTGCAGCCACTGTGGAAAATAGTTTGCCAATTCCTTAGGAAACCAAATATAGAATTTCCCATGATCCAGCAATCCCACTACCAGGTATATACCCAGGAGAACTGAAAGCACGGAGACGAAGAGACATTTACACACCGATGTTCATAACAGCATTATTTACATTTGCCAAAAGATGGACGCAACCCAAGTGTCCATCAACCAATGAATGTATAAACAAAATGTAGATACAGTGGAATATTATTCAGATGTAAGAAATAACAAAGTCCTGATGCATGCAACAACGTGGATGAACCTTTAGGACATGAGGTTGAGTGAAATAAACCAGACACAAAAGGACCAATATTGTATGAGCTCACTAATATGAACTAATTACAGCAGGCAAATCATGGAGTTAGAATCTAGAATACAGATTACCCATTTGCTCCATTCCACAGGCTTCCTTCTGTTCTTCCAATAAGCGAAGCAGGCCCTTGCTCTAGCTTTTCGATATACCTGCAGCGCTCTCACCTGGTGTCTGACTGCCTTTCCCATTCTCCTCATTCAGGTCTCAGCTAAACACTACGTCCTCCTAAAGTCTTTCTCTTCCCGTCTTAAGAACTCCATCCACCAGACCCAATCTGACCCATGGTTGTGTTCTCGTGTTCTGAGTGTTACCGTGAGGACGGCTATTTCCAGTAGACAGGCCCTCCTGACCCCGAGCTACAGAGGACAGGCATGTCTTTTAGTGAGAGGGTGATTTATGGTGAGTGCACAGGCAAGGAAGAGTGGGAATCTTCCCACAACTAGTTCAATGTGAAAATGCAAGCTAGGGAGTTTATAGGGGAAAGAAAAAAGGAAAAAAGAGAAACGGGGTAGTATAGAAGAAAAACAAGGAAAAAACAAAAACAAAGCAAGTGGTGTGTGAGGAGGTTACCTGCGATTTCTCAGTCCTGGGTTGTCTCCAGCACATCTGACTTGTCCTTGCTGCCAGCGGCTGATCAACCACAGCTTAGACATAGTTAGGCAGGTACGAGGCCCTCACGGCTCCTTTCTCAGCCGAGCGCTCAAGGAGAGCAAAGTCTTTGCCCCTGGAAAAGTTAAGATTTACATCATTCTGTCCAGTTTTGCTTTGAGACATCATCTTATTCCTGTAAACAGCACTGACAAGGTCTGGTTAATATCCTTCTCGGAACTAAGTGCAAATTCTAAAAGTAGATTAATAGAAAAACAGCTCATTTAGTTTTAGGATTTTCAAAGATGCTTAAGTAAAGAAATTTCAATACGCACATTTTCCAGCTATCATTAGCACTTACCACTTCATAAAATTATCTTATCAATTTATTATTCTATGGAATAATAAGAAAACTTTCTGCCATTTCCACTGTTCCTTTTCTTGCACAAATAAAAATGCCTGGTGAATAAAAGGCATTCAGTAAATACGATATATATATAACTAAAGTAAGGAAGAAATTAATATATTTATACATATGTTTTGTACATTCCCTTGCTGTTACTCTATGAAATCTACTGAAGTTTATTTTTCATTTTTTGAAGGCTTAATTAAGAACACAAAGAATTTATGATAAAGGAGGAAAGTGTCTGTTAACTCTGAAGCTGTAGGGTAAAGAGGAAGGAGGGTGAACCTGGGGGTTGGGGTGACGGCGCAGTTGACTCCATCCTTGGTCTCACTTTTTTCCACCCCCAACATGCTCATGTGAGAATGCCTGGGTAGCCACACTTAAGAGGGTTTACAGTTTTCCGTCTCAATCCTGGGCCCTCTTTTTCCACAGTAAGAAGCGGTATGGCTGTTGCTGAAGGCCATTGTCTAAATCTCTCTGGCACTTGCAGAATAGACTCCTGCCGTGATTGAAGCCAGTCAAAGAAGGTGGAAATGCTGTTGGAAGTGGTGGGTTCTCCTACCAGTCCCAACCCCATTGATCAATTCAGATTATCAAGAGCCCATTAAGCCTAGATGGAAATGAAACTAGGGTAGATGTCAAAGGAAAGTTCTCTGCATCTACAAACACTGGAATACATAATTGGAACACAACCAGCTTTATGACCAACTTCTTGCTTCCCTTGCCAATAAAACAATAAATATCGGTTTCAATCTACCCAAACACTATTTCTTTGTGACTGTTTTGTAGATCCAAACCACACCTTAGAAGTGAGAAAGCCCTTTTTTTAAAAAATAATTTTTATTGTCTTAAAAGACTGAAAGATTAACAAAGAGAGTTTGTAAAGATAAATATAGAATTATACAACATGTTATTAAACAGACAGGCAGACAGGCAATGAAATGGAAAGGCATAATGTAAAGTAAATCCAGAAAATACTGGGGGAGGGCTGTAGATGGAGAAAACAGAGAAAATTGGAATAAGGGCAAGAGTAAATACTTTGGGATAATACATAAAGATTATAACTGAATGGCTGATAATTGGAAAAAGATGAAAATGAGAAAAGGAAGAGAGGTTGAAGAAAGAAGTAGACTCTCTATTCAAGAAAAATTTAACTTAAGTATTTTAAAAGTGAAAAATGTCAACTAAAAAGGAGATTTTTGTTGTTTTATTCCTATGAACAAAGTTTGTAATCCTTTAGAGCTCTTGAATATTTGACTCCCTGTGGCAGTTTGAGATTATTTTATGAATCTCAAAAAGAGAATGATTATGTTTGTAAACTAATCTGTTCTTCTCGGTGTGATACTGTTTGATTATCTTGGGTTCAGCGGAGGGGCCCTTGATTAAATTACCTCCTAAAAACAAACAATCAAAAAAATGGAAAAACCAACTCTCATTGGGGAGCTGATGTAGCTCAGTGGCTGAACACCTGCTTTCCATGTATAAAGTCCTGGGTTCAATCCCTGGTACCTCCTAAAAAATAAAAATAAAAAAAAAGATTACAATTCTTAAGCGATGAAAACATCCAAATCAAAGCATTATCAGAACTTCGCTCTCACTAGAGGTTGGCTGCTGGCAATCCAGACTCCTGCCACGTGACAAGGCACAATGGTGGCTCTGGCACTCTAACTTCTCCATGCTTGCTTTCTTCCTAAGCCCAGCTGTGGCAATCAGGCTTATTGCTCAGCTCTTTCCTCTCCTTCAGACCTCATCTCTTTCAGTCTCTTGGGGGCATCTTCCATGCCTCTGTGCTCTGCTGATTCCAGCCTCCAGCTCCTGCAAACTTTTTCTCAGACTTTCAGAGGTTTCTCTATCTGTGCAGCTTTTTCTGTGTCTGTGGCTTTTATTCCTCTGTTTATAAAGGACTCCAGTAAAAGGATTAAGACCCACCCTGGGTCATGCCCTACTGAAGTGATCTAATCAAAAAGAAAGTACCTTAACGGAATCAAATGAAAAGGTCCCATATACAATAGTTCTCTATGCACAAGAAAGGATTAGCTCTAAGGACATGATCTTCTGGGGTCCACCCAGCTTCAAACTGTAACACAGAATCACAAAATCTGGAATCCCAAATGTCTTTCCACTGGTGAATACACAATAAGTGTTATATCTGCTAAACAGCAGCAAAAAGAGTCCCTACACAGCAATAAAAAGGAACAAACTATTGATACACTCATGAACATCAAAGAATCTCAAATGCATTATGCTAAGTGAAAGGAGTCAGAATAAAAAACCTACATACATATCCAGAAGCACTGAAAGCAGGGATGTGAACAGACATTTGCACACCAATGTTCATGGCGGCATTATTCACAATTACCAAAAGATGGAAATAACTGAAGTGTCCATCAGCTGATGGACTGATAAACAAAATGTGGTATATGCATATGATGGAATACTATGCTGCTGTAAGAAGAAATGAACTTGGGACACATAGACAACATGGATGAACCTTGAGGACATTATGTTGAATGAAATAAGCCAGACACAAAATTACAAATATTATATGGTCTCACTAATATGAACTAAATACAAAGAATAAACACATAAAGTTATAATCTAAAGCATAGGTTACTAAGAGATAGAATGAGGGCTGAGAATGGGTACCGGTGTTTAATATATGTAGAATTTTTAATTAGCTTGAATGTAAAAGTGTGGTAATAGAGTTGATGGTAACACATTATAGTGAGTATAATTAACGCTGCTGATTTATACAGGTGATTGCGCCTGAAAAGGGTAGTGTAGGGACATAAATGCTAATTGAAAGAAAACGAGAGAATAATCTAGGGACTGTATAACATAGTGAACCTGGAGGTGGATGAGGATTGTAGTTAACAGTAAAAATACCAGAATGTTTTCTATGGCCAAGAGTAAATGTACCGCATTATTACAAGGTGGTAAGAATGTAATGTTGCATGTGAAAAATACAATTAATGTAACTCATGGTCTATAGTTAACAGAAATACTGTAATATTCTTATATCAATGTCAAAGAAAGTACGATATCAATGCTAAGGGCCAATAAAAGGGGATATGGGAATTTTTTTCTATTGGACTAAGGAAAACATTCAAGAATTTACTGAGGCAATGACTGCAAATATATGTGATGAAACTGAGAGCCACTAAGTGTATACTTTGGATGGATTGTACAAGGTATGGGACTGTAGAACACAGTGACCCCTGTGGTGGGTTATGGGCTGTGGTTAAAAGTACGAATATAATAGCATTCTTTCATGAACTATAAAAAACATACAATACTAATACATGATGTTTATAAGGGGGTGTATGGAAAAATGACACCAAATGTAAGCTTTGGACCATAGTTAGTAGTAGTATTTCGATAATGTTCTTTAATCGTCTCTAACAAATATTACGCAATAATGCAAGGTGTTGGTATGGGAATTCTGCATGCTATGAATGATTGTTTTGAATGCTTACAACTTTTGCAACTTCTCTAATAAATACATATATTTTAAAATTTACATACAACATGATATGACATTCAGGAAAAGTCTAAACTATGGAGACACTTGGCAGGAATTAGCATTAAGGTTTGACTAAAAAGTGTCATCACTCAGAAGATTTTTGGAGGGAAGAGAAAAGTGCTCTATACTTTCATTCTGAATTTCAAAAATGAATTAATTTTGAATTTAATAAATAATTTAAATTTGTATAAGAAGCAAAGAATGACTACAGAAAAACTGCAAATTACAGAAAAGCAAAACAAGAAAAGATATCACTCAATCTAAAATTTTGGGAGAACCTCTGTTAATGTCCTGGGATTTGTCATCTACACAGACTAGTGTATTCACATTTATAAAGAGGAGGAAAAGCTGGGTGAGATTCATTGGGGTATAAGGACTTTGAAAATCTCCCAATCATACCAGGAAAGGCCACATGCATGCCCACAGGAGAACACATGCTGCAAAGATGCTAAGTCTACAGTGTTGTCCGATCATTAAGCTCAGTGAAACCAGGAATCACTTCCTAAGGTATGTACCTTTCCTATGCCTAAGGTAGCATTGTAAACAGTCAGACTATATACTTCCAACAGTGAGGCAATCTTCAAAGACCAAAAGAAGGGTTTGCATTTAAGGAAATCTCTATCAAACCACTATCTAACCACTAAAATAAAGAAACAGAGACCTCAAAGACCATATACCACCGAAAAATAGTCTTTACAAAAAAGTTTAGAAAAGCCACTAAACAAACAAATACAAAATACAAGAAGCAACAACCAACCCAGAATCTGATTTCCAGAGTTAACAAATTATAATATTCAAAATGTCCAGATTCCAACTAGAAATTATGAGTCATGAAAAGACATGAAATTATAGCCAAGTCACAGTAAAAAATAAAATAGATTTTAAAAACCTGTTTCTTAGGTAGCACAGACATTGGACTTAGACTCTAAGTCAGCTGTCTTAAATATGCTCAAGTAGCTAAAGGAAACTATGAACCAAAGAACTAAAAAATACTAGGAGAAAAATGTCTTGCCAAATAGAAAGTACCAATAAAGAGATATAAATTATTGAAAGGACCTGAATAGAAATTCTGGACTTTCAAAGTACAATTACTGAAATGAAAAATTCACTAGAAGATTTCAGCAACAGATTTTTGCAGTCTATAGGAAGAATAAGCAAACTTGAAGGTCAGTGAATTGAAATTATCCTGTCTGAGGACCTGAGAAAAAAGAATTAAGGAAAACTGAGCGCAGCCTAAGAGACATGTGGTGTAACAACAAGCATACCAACATTCAAATAGTGAAAGACCCCGAAGAAGAGGAAAGAAAGGGGCAAAGATAATATTTGAAGAAATAATGGTCAAAAACACAACAAATTTGATGAAAAATTTGAGTCACCATATCCAAGAAGCTCAACAAACACCAACTAGGAGAAACTGAAAGAGATTCATGCCAAAACATATTATAATCAAACTGTCAAAGGCAGAGAGAATCCTGAAAGAAGCAAGTGAGAAGCAACTCATCACACACAAGAGATCCTCAATTAGATAAACAGCTGATTTGTCAGCAGAAACCAGGAAGTCCAGAAGACAGTTGGATGACATATTTAAAGTGATATAAGAATCTTATATTCAGCAAAGCTATCCTTCAAGAAGGAAGGAGAAATTAAGATATACCCACGTAAACAAAAGCTGAGGGAGTTCATTGCTACTAGACCTGCCCTACAGAAATGCTAAAGGAGGTCTTTCAGGATGAAATAGAGGATACAGAGCAGTAACTCAAAGTCATACAAAGAAATAAATAACACCAAAAAAAAGAAACAAGAGTAAACACGTAGATCAAGAAAATCAAAAATTTATTTTGTTTTGTAACTGCTTCTTTTTCTACCTTATTTTAAAAACATATGCATAAAACAGTAGTTATAAATCTCTATTAATGGGCACAAAACATATTAAGATGAGATTTTTAACACTAAGAACATAAGGGTGGATAGATCTGTAAAGGAACAGAATTTTTTTTTTAAGCTTTATTTATTTATTTTACTTTTATCCATTTTAAACCCCCCTCCCCCCTTTTTGCTCTTTTTTGTGTCCATTCGCTGGGCAATTCTCTGTGTCTGTTTCATGCCCTCTCTTTTCATCCTTCTTCTCCAATTTTCACCGGGATTAGATCCTGGGAACTCCGACGTGGGAGAGAGGTGCTCTGCCTCCTGTGCCCCCTCAGTTCCTGGTTTTTAAAAACTCTGTGTTGCACCATCTCTGATCATTTCCCTCTCCACCAGGCACTCAACCATGGGACTCCATTTCCTTCTTTCTAGTCTCCTCTTTGCAACTTTAATGACAAAAGGTAAGATAGTGAATGATTTTAGAAGAAGGTTTCTTAGAAGATATAATGGGCTACTCAGTTATACAGTGACCATGTCAATTCAGACCCCAATGCATAGGCTTGGCAATTTGGAAGTCCAACACAGGTATCAACCTTGGAAATGATGAAGCCAGATTGAGAAACAGGTCAAGGAACTTATTATAGCCAGAAAATGGGATACAAAAAAAAAACATGATTAAAAAGTGGAACCCTTTGGCAAGATATAGGTGGAGAAATTTCACATATGACTTAAGGCTTAGTATATAAAGAAAATTGCTAACATCAGTGATCACACTCTCCGAAAAGAGAGTGAAGATGAAAACCCATTAGATCATTGAGATCGTGAATGGAGCTGATTTAGTCTATTGGTGGGGGATATCTGTGAAGGGTAAATGAAAGGCAACGAAAACAGAGCTCAACAAAAAAGGATTGCATCAAGCTACAAAAGACCAATATAAATTTGGAAGCAGGGGTATTCAGGAAAGCATAAACAATGGAATGAAATTTCAGTTGCAAAATTTTAAGTAAGAAGCAGATAAGAAATGAAGCATTTTAAAAAGATAAGTTACTTAGATTCAGATAAGTTTAATACTAAAAATGTAGAAATAAGTAAAAGTGAATTGTGGTTATCTTCAGCTGTTTCCTCCAGATCCTGGAAATAACTGGTAAACTGCTTTTCTCCATTGTTAAAGGAAGAATTCTCATACCACCTCAAAATAGTGTCTGTGTTCATTGAATATAAATTAAGTCGAATAACCAACTCTCTTCCTTGGCTCATCCCAGTTTCTACTCAAAGCTACTTGCCTTTTAATATTTGCCTATTCCATTAATATCTTGGAATCTACCTGATATATACAGTAATTGCCTCCTCCTGAAGGAATTTATGTAATTCTCCTTTGGTTTCGAAATTATTTCCGAAAAAGACACAGCTGTGGTGAACACATTTTAGTAAGCCCTGAAACAAAAGTAATTGATTGTGGTGACTTAAAATTTGAAGGCCCTTTAATGTTCAAGACTCTCATTTTACAT
>JAKSZT010054464.1:2342510-2359241 GCA_026826555.1 Tolypeutes matacus | reverse complement strand
CTCTCTCTCTCTCTCTCTCTCTCTCTCTCTCTCTCTCTCTCTCTCTCCTATTCATTACATTTATAAAAGACTCCAGTAATAGGATTAAGTCTGATCCTGAATGAGGTTGTTAACACCTTAACTGAAGTAGCTTCATCAAAAGATCCTACTTACAATGGTTTCAAACCCACAGGAATGGATTGGATTTAAGAACTTGTTTTTCTGGGGTGCACACAATGACAAACAACCAAAATGATTGACAGATTCAACTACAATACCAATAAGACTCCAAGGCCCTTCACTGCAGAAATGGAAAAGAAAATCATGAAATTCATATGGAAATTTAAGGGGCCCTGAGTACTCAAAACCATCTTGAAAAAGAACAAAGTTGGATGACTCACATGCACTGATTTTAAAACTTACTACAAAGGTACAGTAATCAAAAAGTGAAGTACGAGCATAAGGACAGGGGAATATAATTCAGGCCTCAGAAATAATCCCTCAGATCTATACCTAATTGATTTTGACGAGGATGTCAGGTCTGCTCAATGGGAAAAGAGCAGTCTATTGAAGAGATGGCATGGGAAAATTGATACTCTTATACAGTAGAGTGAAGGTGGATCCCTAAGTCACAGTATAAAAAAAAATTACTCAAAACAGATTAAAAAAATAAAAACTTAATATAAGAATCAAAACTATAAAACTCCTAGGGGAACATCTTCAAGAACTTTTAACGGGCAATGGATTCTTAGGCTTTACAACAAAAGCACAAACAACAAAAGAAAAAAAGATAAATGAAAGTTCTAGCCAGGATCAGTCAAGAAAAAGAAATAAAAGGCATCCAAACTGGAAAGGAAGAAGTAAAACTTTCACTCTTTACAGATGACATGATCCTATATAGAGAGAGTCCTGAAAAATCTATAACAAAGCTATTAGAGCTCATAAACACACTCAGCAAAGTTGTGGGGTACAAGATCAACATGCAAAAGTCAGTAGTGTTTCTATACACTAGCAATGAGAAAGCTGAAGAAGAAATCAAGAAAAAAATGTCATTTACAATAGCAACTAAGAGAATCAAATAACTAGGAATAAATTTAACCAAGGAAGTATAGAGCTTGTACATGGAAAACTACAAAACATTGCTAAAAGAAGTCAAAGAAGACCTTGAAAATAAAAGGATATTCTGTGTTCATGGATTGGAAGACTAAATATCATTGAAAGGCCAATTCTACTCCAAATGATTTACTCATTCAATGCAATACCAATCCAAATTACAATAGGCTTCATTCAGGAATGGGAAATCCAGTTCTCAAATTTATTTGGAGGAGTAAGGGTCCCCAAATAGCCAAAAACCTCTTGTAAAAGTACAAAGTTGGAGAACTCACAATTCCTGACTTTAATGCCTATTACAAAGATACAGTGGTCAAAAGACCATGGTGGTGGCACAACATAGATATATCAACCAATGTAATCAAATTGAGAGTTCATAAATAGACCGTCACATCTATGGCCGATTAAAATTTACATGGTTGTCAAGTCCACTGAAGTGGGTAAGAATCACCTCTTCAACAAATGGTGCTGGAAGTACTAGATATCCATACACAAAAAATGAAAAAGAATCCCTAAGTCACACCATATACAAAAATTAATTCAATGGAACTAAGTTTAAGAGCCAGGGCTACAAAACTCCTAGAAGAAAATGGATGGAAACATCTTCATGATATTGTGTTAGGCAATTCTTTCATAGACTTTACACCCATAGCACAAACAAGGATAGAAAAGATAGATGAATGGGACCCCTCAAAATTAAAAACTTTTTTTTCATCAAAGGACTTTGTCACAAAAGTGAAAAGACATCTTAATCAATTGGAGAAAATATTTAGAAACCATATATTCAATAAGGATTTTAACATTCAAAATATATAAGGAAATATATATATATATATAAAGAAATCCTACAAATTAACAACAGACAGACAAAAAACCCGATTTAATAATGGGTAAAAGGTTTTGAATAGACATTTATCCAAATAGAATAGACAAATGACTAAAAAGTACATGAAAAGATGCTCAACATCACTATCTATTAGGGAAATTCAAATCAGAAGCTCAAGAAATCATTTCATGCCCACTAGAATGGCTACTATTTTAAAAATTACAAGAGTTGAAGAGGATGACCAGAAATCAGAACACTCAATGTAAAATGGTGCAGCCTCTGTAGAAGACAATTTGATAGTTCCTCAAGAAGTTAAGTATTGAATTACCATAAGATCTGGCAATCCCATTACTATGTATACACTCAGAAGAACTGAAAGCAAGTACACAAACTGATATTTGCACACCAGTGTTTATAGTGGCATTATTTACAACTGCCAAATGATGGAAGCAACTGAAGTGTCCATCAACCAATGAAGAGATAAACTATATTGGTATATACTTACGATGGAACATGGTTCAACTGTAAAAAGGAATGAAGTCCTGTTGTATGAGACAACGTGGATGAAAGTTTACGACATTATCTTGAGTGAAATGAACCAGACACAAAAGGACAAATATTGTATGACACCACTGATATGAACTAATTATTATAAGCAAATTTTTAGAATTAGACTCTAGAATACAGGTTACCAGGAGATAGATTGGTAGTAAAGAATGGGGAGTTGGCACTTAATTAGAACAGAATTTCTATTTAGGTTGATTGTAAAGGTTTGGAAGTATATGGTGGTGATGGTAGCACATTATTGTGAGTGTAATTGACAGCATTGAATTACATTTGTGAATGTGGCTGAACAGGGATAGTTTTAGTCATGTTACTAGATTGAAAGTTAGATGATAAAACATGGGTCTGTATGACACAGTGAACCCTGTTGTGGTTGATGAACTGGGAATAATAGTATAAGAACGTTCTTCCATGAATTATAACAAATTTATGACACTAAAACAAGGTGATAATAATAGGGTGGTATATGGGAAAATACACCAAATATAAAGTATGAAAAAAGAAATAATAGAGCATTAATAGAATAAAGAAATAAAAACCACATAGTCATCTCAGTTGGTGCATAAAAGGCATTTGATAGAAATTTCATGATAAAAACAATCAGAAAACTAGGAACAGAAAGGAACTTCCTCAACATGGTAAAGGATGTTTATGGAAAACTCACAGGTAATACCATGTGCAAATCATACAGAAAACTTTCCATCAAATATAAAGAAAAAGACAAGGGACTGCCTGCTTTCACCATTGCTAGCCAGAGCAATTAGGAAAGGAAAAAATAAAAAGCATCCAAATTGGAAAGGAAGTTAAGCTATCTCTATTCACAGATTCCTGATCCTATATCTAGAAAATGCCCCCCAAAATACACAAGATACTTCTAGAGCTAAAAAGAGGATTCATCAAAGTGATGAGGTTCAAATCAATAATCAGAAATTAGATGTTTTCCTACAGACCAGCAAAGAACATCCACAAATTAAATCAAGGAAATAATTACATTCATAGTAACATTTAAAAAAATAATAAGATATCTAGGAATAGGTGAAAGTCTTGAAGCTTTCAAAACACTGTTGAAATAGATTAAAGAACTTCATGAATGGCAATACATCTCTTTTCATGAACTGGAAGACTTCAAATTGTTAAGATGTCTATACTACACAAATCATTCTACAGATTCAACGCAATCCAGATTGAAATCCCAGCAGCCTTTTTTGCAGAAGTGGAAAAGTTGATCCTGTCATTAACATGGAACTGTTAGGGGACAATAGCTTAAATAATCTTGAAAAAGGTTGAAAAAGGATTCACCCTTCCCAAATTCATAAAAAAGTTACAATAATCAAAATAGTGTGGTTTTGGCATAAGGATAGTCTTATAGATAAATGGAATAGAATTTAGAGTCCAAAAATGAAGCCACACATCCATGGTAAATTGATTTTTGTCAAGAGAGCCAAGTTCATTCCATCTGGGATAGAGTAATACCATCAACATTTGCTGGGGAAAATGGATTTCCACGTGCAAAAGAATAAAGATGGACACCTACCTCACACCATATATAAAAATTAACTCAAAAGTACCAAAGCCCTAAATATAAGATCTAAAACCATAAAATTCTTAGAAGAAAACATAATGACAAATTGTCATGATCTTGAATTTGGTAATGGGTCCTTGCATATGGAACTAAAAGCATGAGCAACAAAAGAAAAAAAATAGATAAATGAGACTTCATCAAATTTAAAGATTTGTACATCAAGGACATTATCAAGAAAGTGAAAGCCAAGCTACCAAATGGTAGTAAGTCGCCAAAATCACATCTGAAAAAGATTTAATATCCAGAATATGTAAAGAACTCCTGTAATTCAACAACAAAAATACAAAAAATCCAATTTTTTTAAATGGCAAAAGACTTGAATAGATATTTCCCTAAAAAGGATATACAAATGACCAATAAGCACATGAAAAGATGCTCACCATCATCATGAAAACCATGATGAGATTCCTCTTTTCTCCAACAAGGATAGGTTTTATCCATATAAATGGAAAATAGCAAGTGTTGGTGAGAATTTGGAAAAATAGGGACCTTCATGCATTTCTGGTAAGAGTATAAAATGGTGCAGTCTCTGTGAAAAGCAGTTTGGCAGTTAATCAGAAAGTTGGACATAGAATTACCATATGACCCAGCAATTCTACACCTAGGTATATACTCAGAAGAATAGAAAACAGGGCCTCAAACACATAATTGTACACCAGTATTCATAATAGCATTATTCACAATAGGCAAAGAGTAGAAACAATCCTGTTTCCATCAACAGAGAGATGCAGTAAAATATTATTCATCCATAAAAAAGAATGAGGTTCCGATACATACTACCATATGGATGAACCTTGGAAACATTATGTTGAATGAAACAATCCAGACACAAAAGGACAATAGTTATTATTACGCTTATATGAAATATGCAGAATAATCAAATTCATAGAGAGAGAAAGTAGATTACAGTTTACCAGGGGTCTTGTGGGGGTGGGGGAAAATGGGGAATTATTGCCTAAAAGGTACAGAATTTCTGTTTGGAGTGATGAAAAGGTTTTGGTAACTGAAAGTGGTGATGTTAGGACAACATCATGAATGTAATCAATGACACTCAACTGTTCACTGAAAATTATTAAAATGGGAAGTTTATGATATATAGTTATTTATATTATCTCAATAAAATTTTTAAAAATACAGTGATTTATGGACAGTGATGAATAACTTGACAGGTGTCTCAGGGTCCTGAAAGGAGCAAGATTTTAAGACCAGTAAGAGAAATCTAGATATAGATGCTCCTAAACTAAGGGCACAAAATATGAAAATATTGCATCTCAGCAGTAGACAGAGAGAGTATCCATTGCAGAGGAGGCACTGAAAATCCAGGTGG
Organism: Tolypeutes matacus; assembly: GCA_026826555.1. Taxonomy (NCBI): domain Eukaryota; kingdom Metazoa; phylum Chordata; class Mammalia; order Cingulata; family Chlamyphoridae; genus Tolypeutes; species Tolypeutes matacus. Next base: position 2,353,853 of record JAKSZT010054464.1, on the reverse strand, counting down.
ACAGGATGCTTCTCATGGAGGCGTGTCAGCCTTCCTTCACAGCCATCTCATTCCTGGGGCAATGCATTCATACATGACTTAGCCATCATGGCAGAGATGAAAGCGATGCCTGAGATTAACAGGACTTTCCCCAAAACTAATCTAGTGACTGCAACCACTGAACACCTGACCTGTCAGAAGCAGAGACAAATTCTGAGCCCACACTACAGTACCAGCCATCAGCGTCTTAGTGGCCAGTTGATGACATTGGACCATTCTTTCCTGGAAGGAAAAATAATTCATCCTTATTGGATTGTAGGAATTTGCCTTTCCCACAGAGTGCCACAGCCTATGCAAGGGCTCATTGATGATTTACAGTTAGGAGATCCAGCATAGCATCTCCTTGAACCAAGAGACTCACTTGAAGGTAGAGGAACTGCTCTCATGAGGTACAATGGTCTAATATGTATTTCCTCATGTAGACGTTGACAAGATCACAGAACAGTGGAATTTTCTGAAAAAGAAGGCATTAAAAGAAAAAAAAAGGAAAAAAGAAAAGAAAAACAAAGCAAAAAAAAAACCCACAAAAATAAAATGAAGGCATTAGACCTGAGGATGTCACAGCACAGTGCTGCAGTGCTGTCTTTTAAGATGTAATACTTACTTTGAACTAATGGCCGGTATATGGTCCTGTGCTCCCAACATCTAGGTTACAGGGTCTAAAAACAAGGTGTGGACATAGAATTGGCCCCTTTGATCACTCCCAGGGAGGCACTTGGGGACTTGGTGCTTTGTATCCCTTCATCTTTACTTTCTGCTGAACTAAAGTTTTTGGTTATTAATGTTGGATTACTTCTGCCAAGCACTACCGTAAGGTTCCACTAAACTTAGAGCTATGAGTTTAATACAGTTATTTGGGGTTCCTGATGCCTGTAGATAAGGAAGCAAAGAAGGAAAATACCATAGTTGCAGAGGTAATTGACCCTAATTGTCATGTGAAAGGAGGGTGGTATTACAGCAAAAGGTCAAATAAAACCTACCTGGATTCACTAGGGTGTGCCTTGGTGTATACATGCTCCCCAGGGTTAACCATGAATGGACAATTTTCTGACCACAGCCTAACAAGGACACAGTAACCAGGAGATTAGATCTCTAGGGGATAGAGGCCTGGATTATGCACATGGCAAACATGTCCTCCAGGTTCATCCATGTTGTCATATGCGTCACAACTTCATTTCTTCTTACAGATACAGAATAATATTCCACCTAGTGTATACACCACAAGTTGTTTATCCATTCATCAGTTGATGGACACCTAGGTTGTTTCCATCTTTTGGCAATTGTAAATAATGCCGCTATAAACATCAGTGTGCAGAGGTCTCTTCGTGTCACTGCTCTCAGTTCTTCTCGGTATATGTCTAGCAATGGTATAGCCCGGTCCCCTGGCAAATCTATATTCAACTTCATTAGGAACTGCCAAACCGCCCTATAGTGGCTGTACATTTCTACCTTCCCACCAACAGTGGATAAGTGTTCCTATCTTTCCACGTCCTCTCCAACACTTCTAGTTTTCTGACTTTTTCATAGTGGCCATTCTAATAGGTGGGAAATGATATCTCATTGTGGTTTGATTTGTATTGCCCTCATTGCTAGTGATGTTGAACATTTTTTTATATGTTTTTCACCATTTGTATTTCTTCTTTGGACAATTGTCTATTCAAGTCTTTTTGGCCATTTTGTTATTGAGTGGTTTGTCTTTTTGTTCTTTTGAGATGTAATATCTCTTTATATATCATGGATATTAAACCCTTATCAGATATGTGATTTCCATATTTTTGGCCATTGAGCCGGCTGCCTTTTCACCCTTTGGACAAAGTCCTCTGAGTGCAAAAGAAAACCAACAACAACAAAAAAAAAACTTAAATAGATCAAAAAAAATCAAAAGTACTTTATTTTATTTTATTTATTTATTTATTTATTTTTGCTTACATAAAATGTTATATATATATATATATATATAATTTAAAAAGTGCTTAGACTACACAGAAATTACAGGGATGCCCATGTTCCCCACCTCCCACACCTCCCACAACATCCCACACAAACATCCTTCATCAGTGTGGCTCATCACACTCAATGGATATACACATCCTGGGGCCTTGCCACCAAGCATAGACCACAGTTCACATCGTAGACCACACTCTCTCCCACACAGTTCTGAGTGGTATGTGCTGATTTAAAATGGCCTACATCCGTCGCCACGACGGCACTCAGGACAACCCCCAAGCCCTGAAAAAGCCCCTGTATTCCAACTGCACTTCCCCTCCCTTCCCCAAAAGTGTCCAGTGGCCACTGGCTCCACCTCACTGTTATAATTTCTTCCATTGCTAGAATCACCATATGTGTACAACAGAATACCATTAAGTCCACTCTAGTCTATAGTTCTTGCCCCAGTCCTGAGTGGAATGGGATGGTGATGTCTACTACACCTCCAAGTGAGAGAGGGCTTATATCCCATGGATATGGTGGGTGGGATGATCCTGCCTGCAGTTGCAAGCCCTCTCCATTCCCTGGGATGGCCGTTACCCATCATTGTCTCCTCGCCAGGTGACTTGGATGAGTCCATTGAGCTGTAGAGTAGGAGTTGCAGCTCCACCGTGATTCCAGGCACACCTGGCACATAGGTAGGCCAGAGGCTCCAGTCTCTGGAAGTATACCTAAAAACTCCAGCATCACATATAGGTTTGAATAGAAGGGACTGATGAACCCTGTGCAGGGAGGAGTTATTTGAGTCCAACTCTGTCACTCTCAGGAACACAGATTCCAAAAAAGAGCCCACTGATAAGGCGTCAGTCTCTGGAGCTATCCCCACTTATATAGGACCTGGGTGTCTCCAGAGCCCTCAGGAGCCCCTCTGTGTGGGGTGATATCCACTTTGATGTTCTACGAGATCCTACTGAGGTGTGCGTAAGCGTTACCTCTGAGATGACCTCCCGACTCTCTTTGAAGTCTCTTAGCCACATGAACTCATTTGTCTTTACCTTTTCCCCCTTTTATTCAAGGTCTTGTTCCAGTCGTGTTGCTAGTTGGCACTTAGTAGTAATGCCTCATTGCCAGGGAGGCTCATCCCCGGGAGTCATGTCCCATGTTGGGGGGAAGGTAATGCATTCATATGCTGAGTTTGGCTTAGAGAGAGGCCACATTTGAGCAACAAGGAGGCTCTCAATTGGCAACCCTTAGGCACCCCTTAACAGTAGGCTAAGTTTCAATTACAAGAGTGAAGACTCATAAGGCTAGTCATCAATAACAAGAATTCATCAGTGGGCCATCCTCTTTTGACAGACACTGTCCCTGCACTCAGAGGACTGTTGCTGCTCCCTTGGAGAATGCGGCAGAGCTCTCCAGGCTGAGAATTCAGATTCCCTCTTTTATTGAGTGATTGTCCACCCACCGTGACCTTGCCCCATCCTTTGATCATTTGAAAAATTTTATATATCTTTCATGTATATTAGATGAACTTACTCCCATTAATCCCCCCTCCCAGACATCCCCCACCAATGATCCTCTGCAGTCCCCATTGTAACCCTTCTGTGATCTAAACCTTCCCTGAACATGAAGCCCATATAATAACCAAATACAATTAATAGGAAAAAGAAACAACAATGATAAGCTCAAATGCAAGAGATAAACACAAGGACTCAGAAAAAAGAAACAAACAAAAAAACTAAAAATGAAATATAATTAGCAGATTGGGACACTCAAATGGAAAAAATACAAAAGAAATTCCTTTTTAAAAAAAAAATTATTCTTTTTTCCTTTTATCACTGTATTATCAGATGTCCAGTGTACCGTGACCCCTTCCCCCTCTCATTCCCCAGTGTCTCCCAAATTTTCATTTAATTTTCAAAGAAGTTTTAGGTCACAGCAAAGTCACACACAGAATACTAGAGACTCCCACATACCCTCCCCCTTCCCCACCCTATATTAAAACCCTTTTTTTTTTTTTATGGATGTTAGCATTGTTATAACTGTTATACAGATAGTAAAATATAGCAACTAAACATTGTCAATGGTTTACAGTATAGTTTACAATTTAGATGGCACAGTTTAATAAGTTTTAATATTTACCATGTCCTGTGTCCATTACGGTAAGGTAATGAAAAACCTTTCCCATGTCCACTAAATACCCCATTTGATCTTAACTGTTCCTTCCTCCCCATCCCCCTGGGGCATATGACACTCACCTGTCTTGACTCATGGAATGACAAGATTCATAGTTACATGCCTTGGGTATTCCAACCTGCCCTTCCTAATCTACCCACCTGTCAATGCTGCACCACCAAACCCAATAATATCACTACCCATCTGTCCTATCCTTCAATATGAAACTATACTCTATCCCTTTACCATAGATTATGTCCATATGGGTGATGGCTCACAGCCTACTCTTCTCTTTCTCTCCCTTTTTAACCTATCTTTCAGACAATGGTTCTCAGAGACTGCTCACTTCCCTCAGTTCTAATCAGTGAGGTCATATACTGTTCATCCTTCAGTGCCTGGCTTGCTTCACTCAACATAAGGTCTTCAAGATTCATCCACGTTATTCCATGTGTTAGCACTTTATTCCTTCTTACAGCTGAGTAATATTCCATTGTATGTATGTACCACATTTTGCTTATCAATTCATCTGTTGATGGGCACCGGGGCTGATTCTAACTTTTGGCAATGGTGAACAACACCGCTATGAACATTGGTGTGCATATATCTGTTTGTGTCTTTGCTTTTCAGTTCTTCTGGGTATATACCCAGCAGTGGAATTGCTGGATCATACGGAAGATCTATCGTTAGTTTTCTGAGGAACCACCAAACTGTCCTCCACAGTGGCTGGATCATACCACAATGCCACCAGCAGTGGCTGAGGGTTCCTATTCCTCCACATCCTCTCCAACATTTAGAGTCTGCTAGTTTTTTAATAGCTGCCATTCTGATGGGTGTAAGATGGTATCTCATTGTAGTTTTGATTTGCATTTCTCTGATAGCAAGCGATGTTGAGCATTTTTTCATGTGCTTTTTAGCCATTTGTATTTCTTCCTTGGAGAAGTGTCTTTTCAGGTCACTTGCCCATTTTTTAATTGGGTTGTTTGTCTTTTTATTTTCAAGGTGTAGGATTTCTTTATATATGCAGAATATTAAGCTCTTATCAGATATATGGTTGCCAAATACTTTCTAGCATTGGGTAGGCTACCATTTTATTTTCTTAATAACACCCTTTGAGGTGCAGAAGTTTTTTATTTTGATGAGATCCCATATATCTATTTTTTCTCTTGCTGCTCGTGCTTTGGCTGTGAAGTTCATGAAACCATTTCCTATTACAAGGTCCTGCAGTGGCTTCCCTACATTATCTTCCAAGGTCTTTATGGTTTTGCTTCTTATATTTAGATCTTTGATCCATCTTGAGTTGATTTTTGTATAAGGTGTGAGATGGTATTCTTCCCTCATTCTTTTGGATATGGATATCCAGTTCTCCAAGTACCACTTGTTAAACAGGCCATTCTCTCCCAACTGAGTGGGCTTCATTGCCTTGTCAAATATCAGATAACTGTATATGTGAGGATCTATATCAGAACTCTCAATTCAGTTCCATTGGTCATAGGTCTATCCTTGTGCCAATACCACACAGTTTTGATCACTGTAGCTTTGTAGTATGTTTTAAGGTCAGGTAATGTGATACTTCCAATGTCATTTTTTTTTTTCAATATGCCTTTGGCAATTTGTGGCCTCTTACCTCTCCAAATATATTTTGTGGTTAGTTTTTCCAGTTCCTTAAAAAATACAGTGTTGATTTTTATTGGGATTGCATTAAATCTGTAGATTAGTTTGGGTAGGATAGACATCTTGATGATGTTTAGTCTTCCTATCCATGAACAGGGAATATTTTCCATTTATTTAAGTCTTCTTTGATATCCTTTAACAGTGTTGTGTAGTTTTCTGTATATAAGTCCTTTACATCTTCAGTTAAATTTATTCCTAGGTAATTGATTCTTTTAGTTACTATTGTAAATGGTATTTTTTTCATGATTTCCTCCTCAGTTTGCTTGTTATTGGTGTACAGAAATGCTACTGATTTTTGAACATTGATCTTATAGCCTGTGACATTACTGAACTCCTTTATAAGTTCTAGAAGCCTTGTTGTAGATTTTCCAGGGCTTTCTACGTATCTGAAAATTATGAAATTTTTACTTCTTCTTTTCCAATCTGGATGCCTTTTATGTCCTTTACTAGCCTCAGTGCTCGCACAAGTACTTCTAAGACAATGTTAAATAGGATTGGTGATAGTGGACATCCTTGTCTTGTTCTCAATCTCACAGGGAAGGCTTTTAGGATTTCACCATTGAAAATGATGTTAGCTTTGGCGTTTTCATATATACCCTTTATCATATTCAGAAAGTTTCCATCTATTCCTATCATTTGTAGTGTTTTTATCAGGAAAGTGTGCTGTATTTTGTCTAATGCTTTTTCTGCATCTGTTTATGTGGTGTATTACATTGATTGATTTTTTTATATTGAACCATCCTGGCATACCTGAGATGAAACCCACTTGGTCATGGTGTATAATCCTTTTGATATGCTGTTGAATGCAATTAGCAAGTATTTTGTTGAGGATTTTAGCATCTAGGTTCATTAGAGAAATTAGTGTGTTATTTTCCTTTCTTCTGGTATCTTCATTTGGTTTTGGTAATAGGGTAATGTTGGCATCGTAGAATGAGTTAAGCAATATTCTTTCTACTTCTGTTTTTTGGAAGAGCTTAAGCAGAATTGGTGTTAGCTCTTTCCGGAATGTTTGGTAGAATTCAGCTGTGAAGCCATCTGGTCCTGGGCTCTTCTTAGTTGGGAAGTTTTTAATGACTGAGTCTATCTCTTTAATTGTAATTGGACTGTTGAGTTCATCTGTTTCTTCTTTCATCAATGTAGGCTGCTTGTGAGTTTCTAGAAACTTGTCCATTTCATCTAAATTATCATTCTTGTTGGCATATACTTTTTCAAAGTATCCTCTTATGATACCCTTTATTTCTGTGGGGTCAGTAGTGATATCCCCTTGCTCATTCCTTATTTTATGTGCTTGCATCTGTTCTCTCTTTTTCTTTGTTAGTCTGGCTAAGGGTTTGTCAATTTTATTGATATTCTCGAAGAACCAGCTTTTGCTTTTGCTTATTGTTTCCAGTGCTTTCTTTTTCTCTATTTCATTTAGTTCTGCTCTAATCTTTGTTATTTCCTTCTTTCTACTTCCTTTTGGTTTAGTTTGTTGTTGCTTTTCCAATTCCTCCAAGTGTGCAGTTAGGTCTTCAATTTTAGCTCTTTCTTCTTTTTTAATATATATATTTATGGCTATGTACTTCCTTCTCAGGACTGCGATGTGCTTCCTGGATCTTCACATCTATCTCTCTCAATAAGGTTGGGAAGTTTTCAGACATTATTTCCTTCAACACTCCTTCTGTTCCCTTTCCCTTCTCTTCTCCTTCTGGGATGCCTATAATGTGTATGTTTGTGCATTTTGTGTTGTCAATTATTCCCTGATTTCCTGCTGGATTTTTTCTATCTTTTGTCTATCTGTTCTACGATCTGTTTGATTTCAGATGTATTGTCTTCCACATCACTAATTCTTTCTTCTGCCTGTTCAAATCTGCTGTTATGTGAATCCAGCGTCTTTTTGATTTCTTGGATTGTGCCCTTGATCACCATCATATCCATTATCTTTTTAGGCATGTTTAAATTTTCAGTTTGTTCTCCCAGTGTCTTCTTTATATCCTTAATCTCTTCCTTCACTTCTTTAAGTTGGTCCATGAGATTTGTTTGGATAGCTTTGATTAGTTGTTCGATATTCTGCATCACTTCCTCATTTTTAGTTTGTTCATTGGACTGGTCCATATTTTCCTGTTTCTCAATGTCATTTTTAATTTTTTGTTGCCCTCTAGTCATCATTTTATCTTGATGGGTTTATTCAGTTGATTAGCTTCTCTTTTGGTCTAGAGTTTTATTTAGCTGGTTGTTCTGCGTGTGTGTTAAGTTTTCTATTTGACACTTTTTCTTCTTAGTTTAGTTCCTTGCTTCTTTCTATGTTCCCTTGAAGGCAAAAGATCAGGGCCAGAGGAATTGAAAGATGTAAGGAAGGCAGAAGGATAATAGTAATATTGATAAAAGTTAGAAGAGGGGCCAAATGAGGCTTTATAAAATGAATATTTAACTCATGTAGGCAGTGTAGAGTAATAGGAAAAAAAGTGGAGTTCCTACAATGGACTGGGAAACCAAATAGAGGAATATATATATATAGTGATTTAGAAGGCTAGAATATGAGGAGGGATAGAAATAATGAAGAAAGGGCTGAAAGGAAAGAGTTAATATTAATTTAAAAAGAAGAAAACAAAATAGATGGAATAGAAATTGACACCCTTAAGTTTTGGGCATATGAAAAAATGTGGTATATAAGAGCCATAACAGAAAGCAGAAGGCAGAAAGATGAAGGAAGGATAAGCAATAGTTTGGAATACAAAATCAATATAGACAGAGAATGGGAAATTACTGAAGAAGAAGTACATCAAAGAAGTGCCAAGCTAGCAGCACCTAATTTTTTTAAAAATGAAAGAAAAAAGAAAGGGGGCGGGGAAAGAGGAAAGAAAAGCAAGAGACAACAAATAAACAGAGAAAAACCAAACAACCACACAGGCAAGCAGTCAAACAGAGCTAAGGAGGATCAATGATTCCCCAAGGGTCCTCGTGGATCCTCTCTGCCTGCTTGTATTTATCAATCAATTTCCCCGCAGGGTTCTATATGCAGGTCCTGAAACAGCTTTAAGGTATTAAACTAAATTAAAAAGAATTTATTTTTCATTTATTGAAGTGACCATCTCTTTTTTTTTTGGGGGGGGGGAGGCGAAAGACAGGACCCAAAATAAATCCTCCTCTAGACCACGCCCCTCACGGAGGGGACCCTAACTGGGATCGTGGGAACTAATCAAGCATGTCCCACTTCCTGGACTCCCCAGGGGAGCTAGAGCTCTGATATTAGTCAGTGCAGAGTGCTAAAGACAGCCGACTCCGCCGCTTATGGAGCCGAGCCCCAGCATCACCGGGCTGCTGGGTAAATCAGGTTTCCTCAGCAGATTTACCTCTCCCTTCAGCCTGGCACTGCTTCAAGCTGGCTTATCTGCTCCCCAAAGAATGAAGAGGTCCAGGCAGCCAAGTCGATGGCAAAAAAATTCCCCTCCCTGTCCTCCACCAGAACCCTCCCTCTTTTGGAGAGTGCCCCCTCTTCCCAGCTCCACAGGGCCCGGGGCTTATCCTTGGGCAGCTAGGCAAATCAACTCCCTCAACAGATTCACCCATCCCCTCCACCGGGTGCTGATTCACTCCAGCTGTTTTGTCCACCCGAGGTGCAAGGAGCTCCAGGCAGCCAAATCCCCAGGAAATAAAGCTCTTTTGCCCCTTTGCCAGATCCCCCCCGCCTCAGAGAACACCCCCTCCCACTGGGCCCTGTCACCCAGTTCCCGAACCCTGGAACTCGTGGCTCCAACCACCTTTTTTTTCCCCCTAAGCGTGGGGCTCAGCCGTCTGTGTTAACCACCACAGGCAGGCTTAAAACTCACAAATCTCTACCGTTCAGTCCACGCCGTCGATCTGCACAGATAGATGTCCCAAGCTTCTCACTCCACACGCCCATAGCACAGACCCCTGGGCAGGACCTCGTCCACAATCTGCCTTGCTCTGGGAGCTTCCAGTGAGTGCCCTCCTAAACTAACGCCATCTTGTTATTTTTTTAACACCCCTCCCCATAGGGCTCCCTCATCTGTCTGTTCATCCTCATTAGGAGACACCAGGAGCCAAACCTGAGACCCCCATGTAGGAGGTGAGTGCCCGATTGCTTGAGCCACATGCGCTCCAAAGTATGTTCTTAAAACCAGATCCATTTAAACTACAAATCGTTAAGAAAAAATGGAAATTAAGAAATATACTTTAAAACTAGATATCTGTCCAAAATATTAAAATGCAAATTTTAGATGAATTATGCCCAAAAATGTACATATCAAAACTTGTGGAATTAAAATAACTTAGAATTTAGAGAAAAATTAATAGCCCTAACTTAGGCTATTATAAAAGAAAAACGGCTAAAATTAAAGGGCTAAACATACATTGAGACTTGTAGCACTTTGGCGTTGTTTATGAATTCCAAAAATAATTATTGGATTATGTTTGTAAGCTGGTCTGTGTGAGGCATCACTATAAATTGAATAAATTGTGATTAGGACTTTGATTGGACATGTCAGTAGGGTGTTGAGAGAAAAGTTATAGCAAAGGACAGAGTTGGGAGTTTTGAGCTGGAGCCCGGGAGGTAAACATACAGGAGAAGAACACAGAGGAAGAGAGAGAACTCCACAGACATGGCAGAGGCCCTGGGAAGAGAGAGGAGCCGTTCACCTGATAGTCTACAGCTGACCTTGTGGAGAGAACAAGCCTAAGCCCAGAGAGAATCGAGCCCTGGGGAGAGAGACAAAGCCTAGAGAGCTTGATGGCCTATAGCTGATATTGGAAGAAGCTGGGACCACGGAGACTTAAGAGGAAGAAGAAGGATCAAAATCGGCAGCCATCTTGCTCCAACACGTGGCAACAGACTTTGGTGAGGGAAATAACTTATGCTTCATGGCCTGGTAACTGTAAGCTTCTACCTCAAATAAATACGCTTTATAAACTCCAACAGATTTCTGGTATATTTGCATCAGCACCCCTTTGGCTGACTAATACAAGATATTAAGAATAAAAATGCATAATAAACCTAAAGAAAATAGAGGGAGGGAAAAAATAAATACAAAAATATAACTAAAGAAACTAATGAAAGAGAAAATAAGCATAAAGAGGATCAACAACAGCAGAAAATCAAAACAACTAATATCTCTGCCAGGACATTTCATGTCAAGAGTAATATATCTAAAACTGAACCCCTATTTCCCCAACAAACCTCTCTTTGTACCTCAGGCAGCAAGTCTTCCCATAACTTCCCACATGGCTGCCCTGTCATCAGACCTCCTCCAGCACCTGTGACCAGAGGGGCTGAGGTTTCTCTCAGTCCCCCTGCTTTGGCCTCAGATTTTGGTCGCCCCTGCCTGCCTGCCCCACAGAGGGTCACACAGTTATCCTGCTCTCCACCCAGCCTTTCTCATAAACACTCCTTTAAAGTGCATGAAAGAGAAGGAGCAAGCATGAATCACATCTGTCTGGGAACCTGGTGATTCCAAACTTTCCCAAAAGCCTGTTTGGTGCTCACCGGTGCTCCTAGCAGCATTATTCCCATGTGCCAAAAGACTGAAACAACCC
>JAKSZT010054464.1:2214785-2287510 GCA_026826555.1 Tolypeutes matacus | reverse complement strand
GACAGTGTCTGCTGGTCTCTCCCATCATTTCAAGTTTCATTGATTTCAGCTTCTTGCTTCTATGGCTTTCTCTCTGCTCTCTCCTCTTCCTTCTCCCTACTCCCTTCTACCTTCTTCCTTTTCCCTCTTCTCTCTCTCTTTCTCTCTCTCTCTCTATCTCTATCTCTCTCCCTCCCTCCCTCCCTTCTATTCATTCCATTTATAACAGACTCCAGTAATAGGATTAAGTCCCATCCTGAATGAGGTGGGTCACACCCTAACTGAATTAGCTTCACCAAAAGATCCTCCTTACAATGGTTTCACACCCACAGGAATGGATTGGATTTAAGAACATGTTTTTCTGGGGTGCATGCAATGTCAAACACCAAAATGATTTACCAATTCAACTACAATACCAATTAAGACCCCAAGAGCCTTCTGTGCAGAAATGGAAAAAAAAAAAATCATCAAATTAATGTGGAAAGTTAAGGGGCCCTGAGTAGTCAAAACCATCTTGAAAAAGAACACATTTGGATGACTCACATGCACTGATTTTAAAACTTACTACAAAGCTACAGTAATAAAAAAAAAAAAAGTGAAGTACTAGTATAAAGACAGTGGAATAAAATTCTGGCCTCAGAACTGATCCCTCACATCTATACCTAACTGATTTTGACAAGGCTGCCAGGTCAGCTCAATGGGGAAAGAACAGTCAATTAAAGAGATGGCATGGGAAAACTGGATACTCCTATGCAAAAGAGTGACAGTGGATCCCTAAGTCACACTATAAACAAAAAATAACTCAAAACATTTTTTTTTAAAAAAACTAAATATAAGAATCAAACTATAAAACTTTGAGGGGAACATCTATAAGAATTTTTATTAGGCAATAGATTCTCAAGCTTTACAACAAAAGAAAAAAAGATAAACAAAAGTTCTAACCAGAATCACTAGTCAAGAAAAAGAAATAAAAGGCATCCAAACTGGAAAGGAAGAAGTAAAACGTTCACTATTTGCAGATGACATGGTCCTATATATAGAAAGACCTGAAAAATCTATAAGAAAGCTATTAGAACTCATAAACACACTCAACAAAGTTGAGGGGTATAAGATCAACACACAAAAGTCAGTAGTGTTTCTATACACTAGCAAAGAGAAAGCTGAGAAAGAAATCAAGAAAAAATACCATTTACAATAGAAGCCAAAAGAACCAAATACCTACGAATAAATTTAATCAAGGAAGTAAAGAGCTTGTAGATAGAAAACTAAAAAACATTGCTAAAAGAAATCAAAGAAGACCTTAAAAATAAAAGGATATTCTTGTTCATGGATTGGAAGACTAAATATCATTGAAATGCCAATTCTACTCAAAATGATTTACATATTCAATGCAATCCCAATCAAAATTACAATAGCCTTCTTTTCAGGAATGGGAAAGCCAATTCTCAAATTTATTTGGAAGAGCAAGGGTCCCCAAATAGCCAAAAACATCCTGTAAAAGAAGAACAAAGTTGGAGAACTCACAATTCCTGACGTTAATCCATATTACAATGATACAGTGGTCAAAAGACCATGGCAGTGGCACAGGATAGATATATCAACCAATGTAATCAAATTGAGAGTACATAAATAGACCCTCACATCTATGACTGATTAAAATTCACAAAGTTGTCAAGTCCATTTAAGTGGGTAAGAATTACCTATTCAACAAATGATGCTGGGAGTACTGGATATCCATACACAAAAATGACAAAGGATCCCTATTCACACCATATACAAAAATTAACTCAAATGGATCATGGACCTAAATTTAAGAGCCAGGATGACAAAACTCCTAGAAGAAAATGTAGGGAAGCATCTTCATGATATTGTGTTAGGCAATGGTTTCTTAGACTTTACACCCGTAGTACAAGCAAGGATAGAAAAAAATAGATAAATGGGACCCCTGAAAATTAAAAACTTTTTTCCTCAAAGGATTTTGTCACAAAAGTGAAAGGACATCTTAATAAATTGGAGAAATGATCTAGAAACCACATATACAATAAGGATTTTAACATTCAGAATATATAAAGAAATCCTACAAATTAACAACAAAAAGACAAACAACCCGATTTAATAATGGGCAAAAGACTTTGAATAGACATTTATCCAAAGAGGACAGACAAATGGCTAAAAAGTACATGAAAAGATGCTCAACATCACTAGCTATTACAGAAATTCAAATCAGAAGCTCAAGATATCATTTCATGCCCACTAGAATGGCTATTATTTTAAAAATTACAAGAGTTGAAGAGGATGTGCAGAAATAGGAACACTCAATGTAAAATGGTGCAGCCTATGTAGAAGAAAATCTGACAGTTCCTCAGGAAGCTAAATATTGAATTACCATATGAACTGGCAATCCCATTACTAGGTATATACTCAGAAGAACTGAAAGCAGGGGCACAAACTGATATTTGCACACCAGTGTTTATAGTGGCATTATGCACAACTGCCAAATGATGGAAGCAACTGAAGTGTCCATCATCCAATGAATGGATAAACTAAATTGGTATATACTTACGATGGAACATGGTTCAACTGTAAAAAGGAATGAAGTCCTGATGTATGCGACAGCATGGATGAAACTTTAGGACATTATCTTGAGTGAAATGAACCAGACACAAAAGGACAAATATTGTATGACACCACTGATATGAACTAATTATTATAAGCAAATCTGTAGAGATAGAATCTAGAATATAGGTTGCCAGGACATGGGTTGGTGGTAAAGAATGAGGAGCTGGCACTTAATTTGCCCAGAATTTCTATTTAGGGTGATTGTAAAGGTTTGGAAGTATATAGTGGTGATTGTAGCACATTATTGTTGAGTGTAATTAACAGCATTGAATTACATCCATGAATATGGCTGAACAGGGATGGTTTTGGTCATGTTACTAGATTGAAAGTTAGAAGATAAAACTTGGGACTGTATGACACAGCGAACCTTGTTGTGGTTGATGAACTGGGATTAATAGTACAATTATAAGAATGTTCTTCCATGAGTTATAACAAATCTATGACACTAATACAAGGTGAAAATAATAAGGTGGTCTATGGGGAAATACACCAAATATAAAGTATGAAAAAAGAAATAATAGAGCATTAATAGAACAAAGAAATAAAAAACACATAATCATCTCAGTTGGCGCATAAAAGGCATTTGATAGAAGTTTCATGACAAAAATACTCAGAAACTACGAACAGAGAGGAACTTCCTCAACATGACAAAAGGTGTTTATGGAAAATTCACAGGTAATATCATGTTTAAATCATTCAGAAAACTTTCCATCAAATATGAAGAACAAGACAAGGAAATGCCTGGTTCACCATTATTAGCCAGAGCAATTAGGTAAGGAAAAAACAAAAAGCATCCAAAATGGAAAAGTAGTAAAGCTTATCTCTATTCACAGACAACCTGATCCTATATCTAGAAAATCCCCCCAAAAATACACAAGAAAACTTCTAGAGCTAATAAAAGAATTCATCAAAGTGATGAGGTACCAACCAGTAATCAAAAATTAGCTGTGTTTCAACAGAACCAGCAATGAACAATCCAAACAGTAAATCGAGGAGACAATTCCATTCATAAAAGCATCTAAAAAATAACAAGATATCTAGGAATAAGGTGAAGGTCTTGAAGCTTCCTAAACACTGTTGAAATATATTAGAGAACTTCATGAATGGCAATACATCCCTTTTCGTGAGCTGGAAGACTTAATATTGTTAAGATGTCTATACTACCCAAAGCTTTCTAGAGATCAAGGCAATCCAGATTGAAATTCCAGCAGCCTTTTTTGCAGAAGTAGAAAAGTTGATCCTCTCATTAATATGGAACTGCCAATAGCTTAAACAATCTTGAAAAAGTTGAAAAAGGACTCACCCTCCCCAAATTCATTAGGTCCTTGATTCATTCTGAATTAATTTTTGTATAAGGTGTGAGATAGGGCTCCTCTTTCTTTCTTTTGGATATGGATTTCCTGTTCTCTCAGCATATTTGTTAAATAGATTGTTCTGGCCAAGCTGGTAGGGTCTGACAGCCTTGTCAAAAGTCTCTTTCTCTGTGAGGGTCTATTTCTGAATTCTCAATTTGATTGCTTTGGTCAATATATCTATCCTGTGCCAAGACCATGGTCTTTTTTTTTTTTAGGTACTGGGGGAAGGGTTTGAACTCAGGACCCTGTATGTGGGAAACAGGCATTCAACTGTTTGAGCCACATTCATTCCCACCATGGTCTTTTGACTACTATAGCTTTGTAATATGCAATGTCAGGAAGTGTGAATTCTCCAACTTTGTTCTTTTAAAGATGTTTTTGGCTATTCAAGGCCCCTCACCCTTCCAAATAAATTTGATAATTGGCTTTTCCACTTCTGCAAAAAAGGCTACTAGGATTTTTATTAGGATTGCACTGAATCTGTAAATCAGTTTGGGTAGAATTGACATCTTAACAATATTTAGTCTTCCAGTCCAGTAACACAAAATATCCTTCCATTTATTAAATCTTTTTCAGTTTCTTTAGCAATGTTTTATAGTTTTCTGATGGGTCCTTTATGTGCCTGCTTAAGTTTATTCCTAAATATTTGATTCTTTTAGTTGCTATTATAAATAGAATTTTTTTCTGATTTCCTTCTCAGATTGCTCATCAGTAGTATATAGAAATGCTGTTGGTTTTTTGCATATTAATCTTGTATCCCACCACTTTGCTGAACTTTGTCTATTACTTCTAGAAGTTTGTTGTGGACTTTTTCAGGATTTTCTAGACATAGGATCATATCACCACAAATAGTGAAAGTTTTACTTCTTCGTTTCCTATTTGGGTGCCTTCTATTTTTTTTTTTATCTAGCCTGATTATTCTAGCTAGAACTTCTAGCACAATATTGAATAACAGTGGTGACAGTGGGCATCCTTGTCTTGTTCCTGAATTCAGGAGGAAAGCTTTCAGTCTTTCACTGTTGAATACATTGCTAGCTGTAGGTTTTTCTTATATGCACTTTACCATATTGAGAAAATTTCCTTGTACTCTTATATTTTGGAGTTTTTTGTCAAGAAAAGATGCTGTATTTTCTCAAATGCCTTTACTGCATCAATTGAAAGGATCATGTGATTTTTCTTCTTCAATTTTTCAATGTGGTTTATTACACTAATTGATTATCATTTGTTGAACCACTCTTTCATACTCAGGATAAAACCCACTTGATCATGGTATAAAATTCTTTTAATGTGCTTTTGGATGTGGTCTGCAAGTATTTTGTTGAGGATTTTTGCATCTATATTCATTAGAAATATTGGTCTGTAATTTTCTTTTTTCATAGCATCTTTATCTGGTTTTGGTATTAGGGTGATGTTGGCTTCATAGAATGAGTTTGGTAGAGTTCTTTCCTGTTCAGGCTTTTTTGGAAGAGTTTGAGCAAGATTGGTATTAGATAGTCTTTGAATGATTGGTAGAATTCACCTGTGAAGCCACCTGGTTCTGGGCTTTTCATCTTTGGGAGGTTTTTGATGACTGTTTCAATCTCTTCACTGGTGATTGTTCTGTTGAGGTCTTTTATTTCTTCCAGGGTCAGTGTAGATGGTTTGTGCATTTCTAGGAATTTGTGCATCTCATCTACATTGTCTCATTTTTTGGCATACAGTTGTTCATTAGTATCCTCTTATGATCTCTTTTATTTTTGTGGGGTCAGTGGTAATATCCCACTCTCATTTCTGATTTTATTAATTTGTGTCTTCTCCCTTTTTTTTCTTTACAGTCTAGCTAAGGGTTTGTCGATTTTGTTGATCTTCTCAAAGAACCAGCTTTTGGTTTTATTGATTCTCTTTATTGTTTTGTTGTTGTTGTTGATTTCATGTATTTCTGCTCTGGTCTTTACTATTCCTTTCCTTTGGCTTGATTTGGAAGTAGTTTGCTATACTTTTCCTAGTTCCTACAGGTGTGCAGTTAGATATTCAATTTTAGCTCTTTTTTTCTTTTTTTAATGGAAGCATTGAGGGCTATAAATTTCTCCCTCAGCACCTCCTTTGTGGTGTTCTATATGTTTTGATATGTTGTGTTCTCATTTTCATTCATTTCAAGATATTTACTGAATTCTCTTGAAATTTCTTCTTTGACCAACTGATTACATAGAAGTGTGTTGTTTAATTTCCATATGTTTATGAATTTTCCATTTTTCTGTCCATTAATTATTTCCAGCTTCATTCTGTTATTATCAGAGAAAGTGTTTTAAATAATTTCAATCTTTTTTAAATCCATGAGTTCTTGAAAAGAAAGTATATTCTGCTGTTTTGGGGTGTAATGCTCTATAAATGTTTGCTAGATCTAGTTCTTTATCATATTTTCTATGCCCTCTGTTTCTTTATTTATCTTCTGTCCAGTTGTTCTATCCAATACCGAAAGTGGTATATTGAAGTGTCCAACTATTATTGTATAGACATAGATTTCTCCCTTCAGTTTTTCCAGTGTGTGCTTCATGTATCTTAGGGCACCCAGATTAGGTGCATACATATTTATTATAGTTACTTCTTCTTGGTGAAATTATCCTTTTAATTAATATATAATGACCTTCTTCATCCTTTATAATGGTTTTGCATTTAAAATCTGTTTTATTCCGATATTAGTATCACTACTCCAGATCTTTTTTGGTTACTATTTACATGGAGTATTTTTTCCCAACGTTTCACTTTCAGCCTGCTATGTTCTTACGTCTGGGGTGAGTCTCTTGTAGACTGGATATAGATGGGTCACATTTTTTACAGATTCTATCATTCTGTGTCCTTTGATTGGGGAGTTCAATCCACTAACATCCAATATTACTACTGTAAAGGCATTACTCACTTTGTCTATTTTTTCCTTTGGCCTGTTGTCATATTGTACTGTTGTCTATCTTTTTTACCCTTTAATTTACCCATCCTAATAATCTTAATTTCTACATTCTTCTTCAGGTCTCTCATCCTTGTTTCTTTCCTTTCAGACTGAAGTACTCTTCTTAGTATCTCTTGTAATTCTGGTCCTTTGGTAACATACCCTTCCAGTTTTTGTTTCTGTGTGAAGACTTTAAACTCACCCTATTTTTGAAGGAAAGTTTTACATATACAGAATTCTTGGGTGGCAATTTTTCTCTTTCAGTACCTTAAATACATCATACCACTTTCTCCTCACCTCCATGGTTTTTTATGAGATGTTGGCATTTAATCTTATTGCGATGCTTTGCTTTTCTCTTGCTGCTTTCAGAGTCCTCTCTTTATCCCTGATATTTGTCATTCTAAACAGTAAGTATCTTGGAGTAGGTCTGTTTGGAATTATTCTGTTTGGGGTATGTTGTCTTTCTTGGCTATTGATACTTATGTCTTTCATAAGGGTTGGGAAGTTTTTGGTCATTATTTCCTCAAATATTATTTCTGCCCCTTTTCCATTCTCTTCTCCTTCTGGGACACTGATAACACATATGTTTGTGCATTCTGCATTGCCATTCAATTCCCTGAGACCCTGTTACATTTTTTCCATTCTTTTCTCTTTCTGTTCTCCTGTCTTTTCCTGTTCAGATGTTCTGTCCTCAAAATCACTAATTCTGTCTTCAGGCAATTCAAATCTACTGTTGTGTGCCTCTAATGTTTTGGTTTTATTGTTGTTCGTGGTGGTGGGTTTTTTTGTAACAATGCTTCAATATTTGTTCATCAATTGTAACAAATGAACCTAAATAATTTAAGATTAGTAATAGGGGAAAATGTGAGAAGGGGAGGGGGTGAGGTATATGGGAATCCCCTATACTTTTTTGTGTGTGTATGTGGGTAAAAATCAAATTTTTCACAATACAAACCAATATTTGTAAAATGATATATAGATATATATGTGTATATGTGCATTTGCTTACATAAATGTTTTTTTTTTCATATATATTTTAAAAGATGCTTACATTACATAAATGTTACACAAAAATTACAGGGATTCCCATGATCTCCACCTCCCACACCTCCCACAAAACATTTTTCATTAGTGTGGCACATCACCTGCAATGGATATACACATCCTGGGGCTTTGCCACTAAGCATAGACCACAGTTCACATCGTAGACCACACTCTCTCCCACACAGTTCTGCATGTATATGCTGATGTAAAATGCCCCATATCTGTCATTGTAATGTCACTCAGGATCATTCCCAAGTCCTGAAAAAGCACCTGTATTACAACTGCTTTTCCCTTCCCTGCCCCAAAAACATCCAGTGGCCACTGGCTCCACCTCACTGTTGTAATTTTTCCATTGCTTGATTCATAATATGTCTACCTCAGAATACCATCAAGTCCACTCTAGTCCATAGCTCTTCCCCCACTCCTGAGGGGACTGGAATGGTGATGTCCACTCCACCTCCAAGTGAGAGGGGGCTTATATCCCATGGATATGGTGGATGGGATTATCCTGCCTGCAGCTGCAGGCTCCCTCCATTCCCTGGGATGACTGTTGTCCATCATCGTCTCCTCACCAGGTGACTTGGGTGAGTCCATTGAGCTGTAGAGTAGGAGTTGCAGCTCCACCGAGATTCCAGGCACACCTGGCACATAGGCAAGCCAGAGGCTCCAGTCCCTGGAAGTATACCTACAAACTCCAGCATCACATATAGGTTTGAATAGAGGGGACTGATGGACCATGTGCAGGGAGGACTTATTTGAGTCCTACTCTGTCACTCTCAGGAGCACAGATTCCAAAGTAGAGCCCACTGATAAGGCATCAATCTCTGGAGCTATCCCCCCTTATATAGGACCTGGGTGTCTCCAGAGCCCTCAGGAGCCCCTCTGTGTGGGGTGATAGGCACTTTGATGTTCTACGAGATCCTACTGAGGTGTGCATAAGCGTTACCTCTGAGATGACCTCCTGACTCTCTTTGAAGTCTCTTAGCCACATGAACTCATTTGCCTTTACCTTTTCCCCCTTTTATTCAAGGTTTTTTTTCCAGTCGTGTTTCCAGTTGGCACTTGGTATTCATCCCTCGTTGCCAGGGATCTAATGTATTTTTAATCTCATCCATCGTGTCTCTCAGTCCCATAAGCTCTGTTACTTTCCTTTGCAGACTTTCAAACTGTTCTTTATGCATATCTAGTGTCTTTTTAATATCCTTTTTTCTCTTTAGTCATATTTTCCTCCAATTCTTTGAATTGATTTAGGAGATTTGTATGATTATCATTGATTAGTTGTCTTAAATCCTGTATCTCATCAGGATATTTGTTTTGTTCCTTTGTCTGAGTCATCTCTTCATGTTACTTAGTATGGCTTGTAATTTTTTGCTGATGTCTAGGCATCTATATATGTTGATGAATTTACTCTGATGGTTAATTTCTCTCTCCTGCCTGGTGTTTTGTTTTGTTTTGTTTTGTTTTGTTTTGTTTTGTTTTGTTTTTCACAGCTCTACTTTGATTTTTGGTTCAACTTATTCTAAGTCTCTAAAATTGCCCAGCTTAAGTTATCAAAATCAGGCCAGGGACTCACTAATGGGGCACAGATTTTTTCCCAAGAGTTGGTCAAAATAGAGACCTAAAAGCAATTTTTCTCCTTGCAATTTCTTGGCCGACCCTTAGATGGTGCTCGTCAGCAAACCTTTCCAGGGAGGTGTTTTTTTCCAACCTCCATTTTCCCATGTTTCTGATCTGGCCAGAGCCAAGATTCAAAGTGGGCTCTGCTGGCCAAATTCACTGAAGAGAAGCCCCCAGACTTAGCAGTGCTCTTCCCTTGTAACAGCCTAAATGGTAGAAGATGTCTGTTCCCCTGTCAGTCAGCTGTAGCGAGCCAGGGGTTTAATCCAGGCTCAAAGTCTTGAGGGTGGGGGTTGGGAGCCCTTCCCAGCCATCATGGGAGTTTGGTATCTTGTGTTTGTTGTTTCAGGCTCTTAATCTTTCTGCCCATTGCCCTCCTGGGAGTTGCACAGCACTATCATGGTCTGCTAACCTCCAAAGCAGGTCCCTCCAACAGC
Source organism: Tolypeutes matacus (assembly GCA_026826555.1). NCBI lineage: Eukaryota > Metazoa > Chordata > Mammalia > Cingulata > Chlamyphoridae > Tolypeutes > Tolypeutes matacus. The sequence goes on along the minus strand of JAKSZT010054464.1, from coordinate 2,277,536 downwards.
TTTTGTCTCTTTTTCCATTGTTTTGTGAGAGAGTTGAGCCCTGCCTAATCCAACCCCATCTTACTGGAACTCCCACCAAGTATTTTTTTTTTTTCACTTATTGCTAGCCACAACCATGAAATACTAGGGACAAGCCAGTGTATATTTAACAAAGGGCATCAGATGAAATGAGTGGTACAAGGGAGGGACATTAGCACACCTGTTTCTGCCTAGATCTTTTCCCGTTGGCAGTCTTCTCTACATGGTGAGGGCTGCTTATTGAGAACATCTATGGCTCTTCCTAAAAGTTTTTTAGGGGACTACAAGATCATTTTCAGTCTCCACACAGGGCAATCCAGAAATAGTTAGTATCTCTGGAAGCAGCACTCAACCAAGTGTATATGGGGAGCCAGGTGAATTAAGTGCCCCAAGCTTCCTCATCCTTTGGCTGGCATACCTCTGAAGGGCCTTTCCACTCAGTTAAAGTTCATCATGGGGATGATGTACAGTAGCCCCAAGCGGGAACCTTGCTCATTCACCCTTTCTCAGCTTCTGCCTTCACTATCTCATTTCTCTGTTCTTCTACTGGTATTTATCAGGGTCACCTCCCTAAAAACTACTAGCACTAAAGTCCTTATCTCAGGGTTCGCATCACAGAAAAAACTAAGTTTACAGAAAAAACTAAAGCAAGACCAGTAGTCAAGACTACTTTTATTCCTAATTTGTGAAGATAATTTATTTTTTTTTAATCATGATGACTTTTGGAATTAATGGGATGGTTTCCAAGCCTTAATGGAAATATTGACTTCTTGTTTAAATGCTGTTTCTTCATAGAGGAATCCCATGACAACCTTCACCAAGAAGTTCCTGTCCTTTTGATTCTTTCTTCAACTCCCATGTTTTATTTTTATCACATGGGTATCCTTTTCCAAAATTATGTTATTTGTGCGTGTGTGTCTGTTAAATGTGCCCACCATGACAATATAAATTCCATGAAGGCAGGACCTTTGTCTTCTTCACCACTGTATTTCCAGAGCATATGATAGTGCTTAAGAGATATTAAACTAAAAAAACTGAATGATTTAATGTGTCACATTAATTTAAGTTAAATGTTGGTCTATCCTTTCACTCCAGGGTAAATACTACTTGGTCATGATGTGGTATTCTTTTACTTTAAAGGTGATTTCAATTTTATAAGTTTGTGTAGCATCTGTATCTATATTCTTAAATTAAATTAGCTATTTTTATATTTTGCTCTCTGTGGTAAGCAGCTTCTAAGAAAGCACCCAATTATCCCTGCATCCTGTCTCACACCCTCGTACAATCTCATCCTCTTAAATATGGGTAGACTTATTGACTTAGATATAATGAATACAATAGAACACATGTGATGAATATCAATTGTGAAAGTAAATTATTAAAAGAACTTTGTTATCACTTTGGCTGCTCTCTCTCACTCTTTCTCAGATTGCTATGAGGCAGCCTTATAGAGAGGCCCATGTGGCAATGCACTGAGTCTGCCAACAATCAAATGAATGAGCTTAGAAAGATATCTTCCAGGAGTGGATGTGGCTCAAGCAGTTTAGCACCCATCTCCCACATGGGAGGTTCCAGGTTCGGTTCCTGGTGCCTCCTAAAGAAGACAAACAACAAGCAGACAAGGAGCAGACATCTAGCAAAAATAATGAGCAGATAACAAGAAAAACAACAAGCAAGACAAAGAGCAAACAATGAGCAGGCAACAAGCAAAAACAAAATGAGCAGGGTGCAGATGTGGCTCAAGCAGTTGGGTGCCTGCCTCCCACATGAGAGGTCCCGGGTTCAGTTCTCAGTGGCTCTTAAAGAAAAAAAAAAAAAAAAAAAAAAAAACACAAACAGACAATGAGCAAAAACAATGGGCAGACAACAAGTGCAAACAACAAGCAAAAACAACAAGCAAACAGACGAAGGAGCCATCTGGGGGCGGGGGGCGGATAAAAAAAATAAAATAGGGGTTTAAAAAAAAAGAAAGATACCTTCTCAACTCCCATCTCCCCAACGGACTTCAGAAAGAACTCAGCCCCAGTCAACAACTTGATTGCAACCTCCTGAGGGACCCTAAGGCAAAGGAAACCAGCTAAGCTGCACCCCAGACTTCTGAGTCACAGAAACTAAGCTAATCAGTGTTCGTTGTGTCTGAGCCACTATGTTTTCGGGTATGTTGTTATGCAGAGTTTCTATACTGGGGTTATTCTATCTCATAATGGTGTTGACTAGCTAACCAGTTTATTCTATCATCTCAACTATTTTTACAAATGAGTATTATCTATTCCTTGAACTTTATGCAGGGAACAACTAGCTTGGTCTGGCACATTTTGTAGGTGAAAGAGTAGAACTTTGACTACCTGAAATTTTATTTTATTGGCCCTCTCGATTGACTTACAGGTCCCTAAAAGTGTGCATGTCATTTAGGTATTAGGTATAGTTTATAGTATTCTCTTATAAATTTAAAACTCTTCTGTATCTGTAATTCATATTCCTTTTTTCCTTGTATTGCTATTTTGTTCCATCTCTTTTTCTCCCTTCATCATGTTTTGCTAAAATTTGTCTATTTTATTAATTTTCCCAAAAAAGCAGCTAGTGGTCTTATTGAACAATTCTACAGTTTTTCTTGTTTTGTTTCTTGGTCATTTATGCCTGATATCTTTGTTTACTACCTCCTTCTATTTTCTTTTAGTGTCTCTTTCTCTATTTCCCTCTCCTTCTTTCCCCCTCTCCCTCTCTCTTTCTTATTTATCTTCTTCAGTTGAATACTTAACTAATTTACTTTCAGGCTTTCTTGACTCCTGGTAAATGCACCGAAGGCGATAAATGTTCTTTAGAATGCCACTTTCATTCCATCCTGCCGGTTTCGATATATTGTGCCTTACATTTTTAAAATTAACTTTTACGTGTTCTGTGCCCAAGTGGTACATAGGAATATGTTGTGTTTTCATTTCTACATGGAGAGATTTGGGAATATATCACATTGCTGTTCATTTCAAAAATTAACAACTTGCTGCAAGGACCAGAGCCTTTGTGATTTCAGAATTTACTCAATTATCAGGAAAGGCCTCTCTAATAAGGTGACAAAGGAATAGTGACTGAATAAAATGGGGGAAAAAAACATGTTCCATAAAATATCTTGAGAAGCAACGATCCTTGCAATAGTAACAGCAAAAGCTAAGGCAATGAGGTGCAAGTGGTTAAGGGAGAACAGGAAGGTAACGTGGCTGGAAGAGAGTGGAAAGGTGGGAGAGCAGCAGGGAAGGATGTCAGAGAATTAATCAGCGACGAGATCAGGTAAGACATTGCAGGTCGTAGTAAGGAGACTGACTTTTATTCTGCGTATGATAGAAAACCTTTGCTGGGTTTTCAGTAGGGAAAGAGTGCGATTTTAATTTACACTTTTAGAGCATGTGAAGCTGGAGTAGACTCAATGAAAGTTAAGTGACTGTGCCAAGAGAGGATGATGCTTTGGGAAAGGGTGGTATGACAGAGGTGGTGAACAAAGTTTGGTTTTAAGACATTTTGAAAATAGAGCTGAACTTTCTGAAGAATTGGAATGAGAGAAAAGGAGAAATGAAGGTAATCTGAGTTTTTTACCTAAGCAGCTATAGGTGCATGGCAGTGCCCTTCGCTTGGAGGTCAAGACTGAGAAAGGCAGACTTTTTAGCAGGGTAGGAGATGTGAATCCAGTGTTCTATTTGGGGCATATTGAATGTGACTTGCTTATTAGACATCTAAAAGGCGGGGCGGGGTGAGGGGGAGAGAGAGAGATTGTGCTTCCCGTAGTCTACGTAGGGATTTGATCCACTCTGACAGAGCAAGTTGTTAGAGCAAATTTCCTAACAACTTTATAATGATTTTATTAATTTCATCTTACTTCATGCTTGTTGTTAATTTTATCTTATTTCTTCTCTTTTTCATCTTATTTTTTGCTATTTTATCAGGTCACTATCGATTTTCTGTTTCCTCCTATTGGAAAATAGTCTTATATCAACATTCTCCTTTCAGTTAAGGACATTTGGGCCAAAGGTTTCACTCGTTCCTCATATGCAGCTAGAATTCCAGCAGCCCCTTGAGTCAAGAGACTTAGCCCTCAATTGGTTTGAGGATGCTAGAGAACCTCTTTGAGAAAAATCTCATAGTATTTAAAAAGTGAAAGAGTACACATAGAACAATTCCCAGCAATAAATGGATTATTGAACATATTATGGAATAATCCATAAAACGAATATTATGTAGCTATTAAAACTATGATTTTAGAGTATTCCAAAATGACACAAAAATGCTCATGATAAAATAGTATCTATAAAAGAAAGAAAGCTACAGATAATTCATAAGAATAAGAGAAAGATGAGAGAGACTTTTAACTGAAAATAAATACAACAAATATTTAAAAATTTTAGTGGTAGAATAATGTATTATATTTATATAATAAAATCTACTTAATATATTGTTTATATAATATAAATATATTATAGTTAATGTATTATTTATATATTATAGATATATTTATTTTATCTTGATAATTTTATGGCTTTTCCTTTTTAAAACAGAAGTTATTTGGAAATCAGAATAAAGAGTAAGACATACATACATAAGCATATGTGTGTGTACATATATACATTTATGTATGAATGGAAGGATGGAGAAAGAGAGAAAGAGAAATAAAAAAATTATTGGTGATTTAGCAAAAGCATATTCAGGAGACAGATGAAGGCCGATGTCAGAAACCTGTGGGTAAATTGTCCTGCACGACATTGCAATGATAGATACAGGCCACTCTGTACTTTGTCATAACCTACAAAATTGTTGGGTTAGAGTATAGACTATAAAGTAAACTATAGTCCATGAGGAGTAGAAATACTTCAACGTGTGTCCATCAGTTGTAACAAACGTACCACACTAATGAAGGGTGGTGTTGATGTGCGACAGTGTGGGAGGGGGCGGGAGGGGGCATATGGGAATCCCCTATATTTTTAATGTAACATTTATGTAATCTAAAGCTTCCTTAAAAATAACAATTTTAAAAACAGTGAAAGGAAGATAAAGAATTGGAAAAAGAGAATGCAGACCATTATTTTCCTAAGAGGAAAGGGGTGAATTTAAGATCTCACATTAAAAAGTAAAGACAAGGAAGGTATTCTGGCCTTTTGCTTTTAAAGCAGGCAGAACGTGAGGCTGTTTACAGACTGGAGGTGAGGGAGCAATGAATTTAGAAAGAGTGTGGCAACAGGAGGAGAAGAGAGGAATTGATCAACCAGAATTCCAAAGCCTCTAATGTTGCTGAGCACAAGAAGGGCAATAAGGCTCAATTACTGAGCATCTGGTGCCTTTCTGGAAAAAAAACTAAAAAATGCCTCAGTCTAATTTATTCTCTGATGGTAAATTAACTTCCTTCTCCTTCTGCTGTAACAATTTGTACTTTGATGGTGATCTGGTTTTCTTCTCTCTGCCCTTTTGAAGAAAAGCATTTATCAAAGCTCCTGATCTTTACCTAGACCCTACACAGTGCGACGATAAACAACCTTTACTCACTCTCCTGGTGCCACCAGCCCACCCCTAGAACGCAACGGCCCTTCCCCTGACTGTTCCCTTTGATGTCCCTGACTGCCAGCCCACGGATTACACAATGTTCTTGGGTTTCCGGCACCCTTCCAAGCCTGCCTCCTGGTTCCCAATCTATCTGGCTGGGAAACAGATGTTTACAGAAAATATCAAAGAAAACACTGAAAATTCTTCCCTTGGTGGTTCCATAAGGGAACTTAATGATATGTGCTCACAAATTTGACCACTTTGCAATTCAAACTGTACTTCCAAAGCTTTTCCTCATGAACAAGAAGCCAAGAGCTGTCAGATCCATGAGAAAAATCAGTAAATTCTAGATTCATTATGCTAAAGATCCCAGGTCAGTCTGGTTTTGGTAAAAGCAGCAGTCATCAATAACCAGTGCCCACCTCAATAATCCCAAGATTCCCCTTTGAGTTTCTAGGGTCCTAGGAGAGGCTTATGCCTAGGTGCTGCTGCCCCAGACACCTCAGAGGGGAAAGAACTGAATCCAGTCTTAAAGAAAATCATCCCCAGAAATGTCAGAGTCCCCATTGGCCTTCCTAAGCTAAGGCTTGTGAGATTTGCCTCTTCCAAGACTTCCAATAGTGTTATCACAAACCTTGACTCAACTCAAGGGGTCAATTTCAAACAATCTCAATAGCCAGGACCTACTTAAATGATGTAGCTACACGTTCTGTTCACTGCAACTCTAAAATAGAACAAGCACTCAGAGGAAGCCATGTCAGAAAGGGAGCTTCCTGCTTGATACTGGAAAAAGTCACTCAGCTTGGAGTGAGATCATATCTGGGAAGTTAGGAGGATCAAGTGAGATCATAATGAGAATGTATTTTGTAGTTTTTTTAATTGTTATTCTTACTTATGCCTTCTTTAAGCATTTTCTAGGCCACCAAAACTTCTCTGGTTTTTCCTTTATCTTCATTTATTCATTTCCTTCATCACTTCTTAGACCTAAGAGGTAGAAGGAGTAAGAGGTGATTTGTGCCACTTTGTCATTTCATAAGCTCATGTTGCACTGCCATCGCTTTTTATATATGATTTGCCTTCCTAAGTGCATCACAAGTTCTCTAAGGCTCACTCTTCACTTTCTTTGTACCCTCTCACAGTACATAGAGCTGTGACGAGTAAACAATTTGTCATCACTAAAACTTTGATATTAAAGTTTGATATAAACAGTCATTCAGTCAATTGAACAGAGAGACAATCAAACAAAAACTTTTCAATGTCTCACTAGCCAGAGCACGGCTTCAAATCTAATTTTATTGCTTAAGCCTGCTAATGCACATTACTAAAAATAAAGAGGCAAGTTGTTCTATCTAGTGCTTTTATTCCTATTTTCAGGGAAATCCAGTGAATGTTTTTACTCTGTAAATGTTGCCTTAACCATGAGAAGCCATGGGAGAATGCTGATTTTTCTGCAGAAAGTCATTCTCTGTAAGTACTGTGCATTCCAGGGTCTTTACCCCATACCCTGTCAGCACTAGATGAATGTAGCTCGAATGACTGGCAGTCATGCCCATTGCATAGTGTCTCCTGATATGAAGGCTCATTGCAACTCAGAAATGTTCTTGCTTCTGAAAGGTTCAATAATCATGCAGCAACTTGCCTCCTAAGGACTAAATATATAAAGAAGTTTTCTTCATCCCAGCTACCATTTCTCTCTAACCAACTTACTCAATCGTATTCAACCATGAGGGTCTTTCTCTTGATCCTTGGAGTCCTTGCCTTCTTGTCCATGGCTCCTCTGGGTAAGATGGAAACTTTTCATTCCAGAGTTATGAAAACATAAATGAAAGGGAATACAAGGTTTTCCAAGAGTTTGAAAATAAGTTAGAGAAAGACAAATATATTGTACCATGAAAAACGTGGGAGATATATGTAGATTTGTGAGAGGTCTTCTTAGGTATATAACTAGGAGTGGGAAATGCAGGTTCTTGTAAATTTGACCATAAGATTTTACCCTTTCTTCCTATATTTCCATTTCATTGATAATCTCTTATTTCTTTCTTTTATATAATTGGTATAAATTCTTTGTTGACTATATCTTTGTAAATATCATCTCACATTATGTAACCTGTCTTTTCACTTTCTTTAATGTATCTTTTAATGAATAGCAGTTTTTAAAATTGGTAAAGTCAAGTTAATTAATCTTTTCTTTTAGAGCTAATGCTTTTTGTCTCTTATTTAACAATATCTTTACCCCAAAGTCCACAGAATATTTATTTATATTTTCTACTAAAAGTTTTAAAGTTCTGCACTTGATATATAGGTCCTTGATCTACCTGGTCTAATTTTACACATGATATGAGGTAGGGATCCAATTTCATAATAATAAATGTGTAGCTCCATTACAGCAACTAAAATGTAAAAAAAAAAAAAGCATTGATGTCTGAAATAGTAATCTTCATTTCAGGGGTCTTTGTCCTGATTTCATTGGGGTGTTTTTACTATTATTACAGCATTTCATGTAATTTTTAAGTTGCTCTTCAGTGACTTTGCCTTTGTGATGATAACGAAATTTTCTTCTATTCCAAGTTTCCTTAGAGTTTTTCATCAGGAAAGACTTATTAATTTAATAGCAGGCTTTTCTCAATCCATTTGACCTAATTATACAGTTTCCTGCCTTGACTTTTTTTTTTTAGGAGGCACTGGGAATTGAACCGGAGACCTTGCACATGGGAAACAGGTGCTCAACCATTGAGCAACACAAATTCCCCTACCTTGAATTTTTTCCATAGTTTTCCTCATTTGAATCATCCTTACATTCCTTAAACAGACATTGCTTCTTGATAGTGTTAGCCTTGTTTTGACTTCTTGAGTTACCTTCAGCAGTATTTTCCTCTAAGGTTATACTACTTTCAAAAATAAATTGGGAAAATTTCCATCATATTCTGTGCCCTTTGGTAGTTTATATAACAAATATTAGTGTTCCTTTTAAATTGAGTAAAACTTTTATGGTTTTATTTAATCTATGTGGAAAGTACTTTGTTTATGTTGGGAGTTAAGATTCCACCTTAATTTTTAACCAAATAAGTAATCATTATTACCAGGGTATTTACTGAATAATCAATTTAATCTTCCCAAATTAATTTTTAAATCTGCCACTACTACATAATAAATATATATTGATCCTTGGGTCTACAACTAGGATTTATGTTATCTCTTGACTTATTTATCTTTTCTGATGCAATATTACCTTAATTTTAAAACCCAGCAATTCAGGATTTCCCTTGTTGCTGTTCATTTTTAAATATTTTTATTGAGATATAACTCTCATACCATGTAATTCACCCCTTTGAAATGTACAGTTCGGTGGTTTTTAGTATATTCATAATGTTGTGCAACCATCACTACTATCTAATTCCAAAACATTTTTATTACTCCAACAAGAAACCACATATCGACTGGTAGGAACTTGCCCATTGCTCCTCCACTCAGCTCCTGGCAACTATTAATCTACTTTCTGTCTTTATGGGTTTGCCTATTCTGGACATTTCATATACATGGAATCATACAACATGTGGCCTTTGTATCTGGATTCTTTCACTTTCCATAATGTTTTCAAGGTTTATCCATGTTGTATCATGAATCAGTACTCATTCATTTTGATGTCTAAATAATCTTCCATTGTATGTATATACCACATTTTGTCTATTCATCTGTTGATAGATATTTGAATTGATTCCAGCTATTAACTACTGTGAAAAATGTTGCTGTGGACATTGGTATCTGTTTTAAACACTATCTGTTTGAGTTCCTGTTTTCAATTCATTTGGGTAATACCTAGGAATGGAATTTGTGGGTAAGACAGTAGTTCTATGTTTAACATTTAAAGAACTTCCAAATTGTTATCCAAACTGGATGTACCATTCTACACTCCCACAGCAATGCATGATTTCTCCAAATTTTCACCAACACTTGTTATTGTCCTTTTTTATAATAAACCATCCCAGAGTATGTGTAGTGGTTTTGATTTGGATTTCTCTAATGATTAATGATGTTGAGCATTGGCCATTTGTATATCTTCTCAGAAATGTCTTTTCAAACCCTTTTTCCATATCCTATAGGGTTGTCTTTTTATTGTTGAGTTGTAAGAGTTCTTTATATATTCTGAACAGTAAACCCTCATCAGAGATATGGTTTGCAAATATTTTCTCCCATTCTGTGGGTTGTTGTTCTTGTTTATAAATATTTTATTGGACATCCTTGCTATACCATTGTCTTAGGTTTCCAGGTCTGCTATGATAAATACCACAAACTGGTTGGCTTAAACAATAGGAATTTGTTGTCCCACAGTTTTGGAGACTAGAAGTTCACTATCAAGGTATCACCAGGCCATGCTTTCTCCCAGAATCTATAGGATTTGGCGATGGCTTTCTGGCAACCCTCCATCTTGTGGTGTTCTGTCTCCTACTGTCTCCTCTGGTTTCCACTAACTGACTGTGCTGAAACTTTCCTCTCTTTATAAGGATGTCAGCCATATTGGATTAAGGCCCACCTGATTCAATTTGGCCTTATCCAAATAGGATCTTCAAAAGTCCTATTTACAAATGAATTCATACCCACAGGACCAAGGAAGTGTTGAGATTTGAACATGTCTTTGTGGGGACATGATTCATTCTACCACAACCATCGAGTATATTTTCAGGTTCAAGTTATGGACAACCCAGACTCAATTGCCTTAAATAATACAAAAATTATTATTACACATAACAAGTCCCAAGGTTCAAAAGTTCTGAAATTGTTTAATTCAACAGATCACCAACATCATCGTGTCATAAGAAGGTCAGATTTGTCCTTGACTTGCTCTCCTCTTGGCTCCAAGATGGCTGTCATTATTCTAGAAATTATGTCCAGACCTTCTAAATTCCACCAACATAAAAGGATGGCATTTCTTCCTATGTCAGCAAGGAATATTTTCTTGGAATTCCCCCAGAAATTAGCTATATACTCACCCCCAAACTAATCACTGAAAAAGAAATGGAGAACACTTTTATTGGCTTAGACTAATGCATATTTATGCCTAGGACATCTAGAAGAGGGGTAGACAGTCAAACAAAATCAGGATTCTGGCAGCAAGGAGGAATAAATTTATCCCCAAAGCAAGTATATTTACACACTATCGTTTTGTTTTGCCACATTGTTTATTTTTGGTATCTGACTTATTTTACTAAATACTACATTTATGAAATTTATTTATGGAGCTGTGTGCAACTGTGGTTCATTCATCTTTATTCCTATATAGTAGTAATATGCCAGAATTTATTCATTCTCCTGTGGAAGGACATTTATATTATTCCCATGTTAGGGCTGTTATGAATATTATTACCTCTGTAAATATTCTTGTAATGATTCTTGTTGTTATTTGTTTTTCCCATGTGGGCAGCCATTTGACCTAGTACCACTTATTGAAAAACCGACATTTTCCCAAAGCTTTTCAGTGTCATCTTTGTCATAACTCTAGTGTCTTTCTATATCATTGTCTGTTCTGGGCTATCTAATCTATTCCATTGGCCTGTTTGCCTCTCTCTTTGCACTAATAATACATCATGGAAATCACTGACTATTTACGATGTCTTCACATTCAGTAGAGCAATTTATTTGTTTCCTTTTTTAGGAGTACCTTGAAAATTATTGTCCTTTTGAATTTCTATGTCAATTTTAGAATCATCTTGTCAAGCATATGCACACACACAACACAAGTGATGAGGGTTTTCATTAAATTACAGTGAATCTATACATTCATTTCAGGAGAGCTAATTTCCTTACTCTGTTGAGTCTTCCAATCCATAAATATATTTCTCCATTTATTTAGGCCTTTTTTTAATTTCCCAATAATGTTTTATAATTTTAAGCATAAAGAATATCCCTTCTATTTCTAGAATAAAGCCCAATGTGTCCTGATGTGTTATACTTTTTATATAGTGCTGGATTTGATTTTCTAACATGTCCTTTAGAATTTTATGTTTACATTCATAAGGAATAGTTGCCTGTAATTTTCCTTTCCTGTAATGTCCTTGTCAAATTTACATATCATTTGTGTTGTCATGGAAAACAAGTTGGGAAGTTATATTCCTTTTTCAATTCTCTGAAAGTGGTAATACATTATTGACATAATTTCTTACTTGGAAATATTGTAGAATCTGCCATTAAAGCAATGAGGGTCAGGATTTTTCATCATAGGAAAAACCCTTAAGGGTGAATTTCCTTCCTTTAATAGTTATATGCCGATCAGGTTTTCTACTTATGCTTGTAACAGTTATTGATAAGTTTTGTTTTCTAAAGAAGTATGACCTTTCACATAAATTAATTTATTGCCTTAAAGGTGTTAATAATAAATATCCTGTTGTAATCAGGATATTTGTCTTTAATATCTGTTGGGATGTCCACATTTAGGAAAACCCATTCTTGCCATTAGATTTTTTTGTCTTCCCTCTTTTTCTGGCAGCCCCCTCCCTTTTCCCAGCTAGGAAATATTTCCACTCCCCTCTGAGTCCTCAACAATCAGTCCCTGTTAGTAGAGGAGGAGATTGGGAGGTTTGTATATCTTTAGCCCCTCGCAGGCTCCAAGGCAAACAATGGCGCAGCCCCACCCAGCCTGGAAGGGCTCTCGGGACAGGGCAGACCAAACCTGGGAGTCCAAAGCAGGGTCAGCCCCAGGCTCTCTGTCCCCTCTCCCGTGGTGTCCTCAACAATTAGTCCAGGCTAGAAGAGAGGGAGATTGCGAGGGTTGGATTTCTCCAGTCCTTCGTTAGCTCCCAGGGCAAACCACTGTGTGGTCTCACCTGGCCTGGAAGGGCTCCTGGGGCACAGTAGACCAAATTTGTGGGTCAGAAGCTGAGTCAGTCTTAGGCTGTGTCCCTCTCTCTCCGCTTTCCTGGGGTGGTAGATCTCTGGAGCCCTCTTTGTCTGTAGTCGCAGGCCCAGAGGCCCAAGAACTCTAAAGAGTCTTTAGTGTCGGGGAGGGTGCCGGCAGCAGCAGCGGGTGCCGCTGCTGGTTCCAACTCACGGTTCTGTCGTCACGATTTCCCTCTTTTGTCCCTCTCTCCTCTGGGTGGTGTGCAGCCTTCTAAACCCTAGAAGATCTTTTTCGGGGCTGTTTCAGCCTGCCCTCTAGCTATTTTTCTGGAGAAGAGATTCCCATGTCCTACTAGTCCACCATCTTCCCAGAAGTCCCCTGTCTTCCCTCTTTTTTGCCTTCTGTTTCAGTTTGCTAAAAGCTGCTGGGAGCAATTTACCAGAAATGGGTTGTCTTTTTTTTTTTTTTTTAATGGGTAAAAATCAAAATTCTCACAATACATACAAACATTTGCAAAATGATATATAAATATATATGCATATATGTGTATTTGCTTACAAAAATGTTATTTATATATATATATACATATATTTTAAGAGGTGCTTAGATTACCCAAAATATTACACGGAACCCACTGGGATTCCCATGTTGCCCACCTCCCACACCTCCCACCACATCCCACACAAACATCTCCCACAGTGTGGTCCTATTATGGGAATTTATTAGGTTAAAAGCTTATGTTCTGAGGCTATGAAAATGTCCCAAATCAAAGCATCATCAGAGATGCTGTCTCACTGAAGGTTGGCAGCTGGTGATCCAGGACTCCCGCCATGTGGCAAGACATGTTCTCAGGTCTGGGTCTCTGCCTTCACCTCCAGGCTTATTTTTCCTCCCAGCTCAGCTGTGGGCCATCAGGCATACGGCTCCTCTCTCCCCTCTCCTCCAGGCCTCTCTCTCAGCCTCTTGGGGGCCTCTTTCTGAGCCTCTGTGCTCTGCTGATTCCAGCCTCTGGCCTCCAAGACCTCTCTCTCAGCCTCTCGGGGGTTCTCTGTCTCTGCCACTTTTTTTCTGTGTGCCTCTGCATGTTTCTCCCATTTATAATGGACTCAGCAAGAAGGCCAAGACCTACCCTGGGGCATGCCTCACTCAAGTAATCCAAGCAAAGGCCCCCAACTGTATCCAGTTCAGAGTCCCACACCCACAGGAGTGGATTAGCTCCAAGAATATGATGTTTTCTGGGATACACAAAAAAGCCGCAAACTGTCACACCTTCATCAGTATTATCATGGGTTTATCAATTTTATTAGCCTTTCAAAATCCACTTTTGCGTTAATAAATATCTTCATTTTGGTTTGTTCTTTGTTTCAGTAATTTCAGCTATTATCTGTCTTATTCTATTCCTTCTATGTCTTTGGTCTATTTTACTTGGTGTTCAATTTCTAATTTGGGGTGATGATATTTAGTTCATTAATTTCAGCATCTTTTTCTTGGCTAATATATGCATTGAAAGTTATAAATCCCTCCAACCACAGCTTTTGCTGTATCCCACGTTTTGATATGTAATATTTTCATTATCATTCATTTGTAAATATTTTCTAAAGTCTATTTTTATTTCTTCTTAAACACATGAATTTTAGGAAAATGTTTTTCGACATTTTCTTTTTTTTTTTCTTTCTCTTTTTTTAATTAAAGGAGCTGTGGGTTTGCAGACTAATCATGCATAAAATACAGGATTCCCATACACTGCCCCACCACAGCTGGTGTGGAACAAATGTTAGAACTGATGATGGCACCTTTTTTTATAATTGTACTCTTTTTAAGATGTAGTTACCTTTGGTATACTTGAGGAAAGATTATTTAAATAGTGCTATTAAGTATTGTCCATAGCTTACATTAGGTGTATTTTTCCCATATACTATCCTGTTATTGTCACCTTGTATCAATATCATACGTTTGTTAAAATTCTTGAAAGAACATTCTTATGCTATTAACTATAGTCCATCATCTATAACTCACTGTGTAGTAAAGTCCTATGTTTTATCTTTTAATTTTTATTCTAGTAACATATATGACCTAAAGTTTCCTTTGTTAAACATATACACCTATATAATTCAGTGCTTTGAATTACACTCACAATAATGTGCTACCATCATCACCATACATTTCCAAACTGTTACAATCAACCAAAGAGAAATTCTGTATGAACTAAGCATCAGCTCCCAATTTTCTACCCCCAGTCTATGCCCTGGTAACCTGTATTCTAGATTCAAACTCTATGAGTTTGCTCATTATAATTAGTTTATATCAGTGAGATTATACAATATTTGTCTTTTTGTGTCTGGCTTATTTCACTCAACATGATGTCTCCAAGGTTAATCTATGTTGTCACATGCATCAGAACTTCCTTCTTTTTCACAGCTGAATAATAATCCATCATACACTCACACACACACACAAACACACATATACACACCACGTTTTCTTTATCCATTCATCAGTTGATGGACATTTGGGTTGTTTCCATCTTTTGGCAATTGTGAATAATGCCACTAAGAACATCAGTGTGCAAATATCTGTTCAAGACGTTGCTTTCAGCTCTTCTGGGTATTTACCTAGTAGCAGGATTTCCAGGTCATATGGTAATTCAATATTTACCTTCCAAAGGAACTGCCAATCTATCTTCACAGTAGCTGCACCACTTTACATTCCCACCAGCAATGAAGGAGTTGCTCCTATTTCTGCACATCTTCTCCAACACTTGTAATTTTCTGTTTTCTAAACAGTGGTTATTCTAGTGGGTGTGAAATGATATTTCACTGTGCTTTTGATTTGCATTTCCCTAGTACTAGTAATGTTGAGCATAGCTTCATGTGCCTTTTAGCCATTTGTATATCCTTGTTAGAGAAATGTCTATTTGAGTCTTTTGTCTAATTTTTTATTGGGTTATATGCCTTTTTATTGTTGAGCTGAAGGAGTTTTTTTATATATTCTGGATATTAAACTCTTATCAGATACGTGGTTTGCAAACATTTTCTTTCATAGAGTAGGCTGTTTTTTCACTTTGCTGACAAAGTCCTTTATACACAAAAGTTTTTAATTTTGAGGAGCATCCATGTATCTATTTTTATCTCTTTTTTTTTTGCCTGTCTTTTGGGTGTAAAGCCTAAGAAATCATTGCCTAACAAAGATCGTGAAGATGCTTCTCTACATTTTCTTTTAGGAGCTTTATAGTCCTGGTTCTTATATTTAAGTCTTTGGTCCATTTTGAGTTAATTTTTGCAGATTGTGTGAGATGAGGGTCCTCTTTCCTTCTTTTGCATATGGATATCCAATTCTTCCCTCACTGTTTGTTGAAGAGATTATTCTTTCCCAATTGAGTGGACTTGGCAGTCTTGCCAAAAATCAATTGACCATAGATGTGAAGATTTATTTCTGAAATATAAATTTGAGTCCATTGGTCAATATTTCTATCCTTCTGTCAGTGCCGTGCTTTTTGGACCACTATACCTTTATAATATGTTTTAAAATCAGGAAGTGTGAGTCATCTGACTTTGTTCTTTTTCAAAATGTTTGTGGCTATTCAGGAACCCTTACCCTTCCATATAAATTTGAAAATTGGCTTTTCCATTTTTGTAAAGTAAGCTGTTGGAATTTTGATTGGGATTGTGTTGAATCTGTAAATCATTTTGGATAGAATTTAAAATATTAATAATATTTAGACTTTAAATCCATGAACACAGTCTGTCCTTCCACTTACACAAGTCTTATTGGATTTCTTTTAGCAATTTTTGTAGTTTCTGTGTACAAGTACTTTACATCATTGGTTAAATTTATTTCTAGATATTTAGTTCATTTAGTTGCTATTGTAAATGGAATTGTTTTCTTTATTTCCTCCACAGATTGCTCATTACTAAGGTTTAGAAACAAGACTGATATTTGTGTGTTGAATTTGTACTGTGCCACTTTGTTGAATTAGTTTATTAGCTCTGGTAGCTTTGTTGTAGATTTTTCAGGACTTTCTATATATAGGATCATGTGATCTGCAAATAGCAAAAGTTTCACTTCTTCTTTTCCAATTTGGATGCCTTTTACTTCTTTTTCTTGCCTAACTGCTCTAGCTATAATTTCCAGTACATTGTGGAATAACAGTGGTGACAATGGGCATCCTTGTCTTGTTCCAGATCTTAGAGGTATCTCTAAGTATACATCACTGAGTATAAAGTGAGCTGTGGTTTTTTCATATATGCCCTTTATCATGCTGAAGAAGTTTTCTTTCATTCCTATTTTTCTAACTGTTTTTATCAAGAAAGATGCTGGATTTTGTCAAATGACTTTTCTGCATCAATGGAGCTGATCATGTGGTTTTCCTCTTTGTTTTGTTATTGTGGTGTATTACATTAATTGATTTTTTTATGTTAAACCACCTTTGCATACCTGGGATAAAACTGACTTGATCATGGTTTTTCATGACTGATTCAATCTCTTTATTTGTAATTGGGCTGCTGAGGTCTTCTATCTCTTCTAGAGTCAGCGTAGAATGTTCTATGTTTCTAGGAAATTGTGCATTTCAATAAGATTTTCTAATTTGTTGGCAAACAATTGTTCATAATATTCTTTTATGATCCTTTTTATTTTTATTTTTATGAAATGTCCCCCCTTTCATTGCTGATTTTGTTTATGTGTGTCTTCTCTTTTTTTTTCTTTGTTGGTCTAGCTAAGGGTTTACCAATTTTTTTTTTTTTTATATCTTTTCAAATAACCAACTTTTAGTTTTGTTCATTCTCTCCATTGTTTTTTAGTCTCAATTTCATTTATTTTTCCTTTACTCCTTGTTATTTCTTTCCTCCTTCTTGTTTTGGGATTAGTTTTCTGTTCTTTTCCTAGTTTTCTGTTCTGTTATTGAATGCAGTGTTTTCTACATGTCCATTAAATCAAGTTTGTGAATTATGCTGGTGAAATCTTCAGTATATTTCTTTTTTTTTTTTTTTTTTTTTTAAGATTTTATTTATTTATTCATTTATCCCCCCCCCTTGCTGCTTGTGCTTGCTGGGTCAGCTAACCACGCCATGCGGGCGGGCTTGCCTTCACCAGGAGGCCCCAGGAACCGAACCCGGGGCCTCCCATATGGTAAACGGGAGCCCTACTGATTGAGCCACAGCCGCTTCCCTATATTTCTTGATTATTGATTTTTCCTGCTTGTTTTATCAGTTCTTTAGAGAGAATATTAAAATATACCACTAAGATTGTATATTTATCTATTTCTCCTTGAAGTCCCATCATTATTTTTCATTTAAGTTTGAGAAATGTTAAGCATCTCCTATGTAGAATTCTGATCATTCCTACTAAATTGACCCATTTAACTTAACAGCCATTTTTGTTCTTTATTAACATAGGACAGTATGTTCCTTTTATTTTGACATGCCTAAATCTTTTGCTTTAAATAATTCTCTTCTAAGCAAAATATGGTTGAGATTTTCAATGAAACTGACAATCTTTGTATTTTACATTAAATGTAACTGATCCATTTACATTTAATGTAATTACTGATATTTTTGGGCTCAAATCTAGCATCATCTTCCTATGTGACTTCCCTTTATCCTTCCCATATATTGATTCCTCATCTCCATTTTCTTGCCACACTGAATAATTTAAATAGTTTTTGTTATTCTAATTTTCCTCCATTAACCTAAAGTTATAGAATCTTTTATGATTCCTTACAGGTTAGCATGGAGATTACAGCATGTTTTCTTCACTTATCCAAGTCTAAGTCTCAGTCAGAAGAGAGAGACACCTATTACCATGTCCAGGGGAGAAGTCTCATTTCATGAAGGGCCGTAAAGGTCATAATATATGCCACCAAGAATAGCAGCCCTATCGTCTCCACTCAGTGGTTTGTCAGTGTCAGGGTCACAAATAAAAGCACAGCTCTCACAGGCACTGTGAGGCAATTTTACTCACATAGAGAAGAGACAGCAAGTTTAGCTTCACTTGTGGGGGTCAGTCCCCCATGACTAGCAGGTCTCAAACTGCAGCTGAGTTGCAGGGGTCTCGTCTATGCACATCCCCCTAGTGTTTAGGGGAAGAATATGCCTCTCTGCCACTCTTTCCCACCAGGAACAGACACAGCAGCAGGGGTGGGCAGGGCCATAAAACTCACATATTTTAGCCATACTGTCTCCAGTGAATGCTTACATTTGTCCAGGGAAAAAGGAGAAAATATGTGTCACACCAGTAGGCCACTACCTGCAAGGAGATGTGTTTTACCTCAAGACACTCCCAAGAAGGAGCCCACATTTATCATCCCATCCAAGGAGCCAGAATAACACATCTGGTCCCAAGCACAGGGTTTATTTGTGAGTCATAGGAAAAGGTGACAGGCTGTGCTGGAACCATCCTCTACCACACTAATTTTCCTTGAAACATTTACTCTCCTTTCAGATAATGCTTGGAACTAAGAATCATTTAACTTCTTTAACTCCTTTTGAAATGTTATACAAGAAATTTTTTTTTAATTTAAAAAAATTTAAAAATGGAAAAAGACAAGATAAAGAAGAAGAAATGTTATACATTGTTACATATTTAAATTATATAGTTGACAACTTCAAAAATATTGTTGCAAACAGTCAATATTCATTTATATTTACCTACGTATTCACAATACAATTTTTTACATAAACAATAAATGTATAGTGAAATTTGCATAGTTACCGAACAAACACGCACATCATCATACAAGGCTCCCACCCATCTCCCCACCACCACCACCTTGCATTGTTGTGAAATATTTGTTAGACACTAACTATAGCCCATTTCTTACATTTGCTGTATTTTTTCCTCAATCCACCCAATTATTAACCCCCCCCCACACCGAAACCTTGCATTTTTGTGAAACGTTTGTTACAAACTATGAAAGAGCATCATCAAAATATTACTACTAACTACATCCCATACCTTACATTTGGTATATTTTCTCCCAACCCAACTCATTATTAGCACCCTGTATTAGTATCATATATTTCTTATCATTTATGATATATATTTCTTATCATTTATGAGAGAACATTCTCATATTCTCATGTTAACAACAATCCACCTTCCACCACTGGATTTCCTGTTTTATACAGTTCCATGCTTTGTACAATCCATTCAAAGTGTACACTCAGTGGCTCTCATTTTCATCACAGAGTTGTGCTGTCATCACCTCAGTCAATTTTAGAATGTTTTCATTACTCCAAAAGGAAAAATCCCATACCCCCCTATTGTTGTCCCTTAGTATTGAAAAAATATCTTCTTGCCATTGCTGCAAAATATTACAATACCTCTGGCATTTCTTAGATATGACACCTGTGATAGTTTGAAGCTGGGTGGATCCCAGAAAATCCCATTCTTAAAGTTAATCCATTCCTGTGCAAGTAAACCTATTATAGATGGGACCTTTTGATTAGATTCAGTTAAGGGACCTTCCTTTTGATTAGATCACTTCAGTAGGGATGACCATGGTGGGTCTTAATCCTCTTACTGGAGTCCTTTATAAATGGATGAATAAAAAAAGCCCACAGACAAAGAAAAAAAAGCTGCAGAGGCAGAGAGACACCTCCAGAAGTTGAAATCAACAAATCTGGGAGTAAAAAAATCCAACAGACAGAACAGCCTGAAGCTGAAGCAACAAGGCGTGGAGGACAAGGGAGAGATGAGCAGACACCACCACAGGCCTGGTCACCCACAGCTGAGCTCAGAGAGAAGCATCTTTAGATGACATCACCACGTTCCTGATCACCTGCAGCTGCAACTTGGCGAGACAACATCTCCTGATGACACCTGGATTTGGACACTTTCACAGCCTCAAAACTGTAAGCTTTTAACCTAATAAATCTCTACTGAAAAGTCAACCCATTTCTGGTATGTTGCATTGGCAGCCTTTAGTACACAAAACATCCCCCAAAAGCATGAGCAACAACAGAAAAAAGAGATAAATGGAATTTTATCAAAATATAAAATTTTTGTGCATCAAAGAACATTATCAAGATAGTGAAAACCTACCTACAGAATGGGAGAAAAGAGTTTTAAAACAAATATCCGATAAGGGTTTACTATCCTGACTATATAAAGGACCTCAGCAACTCAACAATAAAAAGATAACCTAATTTAAAAATGGGCAAATGACTTAGACATTTCTCTAAATGTCTGTTTTTTCTAAATGGCCCACATGTTCATGAAAAGATGCTCAACATCATTAGCCATTTGGGGAAATGCAAGTCAAAACTACAATGAGATATCACTTCACACAAATATATACGCTATCTATTATCAAAAAATGGAAAATAACAAGTGTGGTAGGCTATAGAGATATTGGAACCCTCATGCATTGCTGATGGTAATGTAATATGATACAACTGCTAGGGAAAACAGGTTGGCAGTTGCTTAAATGTTAAACACAGAGTTATACGACCCAGAAAATCCATTCCTAGGTATATACCAAAAATATTGAAAACACTGGCTCATATACTCACACACCAGTGAGTATGCACCAATTATTCACAATACTGAAAAAGTGGAAACAACTTAAATTTCCATCAACAGAGGAATGGATAAGCAAAATGTGGTATATAAATACAATGTAAATTTTAACCATTTACAATTTTTAGCCATAAAAAGGAATGGATTTGTGATGCACACTATAACACAGATGAACCTTGAAAAGATTATGCTAAGTAAAATAAGTCAAACACAAAAGGACAAATAGTGTATGATTCTACTTATATAAGATATATAGAATAAGCAAACTCATAAAGGGAAAAAAAGTAGATTTGAGGTTACCAGGGGTTGGTGGGGGGAATGGGGAATTATTGCTTAATGGGTACAGAGTTTCTGTTGGGGTGATAAAAAAAAAACAGCTATGGTAATAGATGGTGGTGATGGTAGCACAACATTGTAAATATAATTAGTGGCACTGATTTGTACACCCCCAAATGTTCAGAATGGTAAATTTTGCATTACATAAATATATGTTACCCAAATAAAATTTAGATATGTTAAAAGAACTCTTAAAACTCAACAATAAGGAGAAAACCCAATTTTAAAATGGGCAAAATATATGAACAGATACCTCACCAAAGAATATAAACAGATGGCAAATAAGCATATGAAAAGATGCTCTGCATCATTTATCAGTAAGGAATTTCAAATTAAATCCACAATGAGATACCACTACACACCTATTGGAATGGCTAAAATACAAAAAGAAAATTGAAATGCCATAGCCAGTGGGGATGGGGATCAAGAGCGAGGCAGAATGAGTAGGTGAACACCAAAAGACTTCCATAAAAGAAAAACTTGACAAATTGGACTTCAAAGTTAAAAAATTCTGCTCTGAGAAAGTCCTTTTTTAAGTGATGGAAAGACAAACTACAGGCCAGTAGGAAATGCTTGCAAGTCACATGTCCAACAAAGACCTTTTATCTAGAATATACAAAGAACACTCAAAAGATCATTAAGGCCATATCAAAATTATTCAGTGTGTTTCAGGAGCATAAGATGAGAAAACTTTATCTTAAAGCGGGATAACTGCAGTTGATTGAAACCTACTAAGTATGTTTAAATACATGAGCTCATAGTGATATATGGCAAAACTAACTGGTCTATTTTCGAGGCTAATAGGAAAATGAGCCATCATCTTTTAATAAATGAAAGACTCAGCATCCATCTCATCTTTTCCATGTGAAAGTATCCCAACTGTGGTGGCGTGGAGCTATGCACCCCAGAAAAATATGTTCTTAAACTTGGTCCATTCCTGTGGGTGTGAACTCTTGTAAACAGGCACTGCTGAGGCTACTTCACTTAAGGAGTGGCCCCCCTGAACCAGGGTGGGCGTTGATCCTATTACTGAGACCTTGCAGAGAAGGCCTCAGGGAGCGGCCAGAAGCTGGAAGTCACGGAACCCAGAAGGAAAAGGAGAAGCCAGGAGAGGCTGCATGTGCACTGCCATGTGGCAGAAAAGCCAAGGACCAAGGGTGGTGGCAGCCAGCCCCAGAATGCCTCGGTCTTCTGGGAGAAAGCATCGCCTGGACGACACCTTGATTTTGGACTTCTAGCCTCAAAAACATAAGCCAATAAAGTCCTGTTGTCTAAGCCAACCCATTGCATGGTATTTGTTCTAACAGCCAGGAAACTGAAACACCAACTAAACAGTGAAAAAGTGATACGATTAGAATATCATCAATATGCTACCCCCATTGTATTAGTAATCCTCGGCATTGAGCATCCATGGCTGCTAACATCTCCAAAAGAAAGGAACCCAGACGTTATGAATCTCCTGATAAAAGAACACAACACTGACTACAGGCCAGCTAAAAGGAGCAAACATGTCTAAGCAAGCCTCTGAATCCAGCTGCCAAGTTTCCAGAAACCCAGGGCTCACAGGACCATGTTGAATTCACCAAGAGTATGCAATCAGCAAAACACAAACGTGGGAAATCCATAGGTTACATGTCTCAAGTTTGTCAAAATAGAAATTATAAGGAAAGTATTTGGGAAGGATCTATAGATTTAAAGGGAATATGAAAAACTTTAATGGGAAAGACTGTGGTGTCTACAGATAAAAATGCAGGTGATAAAATTACAATGAATGTAAGCAAATGATGACTATAAAAAGTGGGATAGTGGTTTCTTTTGGGGAGGAGAATGAAAGGATGGATAGAAGGAAATACCAATGTACTAAGAGAGGAGAGAGAGAGAGAGAAGGGGAGAGAGAGAAGAGAAAGAGAGAACTGGAAACCAGAAGTGGAACAGGTGGCTTATGGGGTAAAGTGCAGATTTCAGCCACAAGGGCAGAGGAGACAAGGCTCGAGTCTGAACACACTGGAACACTGGGGAACCAACACTTGACGCCCCCTCTCCCCTTCTCACACTCAGCTGGTGCTCCTTTTTCTTTATTTCACCAAGAAAATAGAAGCAATTGCGAGATAACTTCCCCATTTTCCCACCACCATATGTGTCCTCACCTACTTTTATTTTTACCTATATGTGCAGCCTTCTTTTCATTTTCTGACTTAAGGCTCACTCCAACATTGAACACTGGATTCTACTCCCACTCACTTTTTTAAGATTTATTTTTATTTATTTATTGTCCACCCCCAGCCTCCGCTGTTTTGTGCTCGCTCTCTGCCCTCTGCGTGTTCTTCTGTGTCTGCTTGTCTTCTCTTTAGGGGGCACCAGGAACTGATCCTGGGACTTTCCGGAGTGGGAGAGAGGCGCTCAGTCTCCTGCGCCACCTCAGCTCCCTGGTCTGCTGCGTCTCTCACTGTCTCTCCTCTGTGTCTCTTTTTGTTGCGTCATCTTGCTGCAGCAGCTCTCTGCTCAGGCCAGCACTCCTGCATGGGCCAGCTCTCCACGTGGGCCAGCTCACCTTTCACCGGGAGGCCCCGGGAATCAAAACCTAGACCTCCTATATGGTAGGCGGGAGCCCAATCACTTGAGCCACGTCGTTTCCTCCCACTCACTTCCTTAAGGGCATCACTCCTGAAGTTCCACATTCTTTCTTTTGACATGCATCCCCATACCTCAAATAGATCATTAATGTTAGACACAAATATGCTGTAGCAGTTCTCAATAAAACCTCCGTCCCTTTTCAGCTGCTGCCTCATTTATATGCTCCCTTGGTAGAAGAAATCATCAAAACGTGTCTTGATTCAATATCTCTATTTCCTCTCCTGCATGTCTCTGTCATGTTCTCAGGACAATGTCTTTATTATTGTTGTTTTTAACTTATTATGAAGCATTTCAGACATACAAAATAGTAAATAAGCAATATAATGTAACGCAATTTGTTTTCTCCTTTCAAAGCCAG
Source organism: Tolypeutes matacus (assembly GCA_026826555.1). Lineage (NCBI taxonomy): Eukaryota > Metazoa > Chordata > Mammalia > Cingulata > Chlamyphoridae > Tolypeutes > Tolypeutes matacus. The sequence continues at coordinate 2,253,321 of JAKSZT010054464.1, read as the reverse complement.
AAGCTTTTTTTTTGAGAAATGCCATCCGGGATACCATAAATGCAGAATGAACTGTGAAGAAAAGGAGCATGCAGTTGGATACTGTTCTGACGGGAGGATCTGCTGCAGATTCAAGAAAATAGGAAATTAAGAGAAAGAAAGGCTGATGAAAAGTCTAATTCCATCTTCTTCAGACCCCAGGGAAAAAAAACTAAGAATTTTTAAAACTCCCCTAGGTTATCTAAGAATAATTAATACAATGGATGAAAAGAAATTCATGATAATTGCATGTTTGGATGGGGAGGTAAAATAAATGAGAATTGTATAAAAGCTAATACTCCAATCTCATGTGTATGTTTTACATTTATTTCCTCAGTTGATAACCTCAACCACATTGTTCCATCGATAGTACTAGAACCTCAGCCCTACCGATTGGGCCAGTTCTTTATTCTTTCTGTGCCTCAGTTTCCTTATCTATAAAATGTTGTGAGAATTATATAAGTTAACATATATAAAGTTCTTAAACAGCAACTGATTCAATTGTAAGTACTATATGTAAGTGTCAACTACAATTTCATGGGGCTTTAGAATGTGGTCTGTATTAATCGCTTTTGGAATTTATGAAATCATTCATTGTGGTCTAAGATAAAGTTAATATTTGTTAAAATTTCATGTGGTTTTAAAAATAAGGTATATTTTCTATTTATGAGATATATAGGCTTATAGAAACACAATTATCTGTCAATGGCATTATTCTCCTTACATAATCTAGAGAAGAGAAATTATGGACTAGGACACTTGCAGTGAGGATTGAAAAGAAAGAAGAGATGCAGGATGGATTTCAGAACTAGGATTGACAGGATTTCATGGCCATACAATATAATGCAATAAGGCATGAAAGATGATACTGAGATTCAAATCTAGACAGAGACAAGTGGCAATGTAGCTCACTAAACTAATGAGGCAGAAGAGAAAGTAAGTTGGAAGTGGGGAGAAGAGGAAATAAGGGATGATTTGGGATGACAGAGTTTTGAGTTATGTGCAGTATATAAACACCAGTCCATTGGGCACAGTTGCAAAAATATAGTTTCATTTTTCTATAAGTTAACTTAATTTCTACTACGAATCTATTCCACCTGACCACAGAAACTTCAAGTCAGCCAATTCAGAGTCGCTCCTCCTTTCTCTAAGCTGCTTCTAAGTTTCAGCGGACTTACAGGCATATGGGGGAGCATGAATCATGGAAAAAAGATATTCAGTCCAGCTGGTCTTCGCTCATGTCTCCAGACGCCACTGCTGAGTTGCCTCTCATTCTTATTTTACATTAATTGTTATTCTTTTTTTAATATATATTTTATTTTTATTTTTTCAAAGATACTTAAAGTATTATATAAAAATATAGGGGATTCCCATATGCCCTGCTCCCTACATCTCCCACATTTTCCCATATTAACAACAGCCTTCATTGGTGTGGTATATTCGTTACAATTGATGAACACATTTTGGAGCATTGCCACTAGGCATGGATTATAGTTTACGCTGTAGTTTACACTCTCTCCCACTCAATTCGTAGGTTATGGCAAGATATAAAATGGCCTGTATCTGTCATTGCAATGTCACTCAGGACAATTCCAAGTCCCTAAAATGCCCCCATATTACACGTGTTTTTCCCTCTCCCTGCCCTCAGCACCTCCAGTGTCCACGGCCTCCACAACAATGATATAAGTTCTTACATTGCTAGAATCACAATAAGTCTATAGTAGAATACCAGTAGGTCTACTTTAGTCCGTAGCTCATTCCCCAGTCCTGAGGATTCTGGGATGGTGATGCCCACTCCACCTCTGAGAGGGGGCTTCGATCCCATCGGGCAGATGGATGGGACTCTCTTGCTTGCAGTTGTAGACTCTCTCGGTTCCTTGAGATGGTTGTTGTCCATCATCATCTCCTTATTAATTGTCCTGGGTGAGTCCAACAAACTGAAGAGCACGTGTTGCAACTCCGTTGAGATTCAGGACCCAGCTGGTACTTGGACAGCCTAAAGATTTAAGTCTCTTGGACACACACCTATCAACTCTAGGACTAACTATAGGTTCAAATAGAAGGGGCAGAAGAACCATTTGTAGGGAAACCACAACTGAGTCCAACTCTGTCACGCTGGGGAGCATAAATTCCAAAGTAGAGCCCACTAGAAAATGTGAACCATGATGTAAACCATTGACGGTTGTTAGTACCTATGTTTCAGTATTTGTACATCAATTGTAACAAAATGTACCATCCACATATAAAATGTTATTAATAGGGGAAAGGGGAAAGCGGGGAGGATGTTGGGTATATGGGAGTTCCCTATATTCTGTACCTCACTTTTCTGTAAACTAAAACTTCTTTGAACACAAAATTTAAAAAGTAAAACACTGGGGTAATAAATGGAAGACAAGGTCACTGTGCATACAAGACAACAGATCTTACAGTGATGAAAGACATAATGTCAAAATTTTTTTTAATATTTTTTCATTATTTTTTTACTATTCCAAATTTTTATCTTTTTATATTTTTTTCTAAACTTTTTGTATTTTATTTATTTTTAAAACTACCCTTATTATTTCATTTTCTCATTAATTGTATTTGCTTATTTTGTCAGCTTCATTTTTTAATGAAGTTTTGGATCTCAGCAGGGTTACAACTATGACAGGGGAGGATCACAGGTGTGGGGTGTCAGTGATGGGGACACATGGGAGGAGGTTCACCTGGGCATACATGTAAGGAATATAAATGTGTTCAGGTGTTCACGGGGCATTGTCACGAGGGTGGAGATCCACACAATAACTGAAGGAATATTGGATTCCCATCCTGGGAGCTCTGCCACGTCCTCTGGGAACAGCAGGAGCCCCCGGGGACAGGGGCAATGGCTAGTGAAAGAGGAAGGTCCACTGACAGGCCCGTGGTACTGGTGACTGTACTTATGAACTTTTACTTTTGAAATTGAAACCTCTTATTCTTAGTCTTAACTAAATTCTTAAAAGCTCCTTTGGGTGAGGTGCCTGGGGTCATTCTGCTACTCGTGCATCATGCTCAGTCGCCAGAAACCCAAAGCCCAGGAAATGTCTGTGGCTTCGCCATGTCCACGCTGATCTCAGTGGTACAGAAGCCCTATTGCTGAGGCCCTCAGTGCTGGGGAAACGTGTGAGACAGAAGGGAAGCCTCAGACCTGCCGACGGGTAAAGCCATGAAACCAGGGCTGTGCTCCGGGCTTGCCAGCACCGTCTCTGAGCTCCACCCACATAAGGGACCACCAAGGTCCTGTCCTAGCATAGTCTGCTCGGCCTTTCTATCCTCCATTGCCTTCTCCCCATTCCCCTCGTCTCCCAGTACCTGAATGCCACCCTCTAAGCAGTCTTTCTTTTAATCCCTCTCCTCCTCCACATCTACATTATTCAAGACTTGGTTTGGGGAAGGAGTAATTCTATTGATTCATCTGCATTCTCCAAAATCTACACTATCATAAAATATGAATGGAAGCATTTCTTCCAGTGTCCAATGAGAACCCAGTCTTTGAAATACAAAAGCCTGCTTTTTGTTTCTCTCTTTTTGTTGTGTCACCTTCCTTGAGGTAATGGTACAGTGGGCCAAGCTAATGAATACGGAAAGAGCTCCTGTAAAAAAAAAAAAATTATTAATAATGAATAAAAATTTAAATTATATATACATTTATATGGCGAGGCACTCGTTTAGAATATGGTAATGGTGTACTATGTCTTTGGACTTTTGAAGAAAAAAAAGCCGGATGAAATATTTTTTAGATATTCTTAAAAGCAATGAAGGTCTGACATCTAACAATTTAGTGAGGAATTTTCCAAACAAAATCCAGAAATAAAGTAGGCAGCTGCTTAATGGCTTCCAATGAGCCCTGCCTGCTGTTATGCATAACTTTGTATAATTCTCTCCCCTTGAGTGTAGGATAGACCTAGTGACAAAAGTGATGGGATGTCATTGTCAAGGTTAGGTTACAAAAGAACACTGACTTCTTTTCATATTTCCTATCTTGCTAGCACTGATTGAAGCCAGCTACCATACTGTAATCTGCTGTATGGAGAGATCCACATGGCAAGGAAGTGAGGGAGAACTCCAGTGAAGAGCTATCAAGGAACAGCCAGGAACAAGTAGAATGATGCCTTCTATTTGTTGAAAGAACATACCTAAAAATATATATATATACATACATACATATTTTTTAAGAGTAAAAATAAAGTGAAGACATTTTCAACAAACTGAAAGAAGGAGCTATCTCAGACACACACTAAAAAACATTTTAGATATTCTCCTGGAAGAAGGAAAATTATCCAACAGGCAAGGAAATAGATATAGGAAGAAATAGAAAGCAAAGAAAACTGTAAATCTGTAAGTATATCTAAATAAAAATGTATTATATAAAACAGTGACTTGTAGGATTTATAAAATAGAGTTCTACATTTCCCATATTTCAAAAAGAAAAAAGTATCAGTTAACATTAAATTTGATAAAATAATGAAGTGTGTTGCAATTTCTATGGGAATTAATAAAATATTTTTTAAAACATAAAAAAGAAAATAAAATAATAAAACATGTACCTTCCAAACTAATAGAAATGGAAAATACAATGATAAGAGAACATAACCAACACAAAATATATGAGATAAAAACAAAATACAAAACAGATGAGACAATAGAAAGCACAGAACAATTTGATACCTTTGAAATCAATTGTCAGTAATTACACTAAATATAAATAGACTAAAGGATGAAATTCAAAGACAAAGAATGTCAGAAAGGATTAAAATAATGAAACTATATGCATATTACAAAGACAAAAAATAAAGGAATACACAGACATTCAAAATAAAAGGATGGAAAAGTATAATCAGATCAAATACTCATCAAAAGAAGCCTGGTATGGCCATATCAATAGCAAACAAAATAGACTTTAAGAAGAAAGCTTTACTAAAGCTAAAAGGGGGGCATTTCTTAATTATAAAACGTTCATATAACACCAGAAGTTCTAAGATTCTAAGTTTGTATCTAATATCAAGGCTTCAAGTAAATGAATCAAGGAGAAATAGATAAATCCCCAACCACAGTAGAAGATTTTATTACACAACTCTCAATAATGGACAGAACAAGCAGAAAAATAAGTCAATCAGGATACAGAAGTTTGTTAACAATATGATTAGCCACCATGATTATAGAATACTGCACCCAACAACTCTAGAATGCATATTCTTTTCAAGAACTCACAGAATGTTTACCAAAAATTACCACAAATTGATCAAACCATAGAGTATTCTGCTGAGTACTGATTAGAATATGCATGTGAGAAAATTGCTTAAGGCTGGGGAAAGAACCACCTGTAAGGAAATCATAAAAGGCTAGAAGTAGTGTCTATTCCCACCAGCCAGATTAGAAAACCTCATAATTCACAGTGCATTAGATAGAGGACTTAGAATTGTCTTGCCTCAGTGGTGTAAAAGAAATTGGCTCAAGAACAAACGGTCCCATTAAGAAATCTTAAAAGCAAGATTCAAAGGATCAAACTATTTCTAAGCATCTTCACTGAATTCCAGAACAAAATACAAGAATATTTCTAGAAATACAAAAATATCCTGGATACTGTAAAGCTACACATATAATTGACACAGCACTTGTATTCCAAATATTTATGTGTGTATAGATTTATATGTTAAATCTTCTATAAAGCAATAAGAAAAAGACAATCCAATACAAACGTTTTGCAAAAGAAGTAAATAGGTACACAAAACAGGATATCGGAATCATCTATAAATTGAGCAAAAATTGCTCAACCTCATTAATGTAATTAAGGGAATACAAATTAAAACCTGAACACACCCATCACAGAGGTTAAATTAAAACCTCTTATAATGTTGAGTGTTTGCAAGGATACAGAGCAACAAAACGTGAATATTCTGTTGATGGGAGGGTAAAGTTGGTGCAACTACTCTGGTAAAGAGATTGACATCAGGTAGAGTAGTTTAAAATATTGAATATATTCTATGTTTCAGCATCTCCACTACTAGATATGTACCATATGTGAGTGATTATGTTCACCAGAAAATATATACAAGAATCCCTATAGCAGCATTTTTCATAATGGCTCAAACTCAGAAAAAAACAAATTTTCACCAATAAAAGAGTGGATCAAAATTTTGCTATGTTCATCAAAGGATTACTATACAATTAAAATGAAAGAACTTAACAGGAATGAATCTCTTTTAAAAATGGATGCTGAGATATTGACAGTCCCAGGATGCCATTCCTCCACTGGATCTTTGAACAATGAGCAAAAGCTGGCAGAGCCATCTGACTCAAAACTCTAGAAAACAGTTGAAGGGTAGCAGTACCTGGGCGAGTGTCAAATGAGGAAAACGCAGCTTATAAAATGGTAGGAGAAGCTTCAGGTGCCCTGGCCGGGCATTCCGCCACCTCCGGCATACTGTGGAGTAGCCTGCACGCCCACTGAGGGCCCCTGGCCCCTTCCACAGCACCCATGATGCACATAGTGGAGTGCCAGTGTGCCAGTGCCAGTCTCTCAGGTGGCAGTATGAGAGACTGAACCGGAAAACTCACCTCCGCGTCACCCTCCCAAAACTCGCCCGCAGGCAGAAGCAGCCTGCCTGCAGAAAGCCAAGGCAGTGCTGTAAGAGACAATCAAGCCAAAGCCTCCCAGGACAGAGTATCAACGGCTCTAAGTCATACCACAGAGTACCTAGGAGGGGGAGAATGTATATTTCAAAGTAAAGTAGAGGGGCATTTGAAATCCTATAAACAGGATTCTTAAGGCCACAAGCAAGCACAAGCCCAGGACAAAACACAGACCGGGAAAAGACAGGGAAGGCACCACACTTCACGTTCATCTCAGGCTGATCTTCTTGATGGGAAGACTAGACTTGGAAGGGAAGCATCAGCTGATGCAAAGCCAATTTGCAAACACTGTGAAAAGTGTTTTTGCATTGGTTCATTTGTTTTTGTTACTTTCTGGCACTCCAGGAAATGCCTATCCTATCTCTAGCTGAATACAAATATCAGGAACAGACATCTCAGGGGCTAAATCTCAGAGTTGACACTTTTAATATTAAATGCACGTTATGCAACAAAAGATTATAAGTTGAACAAAGAAACAAGAAATGATGGCCCATCCAAAGGAAAAATCCAGAAATATCAATGAAGAAGACCAGACTGTGGACATACCAAAGACCTTAAAAAAGTGATCTTCAATATGCTGAAGGAGATGAAGGAAAATACAGAGAAAGAACTAAAAGATATCCAGGAAACAATGGACGAACAATATGAGAGTCTCAATAAAGAGAAAAAGTTTAAAAGGAACCAAGCAGAACTGCTCCAGCTGAAGACCACAATAACCGAAAGGAAAAATTCCCAGGAGGGTTTCAACAGCAGATTGGAACTGGCCAAAGAAAGAATCAGCAAACTTAAAGGCAAGACAATTGAAATGAGTCAGGCTGAGAAGAAAAAAGAAAAAGGACTTTATAAAAAGCAAAAATAGCGTGGAGGGGGTGGGGCTCAGGGTTTGAGTGCACACTTCTCATTTACGAGGTCCTGGGTTCAATGCCCAGTACCTCCTAAAAAACAACAACAACAACAAAAAAAAAAAACACTGAAAAAGCAAAAACAGCCTTAGGCACCATCAAGTGTACCAGTATATGTATTATGGGAATCTCAAAAGGAAAAGAAAGAGAGAAAGAGGCATAAGGAATATTCAAAGAAACAATGACAGAAATAGCAGAAGATGTGAATATATACATTCAAGAAGCCCAGAGAAAACCAAATAGAATAAACTTGAAGAAAAATATACGTCATCACATACATATCAAACTGCGGAATGCAAAAGAAAAGAAAAGAGTTCTGAAAGCTGCAAGAGAAGAGCAACATGCTATGTACAAGTTACTTAATCCAATTAGATTAAGTACCAATTTCTCATCAGAAACCATGGCAGCAAGAAGGCAGTGAAATGCCTAACTGCTGAAAGAAAACAACTGCCAACCATAACTAGACTTTTATAACAAAGTCTTATATCCAGTGAGACTTTCCTTCAAAAATGAGGAAGAATTTAAGATATTCCCAAAAGCTGATGGACTTTACCACTTCTAGACCTGCCCCCCAACCAAGGTTAAAGGGAGTTCCTTAGACTGAAAGGAAAGGACACCAGACAGTGTAACCATTTGGGTAATTATAAATGCTAGTGTTTTATAGTTTTTTGGTATGTAATGCCACTACTTACTTCCTAAGATGCTAAAATGCAAATACATAAAAAGTCATATACTTACCTGGCAGGGGAGGTACCATGATCACGAAGGTGGTTTTCCCAGGGCGAGGCTTATCCATTGCACTCCGGATGTGCTGACCCCTGCGATTTCACCAAATATGGGAAACTCGACTGCATACTTTGTGGTAGTGGGGGACAGCGTTCACTCTCTCCCCTGAAAAAGAAAAAAAAAGTCATGATAAATCTATGCTTTTGGACATACAATGTACAAAGATGTAATTGGTAACATTGACAAAAAAAGTGGGGGGATGAGGGGTATAAGAAAAATGTATGTGTATGCTATTGAAGTCAAGTTGGTGACAAACCAAATATTACTATTATATATTTAGGATGCTAAATTTTAACCCCATTGCAAACACAAGGAAAATATATGAAAATATATTCAGACAGAAATAAGAAGGTACTCATATGGTACAATACAAAAAAATCAAATAAATATAAAAGTAAGCATTAACAGAAGAATCAAGGGACCAAAAAAAAAAAGGTGTAAGACTTACAAAGACAAAATAGCAAAATGGCAGGAGAAAGTCCCTCATTATCAGTAGTGATCTGAAATATAAGTGGATAAAACTCTCCAGTCAAAGGGCAGAGATTGGCAGAATGGATAAAAAGCATGATCCAATTATATGCTGTCTGCAAGAGACTCACATTAAATTCAAAGACACAAGTAGATTGAAAGTTAAAGGATGGAAAAAAATATACACCATGCAAGGAGAAGTAGCTATACTAATGTCAAATAAAATAGACTTTGAGTCAAAAACAGTTATGAGGGAAATGGCTGTGACTCAAGCGATTGGGCTCCTGTCTACCATAGGGAGGTCCAGGGTTCGAATCCCGGGGCCTCCTGGTGAAAGGCAAGCTGGCCCACGCAGCATGCTAGCCCATACAGGAGAGCTGGTGCAGCAAGATGACACAACAAAAAGAGACACAAAGGAGAGACGATAAGAGACGCCACCGACCAGGGAGCTGAGGTGGCGCAAGCGATTGAGCGCCTCTCTCCCACTCCGGAAGGACCCAGGATCGGTTCCCAGTGCCGCCTAAAGAGAAGACAAGCAGACACAGAAGAACACAGAGAGCAGACAGGGAGCGCAAAACAATGAGTGGGGAGGGAGAGAAATAAATAAATCTTAAAAAAAAAAAAATCAGTTATGGAGTAGGGCTGGGTAAGGATAGAGGGATTGAGAAGTGACTGCTAAGGGGTGTAGAGTTTTTCTTTATGGAGTAATGAAATTGTTCTGAAATTTTTTGTGGTGATGAATGCACAACCTTGTGATTATACTAAAAGCCACTGATTATACACTTTGGATAGATTGTATGGTATGTGAATATATCTCAATAAAACTGCTTTTTTAAAAGTTATGAGGGATAAAAAAAAGGTTATTATATCCTGATAAAGGGGTCAATTCAACAAGAAGATGTAAGAGTTATAAATATATATGCACCTAAAGCAGAGCCCAAATTATCTGAAGCAATACTGGCAGATTTGAAAGGAAAATGGATGGTTCTACACTAATAGTGAAGACTGTAATACAGCATTTTCAATAATGGATAGAACATCTAAACAAGTTCAATAAGGAAAGACGAGACTTGAATGATACTCTAAACCAACTAGACCTAAGAGACATTATAGAACACTTCACCCAACAGCAGCAAAGTATACATTATTCTCGAGGGCACATGGATCATTCTCCAGGACAGACCATATTTTAGATCACAAAACGAGTCTCAATAAATTTAAATATATTGAAATCATACATTGTATCTTCTCCAACAAAAATGGAATGAGGTCATAAATTAATAAGAGAGAGAGAAATGAAAAATTAACAAATATGTGGAAATTAAACAATGTGCTCTTAAACAACCAATGGGTTAAAGAGGAACTCAAGCAAAATTAGGAAATATCTTGAGGTGAATGAAAATGAAAATATAACATACCAAAACTTATGGGATGCAGTGAAGGCAGTGCTGAGAGGGAAATTCATAGCTCTAAGTGTTAAGAAGAGAATGATTTCAAATCAGATACTCATCTGATTGAACTAGAAAAAGAAAAGCAAACTAAATCCAAAGCAAGCAGTAAAAAGGAAATAAACTAGAGTGGAGATGAATGAAATAGAGAGGGGAAAAAACAATAGAATCAACAAAACCATAACTTGGTTCTTTGAAAATATCAATAAAAATGACAAACATTTAACTAGACTGATAAGGAAAAAGAGAGAGAGAACACAAATAACAAAAATCAGAAATGAAAGGGGGGACATTACTACCAACCCCACTGAAATAAAATGGACTATAAGAGGATACTATGAACAACTGTATGCTGCTAAATTAAACAACCTAAATGAAATGTACAGATTCTTAGAAACACAAACTACCTATACTGACTCAATAAGAAGTAGAAAAACTCAACAAACAAATAACTATTAAAGAGATTGAATCAGTAATCAAAAACCTACCAACAAAGGAAAGCCCACAGGAGACTTCACAAGGAAATTTTACCAAACATTCCAAGAAGTATTAACACTTATCCTACTCATAGTCTTCAAAAGGGAACACTCCCTAAATCATTCTATGAGGCCAACATCACCCTAATACCAAAGCCAGATAAGATAATACAAGAAACTAAAATTACAGACCAATATCTCTTATGAATATAGATGCAAAAATACTCAACAAAATACTAGAAAACTGAATTCAACAGCACATTAAAAGAATGATACACCGTGACTAAGTGGGACTTATTCGTGGATTGCAAGAGCAATTCAACATAAGAAAATCAAACTATAATTCAGCACATTAACATATTAAGGGGAAAAATCACATGATAACCTCAACTGATGCATAAAAGGCATCTGACAAAATCCAGCACCTCTTCCTGATAAAATCACTTAGAACGTTAAGACTAGAAGGAAACTTCCTCAACGTGGTAAAAAGCGTACCATATTAGTCACAGCTAATATCCTACTTAATGGTGAAAGACTGGAAGCTTTCCCTCTAAATTAAACTTTGTATTGATAGTTCTTACCAGAGCAATTAGGCAAGAAAAAGACATCCAAATCAAAAAGGAAGAAGTAAAATTTTCACTGTTTATAGATGACAAATCCTATATACAGAAAATCCTGAAAAATCCACAAGAAAGCTCCTAGAACTAATAAATAAATTCAGCAAAGTGGTGGGGTAAAAGATAAACGTCCCAAAATCTGCAGTGATTCTATATGCAAGCAAAGAACAATTGGAAGAAATCAAGGAAAAATTCCACTTACAATAGCAACTAAAAGAATCAAATATCTAGGAATAAACTAGCCATGGATGTAAAGGACCTGTACCAAGAAAGTGACAAAACATTGCTTAAAGAAATCAAAGAAGACTTAAATAAATGGAAGTATATACTATATTCATGGATTGGAAGAATAAATATTGTTAAGATTTCAATTCTACCCAAGCAACATATAGATTCTATGCAATCCCAATCAAAATTCCAACAACCTTCTTTGCAGACATAGAAAAGCCAATCATCAAATTTACATGGAAGTGTAGGGACCCCAAATAGTCAAAATCATTTTGAAAAAGAAGAATGAAGTTGGAGGACTCACACTTCCCAATCAAAACTTATTACAAACCCACAGTAATCAAAAGAGCATGGTACTGGCACAAAACAGACATATAGACCAATGGAATTTAATTGAGAGCTCAGAAATGAACGCTCACATCTATAGCCAACTGATTTTTTTAAGAAGTTTTATTCACACACCATACAATCCATCCAAAGTTCACAATCAATGGGGCTCAATATAATTACAGAGATGGGCTTTCATTGCCACAATCAATTTTATAACATATTCATTACTCCAAAAAAAAAAAAAAAACCCACATCCCTTATATTCCCTCCCCCTTATTATTGAGACTTAGCATTGGTGTGGTACCTTTGTTACAATTGATAGAAGAAGAATAAAACATTACTGTTCACTATAGTCCATAGTTTGCATTAGGTGTATTTTTCCCATAAACCACCCTATCATTAACACCTTGTAATAGTGAAGTATACTTTGCCTAGTTCATGTAAGAATATTCTTATTGTTTACTATTAACCACATTCAGTGTCCACAACAGGGTTCACATGCTTCGTTCTCTAGCTTTCATTCTAGTGAAATGCACAACCCTAGATTTCCTCTTTCAATCACAATCACACACACACAATTCAGTGCTGTTAATTAAACTCATAGTAATGTGCTACCATCTCCTCTATCCATTTCCAAGAATTTACAATCAACCTAAATAGAACTACACAAACTGAGCATCTATCTATCTTCATTCTATCTTTTGGTAACCTATGTTCTAGATATTAACTCCATGAGTTTGCTCATTACATTTAGTTCATATTAGTGAAATCATACAATATTTGTCCTTTTGTGTCTGGCTTATTTCACTCAATATAGTGTCCTCAAGGTACATCCATGGTGTCACATGCATCAGGACTTGGTTTCTTCTTTCAGCTGAATAATATTCCAGCTGAAACATTATATACCACATTTTGTTTATCCATTCATCAGTTGATGGACACTTGGGTTGTTTCCATCTTTTTGCAACTGTGAATAATGCCACTATGAACATTGATATGCAGATGTCTGTTCATGTTCCTGCTTTCAGTTCTTCTGCATATATATCCAGCAGTGGAACTGCCATATCATATGTCAGTTCTACACTTAGCTTCCTGAGGAACCACAAAACTGTCTTCCACAAGGCTCTACTATCCCATCAGCAGTGAATAAATATTCCTATTTCTCCACATCCTCTCCAACACTAGTAGTTTTCTGGGTTTTTTTTAAATAGTGACCATTCTAGTAGGTGTGAAATGACATCTCATTGTCGTTCCGATTTGCAGTTCCCTAATAGCTAGTGATGTTGAGCATTCTTTCCATGTGCTTTTTAGCCGTTGATATTTCTTCTTTACAAAAAATATCAATGCAAGTCTTTTGCCTATTTTTAAATTGTGTTGTTTGTCTTTTTATTGTTGAGTTGTAGGATTTCTTTATATATTCTGCATATTAAATCCTTATCTGGGGCATGTCTCTATGTATGGCATGTGAATATGTTCATGGGATGTTGTCTCAGTGGGCGGAGACCCACACAATAACGGAAAGAATATTGTATTCACATTCTTGGAAGTCCTGCTACATTCTCTAATAGAGTGGCAAGAATCCCTTGAGTACATGGGCAGTGCCTAGGGAAAGAGATCAGACCAATATGGCAGTCCCTTGATATTGATGGTTGTTCTTATCAACCTTGTTCTTGTGAAATTGAAACCTAGCCTAGTATAAACATTGCCTAAGAGTTACTTCCTGAAAGTGTCCTTGTTGTGCAAATGTGGCCTCTCTCTAAGGCAAACTCAGCATATAAACGCACTACCTTCCACTCCCCACCCCACTCCGGCATGGGACATGACTCCCAAGGATGAGCATCCCTGGCACCAAAGGATTATTAACAAGCACCAACTAGCAATGCATTTGGAAAAAGATCTTGACAATTAGGGGGAAATATTAAATACAAATGAGTTTTCATGGCTAAGAGATTTCAAAGTGAGACAGAAGGTCATTCCAAAGTTACTCTTATGCACGTCTCAGAAGGATCTCACTGACTTCCATAGTAAGCAATGCCTCAAGCAAGGGGGCTCCTGAGGGCTCTAGAGACATCTAGACACTATAGGCAGGGCAGACAATCTCAGGAATTTGTTACCCTGTCAGTGGGCCTTACCTTGGAATATATGATAACCTATCCTGCAATGTATCAGAGTCAAACTCATTTATAATTTTCCTACACATGGCTCTTATGCCCCTTTTATTTGAGCCTATAATTAGCAATATACCCATTAAATATATGTCTCAGAGACTTAAATCTTCTGGCTATTCCTATGCTGGTTGGGCCCTGAATCTCAGCTGAGTTGCAACACCTACTCTCCAGTTCATAGGACTCACCCAGAACAACTAACAAAAGGATGATGATGGACAACACCCATCCCAAAAACACAGAATAACTACAACTGCAAGCAAGAGAATTCCATCTATCTGCCCTGTGGGATCTAAGCCCCCTCTCAATGAGAAACAGAGTGTGAATCACCATCCTAAAATCCTCAGGATTGAGGAATGAACAAACATAAGGAGGGAATGCAACTATGGACAAAGTAGACTTACTATTATTCTAGCAATGGCAGAACTGGTAACACTAATATAAAGGCAGTGTTCACCAAAGGTTCTGAGGGGAGGAAGAGGGAATAATTGGTATAACATGGGGCATTTGGGGGACATTGGAATTGTCCTGCATGATATTGCAATGACAGATATAGGCCATTATACATTTTGTCAAAACCTATAAAATTGTGTGGTGCAAAGTGTAAACTATAATGTAAACTATAAACCATGATTAGTAGCAATGCTTCAGTATGTGTTTATCAATAGTAACAAATGTACCACAATAATGAAAGACGTTGCTAATGGGGAAAGGGGGGAGGGGGAGATAGAGGTGGGGTATATGGGAATCCCCCTATATTTTCTATGTAACATTTATGTAATCTAAAGCTTCTTTCAAAATTAAATTTTAAAAATTTAAAAATTTAAAAAAATTTAAAACCCTTATCTGATATGTGGTTTCCAAATATTTTTTCCCATTCTTCACAGAGTCCTTTGAAGCACCAAAGTATTCAATTTTGAGGTCTCATTTATCTATTTTTTCTTTCATTGTTCATATATGCACGAAAAATCTAAGAAACCACCGCCTACAAGATCTTAAAGGTGCTTCCCTACATTTTCCTCTAGGAATACTCTGGTTCCTGGTCCTATATTTAGGTCTTTGACCCTTTTAGAGTTAATTTTTATACAAGGTGTGAGATAGAGGGCAGCTTTCATTCTGATATCCAATTCTCCGAGGACCATTTGTTGAAGCAACTAGTCTTTCCCAATTGAGTGGACTTGGCAGCCTTGTTAAAAATCAATTGGCCATAGATGTATGGATCTATTTCCGAACTCTCAATTTCATTCCATTGGTCAACATATCTATCCTTGTGTCAGTTTGACCACTGTAGCTTTGTAATATGCTTTAAAGTCAGGAAGTATGAGTTGTCTGACTTTGTTCTTTTTTGAGATGTTCGTGGCTATTTGGGGCCCCTTATTCTTCCAAATAAGTTTGATAATTGGCCTTTCCATTTCAGCAAAGTAAGCTGTTGATTTTTGATTGGGATTTTGTTGAATCTTTAAATCATTTTGGGTAGAATTGGCATCCTAATGATATTTAGTCTTCCAATGCATGAACACAGAATGTCCTTCTACTTATTTAGGTCTTTGATTTCTATTAGTGATGTTTTGTAGTTTCTGTGTACAAGTCTTCTACATGCTTGGTTAAATTTATTCCTAGATGTCTGATTCTTTTACTTGCTATTATAGATGGATTTTTTCTTGATTTCCTTAGATTGCTCATTACTAGTGTATAGAAACATGACTGATTTTTGTGTATTGATCTTGTATCCTGCCAAATGCTGAACTCATTTATTAGCTCTAGTAGCTTCATTGTAGATTTTTCTGAACTTTCTATATATAGGATCATGTAATCTGCAAATAATGAAAGTTTTACTTCTTCCTTTCCAATTTGGATGTCTTTTAGTTCTTTTTCTTGCCTAAATGCTCTACGTAGAACTTCCAGTACAATATTGAATAACAGTGGTGACAGTGGGCATCCTTGTCTTGTTCCCAATCTTAGAGGGAAAGCTTTCGATCTTTCACCATTAAGAATGATGTTAGCTGTGGGGTTTTCCTATATGCCCTGTATCATGTTGTGGAAGTTTCCTTTTACCCCTATCTTTCAAAGTGTTTTTACCTGCAAAGAATGCTGGATTTGTCAATTGTCTCTCCTGTGTCAATCGAAATGATCATGTGGATTTCCCCTTTCATTTGTTAATGTGATGTATTACATTAATTGAATTTCTTGTATTGAACCATTCTTGCATACCTGGGATAAAATCCACTTCATCAGGGTGTCTAATTCTTTCAATGTGCTGTTGGATTTGATTTTCAAGTATTTTGTTGAGGATTTTTGTATCTATATTCATTAGAGAGTTTGATCTGTAATTTTCCTTTATTGGAGTATCTTTATCTGGCTTTGGCATTAAGATAATGTTGACCTCATAGATGAGTTAGGTAGCATTCCCTCCTCTTCAGTTTTTTGGAAGACTTTGAGTAGGATTTGTATTCATTCTTCTTAGAATAATTGGTAGAATTCACCTGTTTAGCCATTTGGTCCCGGGCTCTTCTTTGTTGGAAGGTTTTTGATGACTGTTTCAATCTTTTTACTTGTGGTTGGCATGTTGAGATCCTCTATTTCTTCTAGAATCAATGTAGGTTTTTTGTGTTTCTAGGAAATTGTCCATTTCCTCTAAGTTGTCTAATTTGTTGGCATACAGTTGTTCATGGTATCCTCTTATGATCTTTTCTATTTCTGTAGTGTTAAAAGTAAAGTTCCCCCTTTCATTTCTGATTTTATTTATTTGTGTCTTTTCTTTTTTTTCTTTGTTAGTCTAGCTAATGGTTTGTCAATCTTATTGATCTTTTCACAGAACCAACTTTTGGTTTTTCTCATTGTCTCTATTGATTTTTTGTTCTCAATTTCATGTATTTCTGCTATGATCTTTGTTATTTCTTTCCTTCTGCTTAATTTGGGATTAGTGTATTGTTCTTTTTCTAGTTCCTCCAGGTATGTAGTTATGTCTTTGGCTTTAGCTCTTTCTTCCTTTTAATGTAGGCATTTAGGACTGTAAATTTCCCCCTCAGCACTGCCTTCACTGAAGTCAATAAGTTTTGATAGGTTGGGTTCTCATTTTCATTCCTCTTGAGATATTTACTAATTTTTCCTGCAATTTCTTCTTTCAACTATTAATTAAGAGTGTGTTGTTTAACCTCCATATATTTGTGGATTTTCCAGTTCTCCACCTGTTATTGACTCCCCCCACTTCATTCCATTATGATCATAGAAAGTACTTTGTATAATTACAATCTTTTTAAATTTATTGAGACCTATTTTGTGACCCAACATATGGTCTATTCTGGAGAACCATACATGAGCACTTGAAACGAATGTATATCTTGCAGGTTTTTTGTTGGGTTTTGTTTGTTTGTTTATTTGTTTGGGTACAATGTTCTGTATACGTCTGCTAGGTCTAGTTCATTTATCATATTAGTCAAGTTCTCTGTTCCCTTATTAATCCTCTGTCTATGTTTTATCTATTGATGAAAGTGGTGTGTTGAAGCCTCCAACTATTGTTGCAGAAGTGTCTATTTCTCCCTTTAATTTTGCCAGTCTTTCACCTCATGTACTTTAGGGTACCCAGGCTAGGTATGTAGATATTTATGATCATAATTTCTTCTTAGTGTATTGTCCCTTTTAATAATATATAATAACCTTCTTTGTCTCTTTTAGTAGTTTTGCTTTAAAGTCTATTTTATCCAATATTAGAATTGCCACCCCAGCCCTTTTTTGGCTACTGTGTGTGTGGAATATCTTTTATTATCCTTTCACTTTTAATCTATTTGTATCCTTGAGTCTAAGGTGAATCTCTTGCAGACAGCATATAGATGGATCATATATGTTTATCCATTCTGTCAATCTGTGTCTTTTGATTGGGGAATTTAGTCCATTAACATTCATGTTTATTAATGTACAGGCAATACTTTCTTCAACCATTTTTCCTTTCACTTTTATATGTCATATCTTATTTTTATCTCTCATTTTACCCTTTTAATTACTTTTACTGATAATCTTCATTTCTACATTCTCCACACAGCCTTTCTCTCTTGTCTTTTCCTTTCAGCTTGCAGAACTCCTTTTAGTATTTCTTATTGGGCAGGTCTCTTGTTAAGGAACTCTCTGTTTCTTTCATCTGTGAATTTTTAAAGTTCTCCCTCATTTTTGAAGGACAGTTTTGCCAGATAAAGAGTTCTTGGCTGGTAGCTCAATTTTTTCCATTATTTTTTCTATCTACTTTCTGTCCATAAGATTTTGAATGTCCTGTCTTCTACTCCACTGTTTCTCCTTCTTCTGCCTATTCAAATCTGTTGTTATATGTCTCTAGTGTACTTTTTATTTTTAAAGAAGTTTTAGATTACATGAATGTCACATAAAAATATATAGGAACACACACAAAAAAAAGAAATCAAAAAAAAAAATATATATATATATAGGGAATTCCCATATGTTCCACCCCCTCCCCCTTCCACACTTTCCCACATTAACAACATCTTTCATTAGTGTGGTACATTTGTTATAATTGGTGAACACATATTGAAGCATTGCTACTAACTATGGACTATAGTTTACATTATAGTTTACACTTTGCCCCACAAAAATTTATACATTACGACAAAATGTATAATGGCCTGTATCCATCATTACAATGTCATGCAGGACAATTCCAATATCCTGAAAATGCCCCCATGTTACACCTATTCTTCCCTCTTCCTCCCCTCAGAACCTCTGGTGGCCACTGCCTGTACATCAATGATAAAAGTTCTTCTGTTGTTAGAATAATTTAAAAGGCTGTAATAGAATAATAAGAAGTCTACTTTACTCCATTGTTCACTCCCCAATCTTGAGGATTTTAGGATGGTGATGCCCACTCTGCCTCTAATTGAGAGGGGGCTTAGATCTCATGGGAAAGAGGGATGGAATTATCTTGCTTGCAGTTGCAGTCACCCTCTGTTCCTTGGGATGGGCACTGTCCATCATCATCTCCTTGTCAGTTGTCCTGGGTGAATCTGATGAACTGGAAAGTAGATGTTGCAACTCTGTTGAGATTCAGAATTCAACCAGCACATGAACAGACCAAAAATCTAGTGTATCTTTAATCTTTTCTATTATGCCTTTCATTCCCATAAGTTCTGTTTGTTTCTTTTCATACTTTCAAAATCTGCTTTATGCTCACCCAGTGTCTTCTTAATATCCTTTATCTCTTTTGTCATATTTTCCTCCTTCTCCTTGAATTGATTTAGGAGATTTGTTTGAACATCTTTGATCAGTTCTTCCAAATTCTGTATCTCCCATAACTTTTTAATTTGTTCCTCTGACTGGGCCATCTCTTCTTGTTTTTCAGTATTGTTGATAATTTTTTCTGATGTCTGGGCATCTGATTATCTTAATGAATTTACTCTGAAGGCTGGTTTCTATTTCTTGCCTAGGATTTTGTTGTTGATTAGGTTTGTGTTAAGGCTCTACCTTGCCACTTGGTTCATCAGTATTTCCAGCCAAAACTGAGCCAGGGATCCACAAAGCGGTGCAGATCAGTTTCAAATGGCCCTGGGGAGAGGGTCAGGAAAGAACCAAAAAGCCTTTTCTTCAGTTCCCCCAAGCTTTCCTAGCATGCCCAGCAGATGGTGCTCTGTAGTTATTCTTCACAGCCCTAAGAAGGTAGGATATTTTTAGATCTTCCCCTGCTCTGGTGCAGGTAAATCAGTGGTACAGAGGCACCTGTCCAGGATGGGGTAAAACAGCTGGATCCAGAAGTCTAAATTTGCTGGCCAAAAGGTAGACCAGTACTGGGCTGTGTCCCCCACTGCTCTTAGGGAGAATTTTTCTGGGGCCCTCCCAGTCTGCAGCAGCCCAGCAGGCTGGGACTGGACCAAAACTGCTTGCCTCAATGGTGGGGGGTGGGTACCTGCAGCCCTGGCTGAGCCAGCTACTCTTCCTCATCCTGCTATTCCCTGGATGCTTCACAGAACTCCTCCAGTCTCTGGAGCCCCAGATCACTGTTTTGTACAGTTTCTGCCTGTCCACTAGCTGTTTTTGGAAGAGGAATGAACCATGCAGCCAACTGATTAGCCCTCTCTGGCCAACTGATTTTTGACAAGGGGGCAAAGACCACTCAACTGGGTAAGAATAATCTCTTCAAAAAATGGTCCTGGGAAAATTGGATCTCCATTTGCAAAAAGAAAGAGAAAAAAAAGGAGGATGACCTTTGTCTCACAACTTATACAAAAGTCAACTCAAAATGGACCAAAGAGTCAGACCTATCAAACTCCAAGAAGAAAATGTAAGGAAGCATCTTTAGGACACTGTGGTAGGTAATGGTTTCTTACACTTTACCCCCAAAGCACAAACAACAAAAGAAAAAATAGATAAATGGGACTTCATCAAAATTTTAAAATTTTTGTCTCAAGGACCTTATCATGAAAGTTAAATAACAATCTACACATTGATAGAAAATATTTGGAAATCACGTATCCGATATCCAGAATATATTAAGAAATACTTCAACTAAAAAATAAAAAGACATACAACCCAATTTAAAAATGGTCAAAATATTTGAATAGACTTCTCTCCAAAGAAGACATACAAATGTCAAAAAAGCATATGAAAAGATGTTCAGAATCATTAGCCATCAGGGAAATGCAAGTCAAATATAATGAGATTCTATTTCACACCCACTAGAATGGCTACTATTTGAAGAAAAAAAAAAAAAAACAGAAATTACAAGTGGTGGAGAGGATGTGGAGAAATAAGAACATGCATTCACTGCAGGGGACAATGTAAAGTAGTGCCGCCAATATGGAAGATATTTGGCAGTTCCTCAGGAAACTAAGTATAGGATTACCATATGACACAGCAATCCCACTACTAGGTATCTGCCCAAAAATATTGAAAGCAGGGCCTCGAACACATATTTGCACACTGATACTCAAAGCAGGATTAACAATTGCCAAAAGATGAAAGCAACCCAAGTGTCCATCAACTGATGAACAGAATGAATAAACAAAATGTGGTGTATTTATGCACAGTGGAATATTATTCAGCCATAAAAAGGAATGACGTTCTGAGACATGCAACAACATGGATGAAACTTGAAGGTATCATCTTGTGTGAAATAAGCCAGGCACAAAAGCACAAATATTCTATAGTCTCACTGATATGAAGTAACTAGAATAAGCAAACTCATTGAGTCAGAATCTTGAATTTAACTTACTTCTACAAGGCAAAGGTCACAAAAAAAACTAATAAATAGAAAGCCATCCCAGTAGGAAAAAAAAATGAGTAAAAGAAATGAGGAACCAATCTGACAATAAAAGAAATACAAATAATTAAGAACAAAAAAAAAAAAAAGAAATGCAAATAACCAATAAGCACTACCAAAAAAGGGTCTATAATTTTCCTAGGCAATCAGAGAAACACTAATTCCATTACAGATGGAAATTTTTATCCTATGTTTGACAATAATTTTAAAAGGATACTATCTCGTGTAGACGGGACTATGGAGAAATTGGTACTCTTAAGCCTCACTAGTGAAACAATAAATTGCTAAAATCTCTAGAAATAATCCACCCATGACTAATAAAATTTAAAATGCATATGCTCTATGATAAAACAATTCCATTTAGGAATCTTTCCCATATAAATAAAAACACAGAACATAAAAACCATGTAAGAGTTTATGATAACATTGTTCATAATGGGGGGAAAATCTGGAAACTATTTGTATATCCAATAATCAGACAATGGTTGACACATCCATGTCATATAAAATTATGCATCTTTTTAAAAGAATGAGAATTATTTTAATTGGTTTGAAAAGATATTAAAAAGTTAAAAAAGCAAATTACAGATTTGTACAATATGATTCTGTAAGCCAAACTCAGCATACAAATACATTACCTTCCTCCCAGTGTGGGACATGACTCCCAGGGATGAGCCTCCTTGGCACTGAGGGATTACTACCAAGCACCAACTAGCAATGCAACTGGAAAAACACATTGACCAAAAGGGGGAAAAGGTAAAGACAAATGAGTTTATATGGCTGAGACTTCAAAGTGAGTTGGGATGTCATTCCAGAGGTTATGCTTATGCACATCTCAGCAGGATCTCATTGACTGCCAAAGTAGATACTACCCAAAATAGTGGGGCTCCTGAGGGCTCTAGAGACATTCAGACACTATAGTCAGGGCAGATAGCTCAGGAGTTTGGGCCCTACTTTGGAGTTTATGCTCCCCAGTGTGACAGAGTTGGACTCAGTTGTAGTTTCCCTACACATGGCTCTTCTGCCATGACTTAAATCTTTGGGCTTTCCATGTGTCCGTTGGGCCCTGAATCTCAACAGTGTTGCAACACATACTCTCAAGTTTATTGGACTTACTCAGGACAATGAACAAGGAAGTGATGATGGACAATGACCATCCCAAGGATCAGACAGAGTCTATTTTGCAAGCAAGATAGTCCCATCCATCTGCCCCATGGGATCTAAGCCCCCTTTCAATTAGAGGCAGAGTGGGCATCACCATCCCAGAATCCTCAGGATTGGGGAATGAACAATGGACTAGAGTAGACTTATTGTTATTCTACTACAGACTTATTGTTATTCTAGGAATGGAAGGACTTTTATCACTGATGTGGAGGCAGTGGCCACCAGAGGTTCTGAGGGGAGGGAGAGGGAAAAAATAGGTGTAATATGGGGGCGTTTTGGGGACATTGGGATTGTCCTGAATGATGCTGCAATGACAGATACAGGCCATTATATATCTTGTCATAACTTACAATATTGTGTGGGAAAGAGATTAAACTATAATATAAACTTAATCCACACTTAGTGGCAATGTTCCAATATGTGTTCATCAATTGTAATAAATGTACCACACTAATGAAGGATGTTGTTGATGTGGGAAAGTGTGGGAAGGCTAGGGAGTGGGCATATGGGTATCCCTTACATTTTATATGTGACATTTATGTAATCTAAGTATCTTCTTAATTTTTTTTTAAATAAAAAAGGATTTTTAAAAAAAGAAAAACAGTGTAGTAGTGGCCTAAGGACTGATATATAGATGAATGGAATAAAATTGAGACCCCAGAAATAAACCCTCAAATCTATGTCAATTGATTTTCAACAAAGATGCCAAGACCATTCAATGGGGGAAAGAATAGTATCTTCAACAAACAGTGCTGGGAAAATTGGCTGTCTATATGCAAAACAATAAAGTTAAATCCTACCTCTCACCATATACAAAAATTAACTCCAAATGGATTTTTAAAATCTAAATTTAAAAGCTAAAACTATAAAACTCAGAAAAAACAGCTTGGCAAATCATCATGAGATAAACACACAGGCTATATGAGGGGTAGAAATCAAATGTTACTTTTTCTTCCCTATAACTTTTAATATTTTACAAGTTTCTTAAATTAGCATTTCAATTTTTATTATAGATAGAAAAGCAAAGGAACCCCAAAGATTACTGGCCAGCCAGAAGATAATGACTCCAGGAGAAAGCAAGCCTTTTAGCCTCTGAAATCCTGAACCAATAAATTCCTGTTGTTTAAGCTAACCCATAATATGGTATTTGTTTTAGCAGCCAGTAAACTAAAACAGTTTTTGGCACCAAAAAGTGGGGTGCTGCTATAATAAATACCTTAAAATGTGGAAATGGCTTTGGAATTGGATAATGGTTCGAAACTGGAAAAAAATTGTGAGGTGCTTGATAGGAAAAACCTGGATTGTTTTGAAGTAGAAATATGGACATTAAAGGTACTTCCATGAGACCTTAGGAGGAAATGATGAATGTGTTATTGAAACTGCAGGAAAGGTGATCCTTGTTATTAAGTGACAGAGTATGTGGTGAAATTGTGTTCTGATATTGGGTGGAAGGCAGAATTTGAAAGCAATGAACTTGGGTGTTTAGCTGAGAGTATTTCCAACCTAAATGTAGAAGGTGCAACCTGTTTTCTCCTTGCAGCTTATAGTAAAATGTAAGAGGAAAGAGATAAGTAAAAATTAAACTCTTAAGCACAATGGAGCCAGAAATTAACTATTTAAAAATTCTCAGCCTATCCAGGTAGCATGCTCTGAAACTAAGCCTTGATCAGGGATCTCCTTGAGCTTTGGGGAAGCAAGTCCCCAGAGGACAAGATTTCACTTGAGGGTTTAACTGAACAAGCCTTTGTCAAAGAGGGTGTGGCTGAACATGGGTCCAGTCGGCCATTTCAGTGGAAGTCAGGATTGGAAATGCAGTTACCCAGGACTTCCTGTGGGAAGTTCTATCGTTTGATAGTTTGGACCTGCTTGAACTACACACAAAGCTGACAAAGTTTTTGTAAAATATGTATGAGCAGAACCACTGCAAACCTGTACTGAAAGGGACAGAAAAAGGATGAATTGAAAGAATGACTTTAAAAGCAGAAATATGAAAACAGAAGTCTGGACCAAAGAGATGTCCTCAGCCAGGAGAGGGGGCCTCCACATATGTGGAAAGGGCAGGTCCGCCCTTATGCCCGGAGGGGGCTAGCCTTGTGCACCATTGTTCAGGAAGAGTGCTGCTGCCCAGTACTTGGAGGTGGTGGGACCTGTGCCCCAGCTTTGGCTGAGAGCCTGGCCACCATTCTGATGCTTGGAGAGAGAGGCGGATAGACCCAAGTAGTTCAGGGAGAGCATGGCCATGGAAGGGATGGGACTGTCACACATCAGGCCTGGAGAACCAAGGTTCAAGCTGCAGATGACTCTCAGAACTTGAGATCTAATGGAGTATGATCAGCTGGGTTTTGAACTTATTTGGGACCCATGATCCCTGTTTTCCTTTGACTCTCTCCCTTCTGGAATAGGAATGTCTATCTATGCCTGTCCTACCATGGTACATTAGAAGCAGATAACTTGTTTTCTATGTTTCACAGGTCCATTGGAGAGGAATTTTGCCCCAGGACTGGCCACACTCATAGCTGATTCTGATGAGATTCTGTACTTAGCATTGTTCTAAAATGGCTTATGGCTTTTGGGATGTTGTGATGGAATGAATGTATTTTGCATGTGGGAAGAACATGTCTCTTGGGGGTCCAGAAGGTAGACTATTGAGGATTAAATCATGCCCCCCACAGAAGGCAAGGTCAGGTCCCATCCCCTGGTCCTATGAGTATGAACCCATTTGTAAATAAGATCTTTGGAGATGTTATTAGTTAAGGTATGCTCAAACGGTATAAGGATGGGCCTTCATCCAATATGGATGAAGTAATTATAAGCAAAGGAAATTGGACATGGAAGAAAAAGCCATGGAAAGAAGCTAGAAGTCAGAAGTCAACGGAACCCAGGAGAGGAGAGAATATTGCCATGTGACGTAAAAGTTAAGGAACCCTAAGGATTGCCAGCCAGCCAGAAGATACCACCACCAGAGGAAAGCATGCCATCTAGCCTTTTAAACCATGAGCCAGTAAGTTCCTGTTGTTTAAGTGAACCCATTTGAACAACTATGGCATTTGTTTTAGCAGCTAGGAAACTAAAACCCTATGGCATAAAAACAGAACAAAATTAATTTTATTTTAAAAAGAGAAGGAACATAGAGTTCTCCAGCTTCCATTAGTGGCTTCGGAAATCCCAGGTTGGGGAACAGTGCCTTTGACAAAGGGGAAAGCTGTCAAAAGAGAAAGGGCTGTTGGTTCTGTCCACAGATGAATATTGTTAAATCAGCTGCATCCAGTTCAGTGCAGCACAACTTCCTGGAGCAGGGCATATCCCAGACCCAAGACGTTTGTACGCGAGGGTGTGCTGGGAGTGCTAGACCTCAACATTCTTTCTGTTCTCCGAGAGCCAGCGTCAGACTCTGCCACCAGCCTCCTCAACAGAAGCTCCCAGCCATGAAGACTCTCCTCACTGTCTTTGTCTTTCTCTCCTTTTGGGACCCACTGCTGGCAGGTAAGTGGGAATCTTCCTGGGGGTGCTTCACCTAGAAGACCAGTTCCACTAAGCTACCTCACGAATGTATTCCCATCATGAATCCGTTAATTTTCAAGTGGAAAAAGTATCAACCAGTTTTGAAGTCAGCATGACTTGGGCTTGAATCTTGGCTCCTCAACTTGTTAGCTGCATAGCTTTGGGCAAAGTTCTGAGCTGCTCTGAGTCTTAGTTTCTTCATTTGCAAAGTGGAAATAATAATACTTATCTTAGAGTCATATGGATTAAAGGAGATGATGTATATAAAAGGTAAATTGCCTGGCATATGAGAGCTATAATTACATTTTCATTATAATGCCCTATCCTATTTTGCTGCTATTGTTTTGTTTTGTTTCTTTTTTGTTGTTTGTTTTGTTTTGTTTTTTAGGAGACACCAGGAACCAAACCTGGTACCTCCCATATGTAAAGCAGGCACTCAACCACTTGAGCTACATCTGCTCCCTGTTATTTTGTTTTTAATTCAAGGACATATCTAGGGATAATAGATAAATTGTCATAATACAACTTGTTAAGATTTCTGATATCCTGAAATTGTTTTTATTTAACCATTTTTGGATTCCTTAAATATTTGGGGAATCAGATCTGGAACTGCTTGTTTCGAGAGAATTAATGATCTTTCTGCAATACAAGGAAATGTCTGATCAGATGAGATAGCAGCTAGAGAGAGAGAAGGAGACCATATCCTGGCCTCATACTCTAGCTTGACCATATCCATTTCTGACTTTAGAAATTTCATCTTGAATATTCTATTCACTTGGTGTTGCTGAATCAGTTCAAATCCAAATGTTGGCAGCTCCCATTTAATTTCTCAACCTCCCTGAAGTATTCTCTAGGCAGATGAACCAGATTTTCCGGTCATGTAACTCAACAGGCTAGATTTAAGAACCCACAGAATCCAGGCTTCTTGAAGCTGCTGATGAGGCTGATTCTACTATGATTTATGGCAATGAATTCTTAGCCTCCAGATAGTCAACAACTCCGTCCAGTCTCCAACATTCCCTTTGGTGCCATATACATTTCCATAGATTATCGTTTCCATTGGGATTTGTCTCTTCATGAAAACTATTACAATTCATCTTCTCAAAAATGTTACAGGTTATTCTCTTGAGCTTCCCTCATGACAACTAAGTAAACCTGATCACTTTTTTTCATTTGGGAAAATTATTCACGAGGGCATGATGACTTGAATAGGATATGTGTTGGCTGGAAATTCCTACAAATAGCCAGATATTGGTGCTCTTTTCCCTTAACACTATCTTATACTTGAAAAGAGAGAAACATCCATATTTGATGGTTCAAAGAAGTAATATGTCTACAAAATTGTAAACTCAGCTCAAATGCCTTGAGCTCTAGCAGGACTTCCCAAATCTTCTTAGTGAGAATTGATTTTCCCCTTCTCTGAACTCACAATACCATTTCATATTGCAAATATTTCACTGTATTTATCACATTGTTCCTCTCAAATATATTTTATGTTTCTTCTCTTTTTGTCTAGACTAAAAATTCTTTGAGAGTAAAATCTATATCTTCCTCAAATTTGTACTCCCATTGTTAACAGGCTTTAAAAATGCTGTTTTTTGGAATAAATAAGTAGATAGTTACAGATAACGATATAGATATAGGTATAGAGATAGAGAGAGATAGAGATAGACGATATAAAGGACATAAAGATATAGATAAATGAATGGCTACATGCATAGCTAACTTGATTGGATTATAATAATTGACCAATTGGGGCAAATTTCCTATTTCTAGTTGATTATTTTTCCAATTACAGAATCAATTATTTTGAGCAGGTCTCCTAAGATTACAGTTTGATGAAATGAAGGGCTGAATCATCGCATGGTCCAAAAAAGGCCTATGGTGAATAATCTTTCCATTCATTTTCTTTTCAGGCATGAATCCGTTGTTATCAGAAATACACAAGCAATGCAATGGAAGTGGCATCTGCAGATTTGAGTGCTATCAAACGGAAATGTTAGTTGCCCACTGCATGTTCCAACTGGAGTGCTGTATCACAGGGAACCCCGGGCCCTGAAGTGGGGAGCCCGTGAACGTCAATTGCCATAAAAGCTCTTGACCAGCCTGTCTTTCACACACCTGGGAAATTTAGATTACACTGCGATGGTGCCCAAGGTTGTTGGGTTTTTTAGCATTATTTTTATTTTTTTTTTAAGCATTATTTTTAAAACACCAGAATCTTATCTCAGGTTTGAAGAGCCGAGCTGCAGCCTTTTTAAAGAGAGTTAAGCATCACTTCAAATTGATTTCCCACTCTCCTCAGTGCCCATTTCTCTCTCGAGTCATCAAAAGGATGTCTTGAGTAGAAAGCCTGCAAATTATGGAAACATCCTGCCCCGAGCCTCCTCTACGATCCCTTCACCTCCCCATCTCTCACACAGATCCCACAGGCAAGAGTCAACTGCTGTCTGACCTGGTCTCGACCGAGTCTGCCCCTTGTTTCTCTCTGAGGCAAGGAGACAGGCCAGCTGGAGAGCAGGGGCCCCGAGGCAGCTCGCATCCATCTTCCTGCTCTCCTCTCCTCCCAGGCTCAGCTCCAGGTTGTAAAACTCTTGGCGGTGGTTTGGGGTTGGCTCCTCAGCAGCTGAGGGCCCCCAACGCACACTGCCCCTCACCTGGTCCCTCTGGGTCAGTGTCATCCTTAGACTAGGGTCCCAGGCAGCCAGCACCTCGCCAGTCTGGCTTTTGCGTCCACGTAAGTACCCGCTTCTCGAATGGCCAACCTCAGGGAGGTGTGGCAGGCACTCCTCGCAGCTTCCCCACTGCTGCCCCCGGACAGCCTGACCGCTCAGCAGCCAGAGGCGGGAGTGGGGGTCCTGCGTGTGCTGCTCAGGGGGCTGGGGGGCTTTCCTTCAGCTTTGGTGCAGACCAGAGCTTGGATGCTAAGAATGCTGAGAAGGAGGGGATGCGGCTGCAGAGAGCCAGCCGCTGACCTGGTACAAGGCTCAGGAGCAATAAGTTCCTGGGCTGAGATGACAGCACAGTGTCCCCAGCCAGGCCTCACGGCAATTAGGAGGAGAGGAAAAGAGAAGTGGGCAAGAAAGAGGATGTCAAACCTTGGAGCAAATCCAGTGCTGGCATCTCCGGGGAGGAAGACACCGGGGGTCTGGGGGCCCGTGCCCTCTCTCAAGGGCCCACGCTCGTCTCTGGAGAGTACTGGGGAGGTGGGTTAAAATGGAATGGGATCGTGGAGCAGGCCTAGCTCAGTGGTTGAGTGCCCGCTTCACATGTGCCACGACCCAGGTTCAATCCCCGGTACCGCCTAAAAAAAAAAAAAAAAATGGAACGGGATCAGAGATAGCCTGGAATAGTCATGCAGAGTAAGGAATGTGTCCAGACAGCCCAGGAAGGTTATCAGACTCTGAAGGAGTCGGGGGAGCCTCTGTGAAGAACAGTGAGTCTTCCGGTGCTGAGTCCCTCACAATTCTCCAGAAAGCCTTAGGCTTGCTTCTCCTTTTACTTAGCTTTTGTTTTTTTTAATAATTTTTTTTTAAAGATGCTTAGATTACACAAATGTTACACAACCATTACAGGGATTCCCATGTTCCCCACCTCCCACATAAACATCCTTCATCAGTGTGGCTCATCACCTGCAATGGATACACACATCCTGGGGCCTTGCCACCTAGCATAGACCACAGTTCACATCGTAGACCCCACTCTCTCCCACTCAGTTCTGCATGTTACATGCTGATGTAAAATGGCCTACATCTGTCATTGCAATGTCTGCAAGCTCTCCACTCCTGCAGATAAACAGAAGTCTGAAAACAATTGAGCCTGCTGATTATCTGAAGAGCCTCTTCCCGAGCAGATGAGGGAACGACATTAGAGACGGATTAGAGAGCTGAGCACCAAAGCCAGATAGAGTCTGAGTTCCCTCTGCTGGAATAATCAGAAACTCTAAGCCAGGCTAGGGGTATGAGCCACCTCTGCACTGTCTCCACCTCACTCTTCCACCCTCCTGAACCTCTGCATTCATATGCCCTGTCACCACAACTGTTACAGCAAAGGGAGCTGCAAACTGCTTTAATTTTTTTGACATAAAGCACCTTTGTTCCATGATCACCCTCCAGCCCTGCTAGGCTTCTTTAATTATATAACCTGAATAAATTTGGTTAACTTGGGTCGGTCCCCATACATGGACACATCTAAACTCAAGTCCAAGATCCAAAAGTCTTCTAAAAAACAATTTAAGAATTTACTAAATCTCTCAGTACAGCAGCAAAATGGAGAAGGGTTTTGTCCTAATGATGGAGAAATTTTCCTTAAAATTCTTTCTGGATATCTCTCCACTCATGCAGGCAGCTACTGCCCTATCCATCACCCAGCGAATGTGTCAAACCGCATTGTCTAAGAGCGATTCTGGGAATGTCCAGAGTTTGTAGTGGAGATTCTGAGAAGCCTAAAGGGCGAGAAAAAGCTCTGACTATAAGGAAGCTCATTTTAAGTGAGAGTTAATTTAAATAAGAGGTGGTTTTGATTTCCCCAGATTGACCAAGTCGCTGACCAACTAGACTAACCGTTTAAAGACTGAGAGATCATGAAAGAACCACAGAGCTAGATTCTTTTTAACAAATCAATTTTATTGATACTTATTAATAAAGCATATAATTCTTCCAAAACGTACACTCAATGGTATCTGCCATAATCACATAGTTGTGCATTCATCACTTCAATCATTATTAGAGCATTTTCATTATTTCAATAATAATAATAAACACAAAACAGACAAACAAGAAAACTCTTCACCTCTCAATCTCTCTGTTTCCCGTGCCACACATAGCTGCTATTTCTGGCTATTCTTGCACAATTATTCACTTATTAAGCAGTTTTATTAAGATATATTCACTACTGCAGTATGATCTATTAAAAGTGTATAATCAATGGCTTTTAGTATAATCACAATTTGTGCATTCGTCATCACAACAAAATTTAGATTTTATTACTCCAAAAAGAAAAACTCCACACCCCTCAGCATGCCTTCCCCAATCAAATTTCAACTTTATAAATTGATTTATAAATTTTAACCCTGCTTTCTCGTTTTACTCAGCTTATCTGGAGTGAGTCTAGCTAAGGTAGTGAAGAAAAAATCCACCGCTTCTCTTAGTGCCCTCTGGGACTTTCTTCTACCCCTTTGCCTCCTATGCCCATAAGCCAAGAAGGCACAGACATCCCTCGGCTCTCTCCCCCTCTCGCACCCGACAGGGTGGTGGAATAAAGCCCCAAGGTGTTCATTTGTCCTGTGGTTAGACATAATAGAGGGCTGATCTTGGATGGCCTGCTTCATTAGATTGGACTCCCAATAAAAAAACAGGCTTTTGGTTTTCTTATGTTTGCTATTCTGGAATTTTTCATTATTCAAGATTTGTATTTCAAATCTTGTTAGCTTGTTTGGATATTGGAAACTCTTATTCATTTGTGTATTTGCTTGAATCCTGAACTTAGTTTCTTCTGAATCGATAACTATGGGTTATTTGCTTTACTCCAAAGAGCTCATTCTCTTTTCCAAGTTAATTGCACTTCTAAACTTCCTTCAAGTTTGGAACACAGGTCTAACTGCACAAGCCACTTCTTTCTGTACAGAAATTACAGCAGATACGCCCTGAGCCCAAGCCCTCTTAGGAAGCACGCCTTCAGTGAATAAGCTTTGTGTGCAAGTTAACTGAAACTGGGTGAGCATGGTGTGAGGAAAGGTATTTCAGAGCCTTTACCTTGCTTAAGTGATGTGGGTGAGAAAGAGAGGTTTCAAAAGACAGGCATTGTGCTCAATAATCTGTGTAAGAGCTTAAGAGAAATGGCACCTTCCTTCCAGCCCAAGCGAGACTCCCAGCAGGGCACATTTATTTTAACTGTCCCATACCTCCAGGTCTCTGAGGGACCCAAAGGATCTGATCAGCCTACTCCACCATCGAGAGGGACTTCTTTTCAAAAGAGATCTTGATTTATTTTTTTTTTAATTCCCAGCGCGTTCCTTGGCTTTTTGGTAAATTTTTCGACTTCCTTCCTAGTATAATCCAACTCAACTGACCAAGAGACTGTTACCAACAGGAGGCACTGGACAAATTAAAGTGATATTCTTTGTACATGCAGCATTAGCACATAGCAGCTAGTAGGTGGTCAAAGAATGTAGGCTAACCAGATGAATATGAGCATGGAAGAAAACTGATTACAGTTAAGCAGGAGAAGCACCGTATTGACATTTGGACAAAGTCTAGTTTTTTTGAAACTAGATAGTTTATCCAACTTCAAGCTTTCAAAAAGAAGCATGATGCCTACCTCGCATAGCTGTTCCTTCATTCAAAAATATTGAAAAAAATAAAAATACAAAAAAAATATTATTGACTACCTATTATATTAAGGGTATTTATTACAGGCAATGGGGATGTGGCAGAGAACAAAAAGTTCCTGCTCTCACATTCTCATGGCAAGGGCAGGGAAGACGATTAAAGATAGAAAAATAAATATATTTTATGGGTCAGACGGTTATAAGTACTAATAAGAAAGACAAGCAGGGGAAGGAAATAAAGAGTGACAGAGATGGATGCACCTGCTCTTTTATAGGAGATGATAGGGCAAGTGTCTGATGAGATAAGGTTTCAACAGAAAGTGGAAGGAAGCAAGGGACCTTGTATAAATGAAATATTTGTGGAAAAACAAGCAAAAGGCCTGAAAAAAGTGAACTGTTTTCATTATTATTATCCAACCAGGAAAGAAGGTCAAAAGGTAAGACATGGAGGCTTATATAGAGACTCTGTAGGCAAAAAGCATCGTTGCATTTTTGACAACTGTTCCATGTTTATCAGAGGTTGAATTAACCACATTTTCCTGGTTGTCCAGCATTGTTGACCAGTACACATAAATATTCAGTCCTTAAACCAGAAGGGCCTCCTATGACCAGAGGTCAACAATAGTTGTGTCTTGGAGCTAAGTACTCCAGAAAAACATGTTCTTAATCTTAATCCATCCCTGTGGGTATGAACCATCCAAGAAGGACTTTTCCCCCATCCCCCACGCCACCCTTGAGATGGCTCCCTTGTCTGTCTGCTTGTTGTGTTTTGCTTGTTGTCTGCTTGTTTATTTTTCTTTTGGAGGCACCGGGAACTGAACCCGGGGCCTCCCATGTGGGGGGCAGGCACTCAATTGCTTGAGCCACATCCACTCCCTGCTGGGTTTTGTTTTTGCTAGTTGTCTGCTTTTTGTCTTGTTCCTTGTTTTTGCTCATTGTCTGCTCATTGTTTTGGCTCAATGTCTGCTCGTTGTTTGTCTGTCTTCTTTAGGAGGCACCGGGAACCAAACCCAGGACTCCCATGTGGGAGGCAGGAGCTCAACTGCTTAAGCCACATCCACTCCCCAAGTAGGACCTTTTGATGAGGTTACTTCAGCTAAAGTGTTGCCCAGCTGAATCAGGATGGGTTATTAATCCTATTACTAAACACTTTATAGGGAAGGTCACAGACAGAGAGAAAGCCAGAGGGAGCAGTGAGAAGCTGAATGTCAATGGAACTCGTAAAAAACAAAAGGCTACCCTGTTTATTGCCATGTGACAGAAAATCCAAGGACCAGGGATTGCCAGCAGCCAGCCCCTGAGTGCCACAGTCTTCTGGGAGAGGGCATCACCTTGATGACTCCTTGATTTGGGGCTTCTCCTGGCCTCAAAACCACAAGCCAATAATCTCCATTATTTAAGCCAATCCATGGCTTCTCCTGGCCTCAAAACCACGAGCCAATAATCTCCATTATTTAAGCCATCCATGGCATGGTATTTGCTTTGGCAGTCGGGAAGCTGAAATAGCAATTCCAGAAGACTAAATCTCAGTCTGATCATTCGTGGTTTTCTTGCCCCAGGGTCTGGAAAACCCTCTCCTTCCTTTCAGCTTGCCCACTTGCCTATTTCTATGGTATCAGTCCAAGATACAAAGCTTCCTAGATGCCTTCCCAGCCAGTTCTCAGTCCTCAAAAAAATCACTTAAATATCTCAAAGATCTCTTAATTAACTGGCTGACACCACTCATCTGGCACAAGCTGGCAGGTACAATCTGGTGGGTGGATGTGGGAAGGGGGTGTCTCTGAGTATGTGTGTGTATGTGCGTTTTTTCTTTGTTTACGCAAAATGCCCCTTGGGCTGGTGAGCCACAGCGCTCCTCGGTTGTCATCCAGTGTCGCTTCCCCTCGCTGCAGTTCACCTGAGCTGTGCAGAAGCCAGAGGCTGTGCAGGAGCTTGCGGTGTGAGGGATCTGAGAGAGCCCCCCAATCTGTCACTTATCTTTGAGCAGTATAACTGATCTGAGTTGACTTCTGCCTGGCCATTGGCATGTAAGCCTTTGGTTTCCAATATATTCTTGCTAGTTAAAAGGATTATTTTGAAAATAATCCAAACCATGAGAAAGGACATGGCTTTGTTTTAGGGTTAGTGGTCTTTCACAGAGGCTCAGCAACCCCCCTGGCTGACTGCAAATCAGGTAAGGCCGGAATACACACTCCTTTCCCTCACTCATTTTTAGCTCCAATAAAATTTCAAGAGCAAATAACTAGGTAAATTGTCTTTTTTAGTTTTATGTAAATTCTCCATTCTACTGTTAAGAAAATTCACAGTTTGTGTCTCTCCAGATGTAGTAAAATATAGAGAAAAATCACATTAACCAATGTTAGCATAACTAGCAAAATTGTGGGAGCCTCAACCAGCAGTACCAATTTGGACATCAGGAACTGACCTTACTCATTAAAGAGAAACTTGGGAGGGAGCTAGGAAGGAAGGAAGGAAGGAAGGGAAATAAATAGCTATGGGCTGGAGAGGATATATTTTCTAAATATATCCTCTTTTTTTAAGATTTATTTTATTTTATTTCTCTTGACGCATTTGTTGTTTGCACTTGCTGTCTGTTCATTGTGTGCTCGTCTTCCTTTTAGGAGGCATCGGGAACCGAACCCAGGACCACCCATGTGGGAGGGAAGCGCCTAATTGCTTAAACCACCTCTGCTCCTTGCTTTGTTGTATCTCTCACTATGTTTTCCTCCTTGTGTCTCTTGTTGCCATCACCTTGTTGCATCAGCTAGCCATGCCAGCCTGTCGCATCAGCTCACTGTCTCGCTCATCCTCTCCAGGAGGCATATAGGAACCAAACCCGGGACCTCCCATGTGATAGGTAGGAATTCAATCACTTGAGCCACATCCACTTCCCTACAGCAATGTTTTTGATCACCAAATCATATAACAAATTTCAAAGAAATTGACATTTCAGATGATACCTCCCAAAATTATCCTAATGTTGTGCTTCCTACCTTACATCAAAATAAATTCCAGTAGAATAAAATATTTTTAATTTTTAAAATGCAACCGGGGGGGTGAGCCACCAGGTCCCGCGCATGGGTGAGCCGCCAGGCCCCGCGAGCCACGCAGCAAGATGACGACGTAACAGGAGAGTGACACAAGGGAGAACCAAGACGAGACACACCGAAAAACCAGGAACTAAGGTAGCGCAGGCAGCAGTAGGACACCTCCCTCCCACATCGGGGGTTCCGAGGATGGAATCCCAGTGAAGACAGGAGAAGGATGAGGGGAGAGGGCAGGAAATGGACACCGAAACAGCAAAACCGGGGGGGTCGGGAGGGGTGTAAAAACGGATAAAAGTAAATAAATAAATAGATAACTAAATCCTTAAAAAATGTATAGGGGAAGAAGATTCGGACTATAGTTAGTAGTAATACTTGGACGATGCTCTTTCATGATTTGTTAACAAATGTTTCACAACAATGCAGGGTGTTTGTGGGGGGGTGATGTGGGGGAGCCCTGTGTGATGTGATGCATGTTTGTTTTGTAAGATCACGATGTTTACTGAACACTTATAATTTATGTATATTCATGTATGAATGATATATTTCAATAAATTGTTTTTTAAAAAATGCAACCATGGAAGAGATAGAAGAAACATGAGAGATTTTAAAAATAATTTTGGAATAAAGAAAAGTTATATAAGTTTGGCACAAACTCAGAAAGTATAAATGAAACCTCTAATCAAAGACCATACCTCACAACTGGAGGATACATAAAAGGGAGAGCAAACTAAACCCAACAGGAGCAGAAGGAAGGAAATAACAAAAATTATTGATGCAGAAAAGGCATTTGCTAAAGTCCAGCAATCCTTCTTGATAAAAACACTTAGAGAATGAGGAATATAAGGAAACTTCCTCAACATAATAAAGGGCATTTATGAAAAGCCCACAGCCAGCATCACACTCAATGATGAAAGACTGAAAGCTTTTCCCTAAGATCAAGAACAAGGCAAGGATGCCCACTGTCTCCACTGTGGCCAATACTGCCCTGAAGGTTCTAGTCAGAGAAATATAGGTAAGAAAAAGAAATAAAAGGCATCCACATAGGAAAGGAAGAAGTAAAACGTTCCCTATTTGCAGATGACATGATCCTATATATAGGAAATCCTGAACAATCCACAACAAAGCTACTAGAGCTAGTAAACAAATTCAGCAAATTATTGGGCTGCAAGATCCACATGCAAAAATCAGTAGTGTGTGGGGGCCAAGATGGCGTTGGTGTAGGAGGGCACACACTACAAGCTCCCAGAGCAAGGCCGATTGGGGACGGGGTCCTGCCCAGGGGTCTGTGCTGTGCACGCGTGGAGGGAGAAGTTAGGGACATCTATCTGCGTGGATCAATGGTGTGGACGGAACAGTAGAGATTCGTGAGTTTTAAGGTTCCCGGTGGTGTTTGGCACAGACGGCTGAGCCCCGCGGTTAGGGAGGAAAAATAAAATAAAATAAAACGGCCACTTGGAGCCACGAGCAGGGCGAAAAAGTTTTATTTTCTGGGGATCTGGCTGCCTGGCGCCCCTTGGACCTTGTGTGAACAGAACAAACAAGCTAATTAGCACCCGGTGAACCGGAGGGGGGATTCTAGTCGGGGAACGGAGCTGATTTCCCTAGCCACCCAGGGATAAGACCCGGGCCGCTGCCGAGCCAGGAGGAAGGGACACTTCCCAAAAAAGGGAGGGTTCTGCTGGAGGACAGGGAAGGGTATTTTTTATTTTTAGACATCGATCTGGCTGCCTGGACCGCCCCATAGCTTTGGGGAGCAGATAAACCAACCTGAAGCAGCATCAGGCTGAGAGCAGACGCGAATCTGCACTCAAACTGATTTACTGAGCAGCCCAGTGACGCTGGAGCTCGGCGCCAGAAGGGGCGGAATCGGCCGTCTTTAGCACTCCTCACTGACTAACATCACAGCTACATCTACCCTGGGGAGTCCAGGAAGTGGGACGTGCTTGATTAATTTCCACGGGCCCAGCTAGGGTCCTTCCGTAAGGGGGTTGGTCTAGAGGAGGAATTATTTTGGGTCCTGCATTTGGCTAAAAAAATAAAAATAAAAATAAAAAAGTGAGGTCACCTCAACAAATGAAAAATAAATTCTTTTTAATTTAGTTTAATAGCTAAAAGCTGCTTCAGGACCTGCATATAGAACCCTGTGGGGAAATTCATTGATAAACACAAGTAGGCAGGAAGGATCCACGTGGACCCGAGGGGAATCATTGACCCCCCTTAGCTCTGTTTGACTGCTTGCCTGTGTGGATCTTTGGTTTCTCTCTGTTACTTTCTGGTCTCTTGTTATCCTTTCCTCTTTCCTCCCCCCTTCCGTTTTCCTTCTATTTTTTTTTTTTTTTTTAATTAGGTGCTGCCAGCTTGTCGCTTCTTTGCTGGGCTTCTTTTACAGTAATTTCCCACTCGCTGTATATATTGATTCTGTATTACAAACTATCGCTTATCCTTCCTACATCTTTCTGCCTTCTGTTTTCTGTTGTGGCTCTTAGAGACAACATTTTTTCATAGGCCCACAACTTAAGGGTGTCAATTTCTATCCCATCTATTTTGTTTTCTTCTTCTTCTTTTTTCTTTTTTTTTTTTTAATTAGTATTAACTTTTTCCTTTCAGACCTTTCTCTACTATTTCTCTCCCTCCTCATAATTCTGGCCTTCTAAATCACTATATATATATTCCTCCATTTGTTTTCCCAGTCCATTGTAGGAACTCCATATTTTTTCCTAGTACTCTACACTGCCTACACAAGTTAAATATTCATCTCATTAAGTCTCATT
Source organism: Tolypeutes matacus (assembly GCA_026826555.1). Lineage (NCBI taxonomy): Eukaryota > Metazoa > Chordata > Mammalia > Cingulata > Chlamyphoridae > Tolypeutes > Tolypeutes matacus. The sequence continues at coordinate 2,215,163 of JAKSZT010054464.1, read as the reverse complement.
TTGCCCCTCTTCTAACTTTTATCAATATTACTATTTTCCTTCTGCCTTCCTTAATCTTTTGATTCCTCTGGCCCTAACCTTTTGCCTTCAAGGGAACATAGAAAGAAGCAAGGAAATAAAATACGAAGAAAAACTGCCAAAGAGAAAACTTAACTCACACGCAGAACCAACAGCTAAATAAAACTCTAGAGCATAGAGAAAAGCTAATCAACTGAACAAACCCATCAAGATAATATGATGACCAGAGGGCAACAGATAAATACAAATGACTCTGAGAAACTGGAAAACATGGACCAGTCCAATGCACAAAATAAAAACCAGGAAGCAATGCAGAACATCGAACAACTAATCAAAGCTATCCAAACAAATATCATGGAC
>JAKSZT010054464.1:2170742-2209785 GCA_026826555.1 Tolypeutes matacus | reverse complement strand
TGTTTGTGTGGGATGTGGTGGGAGGTGTGGGAGGTGGGCAACATGGGAATCCCAGTGGGTTCCGTGTAATATTTTGGGTAATCTAAGCACCTCTTAAAATATATTTATTTATATATATATATATATATATATATATATATATATAACATTTTTGTAAGCAAATGCACATATACGCATATATATTTATATATCATTTTGCAAATGTTGGTATGTATTGTGAAAATTTTGATTTTTACCCACAATAAAAAAAAAAAAATCAGTAGTGTGTCTGTCACTAGAAATGAGCAATCTACAGAGGGAATCAAAAGAAGGACTCCATTTACAATAGCAACTAAAAGAATCAAATACCTAGGGATAAATTTAACCAAGAATGTAAAGTATTTATATGTGGAAAACTACAAAACATTGCTAAAAGAAATTTAAAAAGGACTAAATAAATGGAAGGACATTCCACATTCATGGATTGGAAGGCTAAATTTGAAAATAATATTAATATTTCCATTAGATTCATAAGTGGACAGGGTCTAGAATGGTTTTTCTATGCATGGCACAGAAGCTGAGCCCTAAAGGAAAGATAAGTTTAAATGAACAGAACTGATACCCAATCAGTCGCCAGTCTACATTCCCTTCCTACTAACACCATGCAACTTAATAAGTGGAGACTTTATTTCCACTTTCTCTTTTTAAGGAATTTTTGGTTTGGGGGAGTGATCAGAGGAGGCAAAAAGGAGGTGAGACAAGAAGGAGCACTCAGTAGACTTACCGTATAGAGGCCACAGGTGAGCAGTCTGGAGGGCCTAAATGAGCCTACAAAGCCTTCATCAGATAATCTACATTATAACTAATCAATCACTGATCATGTAAACATTACATTATGAAATTTATTTAATTCCTTCGTAGAGCTGAGGGCCTATGATATCCCAGGCAATGGGAATATAAGTAAGTGCTAACAAGAGGCTTCCCTGGCCTCCCTGGGCTCGCGGTCTACGAGGGAAAATAAGCCGCAGAAATACCACCTGATTAGGGCCCCAAGACGGAAGCCCCCAAAGCCTTGCAGGCACAGAGGGACAGAGGGCTCCCAACTCTGACAAGTCAGAGGAAGCTTCTGGAGAGAGATGCCAGCAGGCCAGCTGGGAGCTGGCAGGGTAATGAGAAGGGCGAGGGGAAGTACGTTCTGGAAAGGTGACCATACGCACAGGGGCAAAGGGCAGCCCAGGAAGAGGAGGCAGGGCAGCTTCACAGGCACCGGGCAGGGCTTCTCGGGCACTTTGCGTCTGGCATTTTCGTCCGGGAGGCGCTCCCATGGGGGGGGGCAGCAATGTCTGTCCTTTGAGAAGGTCGCCTGGCCAGTGGAAGGAAGTGGACTGCAGGAGGGCAAGAGCAGTGCCGGGGAGAGGGAGACAGGGCCCCTGGGGCGCAGGCGGGGTGAGGAGCAGACCCGTTTAGCTGCCGGTTCCTCCAGGCGTCTGCTGGCAGTGAGGGGGCGGTGGGGGCAGCTGTGGATCGTCTGCTGTAAGGGAGCGTGGGCGCCCCGTGGCAGGTGATGCCTGTGAGCGGGATGGTGCACGTGAAGCGCTTGGCAGAGCATCTGTACAGAGCCCCTCTTCAAACACAGGTGGCCGTCTTTCTTTCCTGGAAGCAGATGGGGGGCATCTGTGCCATGGCCGGGAGCACAGCAGGCAGGCGGCGTGTGTTTTTAAGATGCCAGTTCTACCCAAAGTGATTTACAGATTCAATGCAAACCCAATCAAAATTCCAACAGCTTCCTTTGCAGAAATGGAAAAGCCAATCGTCAAATTTACATGGAAGGGTGAGGGGGTCCGAGTAGCCAAAACCATCTTGAAAAAGTAAAACAAAGTTAGAGGACACTCATTTCCTGTAATAAATTTTAAATTTATTACAAAGCTACAGTAATCAAAACAGCATGGTACTGGCACAAGGACATTTCAATGGAATGGAATTGAGAGTTCATAAATAAACCCTCACATCCATGGCCAATTGACAAGGTTTCCAAGTCCATTCTTTTGGGAAAGAATAGTCCCCTCAACAGTTGGTGCTGGAAGAATGGAAATTGCAAAAGAATAACCTCACATAATATACAAAAATTAACTCAAAGTGGATGAAAGACCTGAATATCAGAGCCAAAACTCTAAAGCTCCTAGCAGAAGTAAAGGGACTCGTCATCAGGACCTTGTGTTAGGCGATGGTTTCTTAGACTGTGCACAAAAAAGCAAGACTAACAAAAGGAAAAATTAGGTAAATGGACTTCACCAAAATTTAAAACTTTTGTGCATCAAAGGACTTCATCTTGAAAATAAAATTTACAACCTGCAGATTGGGAGAAAATATTTGTAAGCTACATATTTGAAAAGGATTTAATATCCACAATATATAAAGAAATCCTATATCTCAACAACAAAAAAGACAAACAACCCATTTAAAAAGTCAGCAAAATACCTGAATAGACATTTCTCCAAAGATGTTACATAAATGGCCAAAAAAACACATGAAAATAAGCTCAACATCATTATCCATCAGGAAAATGCAAATCAAAAAATGAGATACCATTTCACACCCACAAGAATGGCTACTATTTTTTTTTAAATGGAAAATTACAAGAGTTAGAAAGGATGTGGAGAAATACTAACATTCATTCATTGTTGGTGAGAAAGCAACATTTGGCAGTTCCTCAGAGAGTTAAGTATAGAATTACCATATGGTCTGGCAATCCCACTTCTAGTTATAGTCCCAAAATAATTGAAAGCAGGGACTCAAACAGATAGTTGCACTCCAATGTTCATAGTTATTTTATTCACAAACTGCCAACAAATGGAAGCAACCAAGTGTCCATAGATTGATGAATAAACAAAATGTGATGTACACATACAATGGAATATTATTCAGCCATGAAAAGGAACAAAGTCCTGATACATGGGACAACATGGACAAAGCTTGAAGACACCATGTTGAATTAAATAAGCCAGGCACAAAAGGACAACCTATGATCTCAATGGTATGAAACATTTCGAATAAATTCAGAGAGTCAGAAACTAGAATAGAGTTTAGTGGGGACTGGCATGGCAGTAAGAATAGCAGGTTTCTATCTGGCTGGTGGAAATGTTCTGGTGGGGACGGTGGCACAGCCCTATGTATATAAAAGACCATTTGAATGTGGTTAAAGGGGAAAGCTTAGGCTGTATATATGTTACTAGAATGAAAATTCTTTTCAAAACCATGGGATTCAAGCACTCCTGCACTCCCATCTCGAGTGTGTACTTTCTCTTTAAATTCTCCTGCTACTAAAAAAAAAAAAACACGTAAGATTATACAACACAATGAACCCGAATGTAAACAAGGGACTGCAGTTAATAATTAGAGTATAATTATAAACATATTGTGTTAATTGTACCAAAGGCACCACACTAATGCTAAGTGTCGATAAAAGGAAAACTGGGTGCGAGGGGGATACATGTGAACTGTGTATTTTCTGTGTGATTTCTGTATACCTACAACTTCTGAAATACATACCTAGATAAATAAATGGACAGATTGGTGACAGACGGACAGCTCCGTGAGGCCCGGCCCACCAGCAGCACGCAGCTGATGCTCAGGGGAGGAAGCGCTCTGGAGCAAGGGCCTTTACCCCACTCTGCCTGGGTGACAGCAGAGGGCTGGCTCAGCAGAGGCAGAAGATAGCGTGGCGTCCTCTTAGCGCCACCAAAGCGCTGAAAGACAGTAGGGTGAAAAGCCCATACCAGCCCCAGGGGCAGCCACAGAGGGAAGCTGCCCCGTTGCGATCAAACCTCCATGAGCAGACATCAGCTCAGGGACCCAAACAAGAAAATCATGAAAGAACTTCCAGTGAGCTGGCGTTAGACACAGCCGCGGTCTCTCAGGGTGGACAAGGTGAGGGTGCCCACGCCAGGACAGAGACAATTCCACTGCTCTTCAGAGGCCCGATCAGTTGCATATCACAGATGGCTATTACGATAGAAAAACTAAATACGGCCCATTTTAACCCACTCTCTTTTTTTTTTTTTTTTTTTTAACATATATTACATCTTTTTAATCTTCTAGGTAGATCTTTAACTTCTAGTAGATCCATTTTACAATTAAAAACTGACAGAAATATAAGCAAACATAGGCACAAGCTCATAAATATAATATTTTAGTGCCATCCTGATCCTGGAAATGAGTGTAAAAAGCAGGGAAATCAAAAGAAGCAAGAGGAAACATTATGTCATGCCCTATTAACCAAGCATATTTGAGAAAATAAAAATGGACCCACTCTCTTTTTAACACATGCATAGACCAAATGAGTCTATGCCTCAAAAAAAGAAGACAAGGAAGGGCTTGTTGAGTGGTTGTAGTAAATAAGGAAGGAGTTTTCTGTGCTAGCTATTCAGGATGGAAGTGGCGGCTGACAGAAGGGGGGGCGGGGGTAATCCCGTCTCCTGAAACATGACTGGGGTGTGTGCATGTCATCACTCTTGGCCCCATCTTTTCTGTTTGTTTTGTTTTTCTTTTTTTAGGAGGTCCCGGGGATCGAACCTGGACCTCGGACATGGGAAGCAGATGTTCAACCACTGAGCCACACCTGCTTCCTCCCCTGTCTTGGTAGAGCCAAAAGAGGAGAGTTGGGTCTCAGGATATAATCTACACGGATGGACGTTTCATCTATCACAACAGCAAGTGTTTGCCTAAAGCTCCAAACCTTGATAAACTCCTTCCAACCCCTTCCAGGCATTTGCCTCCAATGCAAACGATTCCTCCCCTCCTTGTTGGATACAGCACTTCCCCCTCTTTGGCTTAATTCCTCCTAAGGTCTATTCAAAGACGAGGGCTCGTAATCTTAATCATCCTTAATTGATCTCAAGGTAGCTTTTATCTCGTTCATGATGAGAAAATTTAATAATACTTAAGAAGTGAAACATTTTTATGGCCTGGACATCCTAAACAGTTCAAGATCTCTCTAGCTGTGCATTCGATACTACAACATACTCAATACTTAAACCTAACTCAAGCAAAAAAAAAAAAAGTTAGGCAGTCTAATAGAAAAATCAGTGAAAGTCTTGAAGAGGCATATCACAAAACAAAGATGTCTAAATGGCCAATAAACAGGTGAAGAGGTACTCAGCTTCATTTGTCATTAGCAAATACAAATTTTTAAAAATGTTATCACAGTTGTCTTTGTTTCCTAGGTCTGCAGCAACAAATGACCACAAACAACAGAAATTTGTTTTTTCACAGTTCTGGAGGCTGGAAGTCCAAAATCAGGGTGCTGGTAGAGACTTCCTCCAAAGTCTGCAGGGGAGAATCCGTGCCACATGGGCTCCCAGCTTCAAGTGGCTCACCGGCAATCCATGGCCTCTCCTGCCGCCCGCGTGTCCTCGCCCTTCTTACAAGGACACACAGCCATGCTGGGTTAAGTAGCCACCCTGCTCCACCATGGCCTCGTTTTAACTGGCCTAATTCCATCTGTCACAGCTTTGTTTCCAGTTCAATTCACATTCTGATGTACCAAGGATTAGGACTTCAGCATATATTTGGGGAAACACAATTCAATCCATGACAACAACATACCCCACCCCAGAGTGGCAAAAATGAAAAGGACAGAAAACTCCAATTGTGAACAAAGATGTAAAGCAACCAGAACTCTCAGGCACTGTGGGTGGAAGTATAAATTGGTACAACCAATTTGGAAAAGAGTTTGAGACTATCTATTCAAATTGAACATATGCATTACCTATAACCTAGCAATTCCACTCTTAGGTCTATACCCACAGAAGTGCCTACATGTATGCATTTTTTTTTTTTAAGTCCAAGAATGTTTACTGCAGCACTATTTATAAGACCCCAAAACTGGAAACTAACAAATAACCATCTACAGTAAAATATCCAAGTAAATTTTGGTGTATTCTACAATGTAATACCATACACCATTGAGAATGAGTAAACTATAATTATGTCAAACAATATGAGTAAGTTTCACAAAAATAATGTTGAGTAAAAGAAGCCATGCACAAAAGAGTACCTAAATTATGAATCCATTTATATAAAACTAAAAAAAAATCACCATGCACTTACGCTATTGGAAATCGGGCGAGCGGTCACCATCTGTGCAGTGACTGGCATGTTGTAATATTCTTTTCTTGATCTGGGTGCAAGTTTTACATGAGTGGGTTCAGTTTTGGAAATTCATCAAATTGTTCATTTATGATTTGTGCCCTTTTCTGATTTTATGTTATACTTCAAAAATGTTTTTAGGCAACTCTTAAGAAAGAACTAATAAGTTAATGAAAAGAAAAAATACTGAACACAAGGAATTTATATCATTTCCATGAGAGACGAGGGCATCTAAATAAAGAGAAACACAGCAAACACAGAAACACTAATAGAAAGACATTGTTTTAATGGGATTGTCCAAATCAGAAGGATCTGGGTTCCCAGAAGAAACCTGCAGGAGCCTTCAGGTTCTTACAACTATTTCCCAACCAGTATAGGTAAATGCTTTTTTAGGTTGCAGCACAGAGTTGCAGTATCACAGAAAATATGATATTCTTCGTCTTTTATACATTTTCTCCTGCAAAAACCTTTAGTTCGCCAGCATGTAGAAAAGACTCTGTTTATGTAAACATTTGGTCCACTTCTAACTGCCAACAGAAACAAGTATTAATGCACGGTACCCTGCAATGTTGTATTGCTATGGATAAATTAGATTGAAAGATAGGCTTTATAATTTTTCAATAGTAAATCTGACAGGATCACAGATATCCCAGACACTTTCTGGCTAGATGCCCCTTTTCCAGTTGCTCCTACCTTTATTTTCCCCTATTATGAGCTACTAGCTCCCATGGGCTCCTCCTACATGAGTCACTAATCAACTGAGTACAGGTAACACAACCCAGCAAATTCAGCTTGGAATTATTTGCTTTGGAACGTAAACATTCAGACCTCGGGGTGGTCCCAGAAATCTGTAGAGCCCCCTACCAGGAATCATACAGGGCCTGAGACAGATACTCTGAGCAGTTTGTGATTATCAAAGTATCAGCTGAACTAGAATTCTAGAAGCCCGCGGTTCTAGTCCCACATTCCCACTATCCTTCTGTATGACATTTTGCAAGTGCCTTTTTACCTATCCTGGCTTAATCCCACATAATTGAGAGCATCCCATGAGATAAGGAGTGTGAAATGGTTTGAAATTCCTGGAACACAGACCTCAATTTCTTGCTAGTATTTTCCTAACCTTGAGACATGGGCGCCTCTGGAAGCTGAGCAGTGGGAAAGGAGTGGTCGGAAGGCAGTGTAAGAGGCTGGAAGAGGTCTTGAATCACCTGACCAAATTATTTATTCTGCATGCCTTAGTGGTCTCTCCTACTCAACTAGCCCGTGGGCCCATGCATTGGACTTTAGTGCTGTGAAAATAAATGAATGGGGCATACCAAGGGCATTGGTCAGCCTTGTCTGCCTTGTGCCCATTAGTCCTGGGGTGTCTCTCTGGGGACAGAGGGCTCAATGGAGACACAGTGCAAAGTGTCTCTTTTGGATACCTCGTACTTGACCCTTAGGCTACCTTTTGCAAATGAAGGTTTGAAGCAGGAGATGAGAGCTCTCTGCAGACCCCAGCAAAGCATAAGTAAAACAATTGTGAAGCCCTACTTCAGCGATTTAAGTGGATTCCTCTCTGTATTATCAAATTGCTGGCTTCTTCCCAGAGAACATCAATTCTAACCCCTCAGATTGATATTGCATAAGATTCCTTCATGCTGTACATTAATTTAATACATTCTAACGGGTAGCTCTGTTTGAGGATCCCACTCTGCATCCAATTTGCTTGGCTTTTACATGTGTGCAAAATAACATGGGCAGATGATTTGGGAGGGCAAATTCTAATGATCCTTAAAGGAATGGCCTCCTTCCCACCCCCAAATTCTACCTCTCCTCTAAAGGTTTCGTCTTCCCACTCCTTTTTCCCTGGCCCAGTTCTGCCAATACCATCAGTCCAACTGTCCCCTTCAGACTTCACAAACTCCTCAGGCCAAAATCCAGAATCAGTTTCTGCTCTGAAGAGAGCATCTCCTTCATGTGTCCTTAGCATCTTCTCTCCCTTCCCTGGAGCAGCCCAGAGCATCTGTGTCTACTCACATCCCTCTCAGCTCAGCTTCATTTGTCCAAGTCTAGGTTTTTCCTCACTTTCTTAGAACCTTGCACCCCCTTTCCCTTCACTCTTCACGATTTCTCAATGAAAGGTTTTCATTTTACCTGTTGGAACAAAGGAGAACAAGACGAGGAGCACGAGAACCAGGGGCAAGCTTCTCATGGTTGAACCAATCAGCAAAGAGGCAGCTGAAAAGCCAGGGAGAGCCTCTCTTTATGTAGTTCTCGAGAGATGGGGAGCGGCCTAGCTAGTGAACCTTTGAGGAACAAGGACAACTGCGTGCTCCACTGAGCAGTCCAATGAACTCAAATGTCTGGCTTTGAACATGATGTCTCACCGGTAAAGTACATTCACTGGCTGCCACCCGTGTGCTGGCAACTGAATTCACACCGTGAGAAAAGCCCCTCTCTAGGCCCTTTAGGATGCTGCCTAAGTGTGTGCGTCTTCACTGTATATCCATTTAACAAACGCCTGTCGTGTGCACAGAACTCTGACACTGCCTTGCACACTTGACAGAGTGTTTTCAATCTCGAAAACAAAACCCAGGCAGATACTCTCCTCCCCAGTTTCAAAGCTCAGGCAGGGTGGATGACATTCCCAAGTTCACACACATCACACACGGCAGCAAAGGAAATTACCTACCGCTCTTCCCGACTCCAGCACAGCAGAATTAAAGCACAGCCAGTGCTAGGGCTGTTGCAATCCACTGTACAAAAATAAGCACTTCCCAAAGCGCACGGGCAGATCCCTGTCCCGCCAGCGCTGGTACATCTATGCCTTTGCCATGTGCTCCACTTCCTCCTTCCTCACGATTTATCTGTTGAAGAACCCAGGGCATCTGACACGCAGAGTTGCCCACAATCTGGATTTTGCTGGTCGCATGCTCGTGACACAGTTTAACTTATTCCTCTGTCCTCGTATTTCCTGGAACTTGGCAGCCGGATCCAGAGGCCTGAGAAAACTCAGGCTCTCAGAGGTTCTTAGACCTCAAGCAGGACTACTGGTTTCTCTTCTCACGAGGAAGCTCACAATATCTGCTTCTTTTTGTGATGTCATTAGAAACTGATGCTCAATGCCTAGATCCATTAATTTGTTGAGAGCTGCAAAATGATGATATTCTTAACTCATTATTTTATTTGCATTGATCAGTTGAAATATTCGATATTTTTATAGAGAGATACACACCCTCATTAGCATGTCAGGATAAATGCTTATTTTTTTTTTCCTTTTACTTACTAGTTTTTCAAATAATGAATTGGTTTCCTATCTTTCTCCAAAATCGACCTGTTAGATTTTTAATATCACCGTGAACTCGGGGATTTAAATGTTCTGATGGATTTCTATCCCTTGCAATTATCCTTGTTGAAGCTCAATTTGTCCCATTTTTGATCAGGAGGAAGCTCTTCAAGTTGATCCCTAGTATTCATTCATAATTTCCTTGATCTCTGATATGACAGAATAGCCCAGGCACATCTTATATATTTCCTACTCCAAATCTGAAATTAACTATTTCTCCAAAAAGCCCTGGTTTCTTTTAGTGGGCAAAGGCACTTCAAGATCACAGTCTGGGCACTAAGATGTTCACGCCTCAGTGGCATTTGCTCACTGTTTCTAGGCATGTTGGTGGACAGAATGAGGAATTGTATACATGTGGATTTGAGCTGGAAGTTACACTATGAACCAATACGTTTTTGAAGGATAAAATTCCTCATGAGTTCATACTACTCCCAAGGACCTTTCCTACTGAGAAGTAGTAGCTCATACTACTGTCTAGGACTTTTGCCTAACTCTCTCTCTGCTGCATTGCCATCTCCCTTCTTCTACACCAAGAATACTGGGTCACAAATATTCAGGGGATGGTGGATTCATAATATCCTGTAATTAATAATTTGCTTTATTCCACTTTATACATAATAGTCTTAAAATAGCACTTCCACCACCACCAGTATGATTACAGGAGTTCTTAAAAACTCCCCCGTTCTCCGTCCTTTATTTTCATGGTTGTGACCTATCCACATAGGTGAGGAGCACAGTGGGTACACACTACAGTCTCTCCACGTCCACCTTCACCGAGTCTAAGCACTGCAGCCACCACTGAGGACAACGTCTCTCCAAGTATTCTGGTTGTCTGATATTTAAGCCGTAGGAGATTCCTCAAGAAATACTCGCAGAGGTCTTACATTTAGGTAAATGTCAGTTTTTGCTGAATATAAATCCTTGGCTTACATTTTCTTTTCTTGGGTATCTTAAATGCATTACTCCATTTTATTCTGGCATAAAGCACTGTTGCTGAAAACTCTGATAATTTACTTCTCTTTCTACATCAAATGCCCTTTTTTGCTTTTATGTCCAAAGGATATTTTTTCTTCTTTAAATCCACTACATCTTGCTGTTGGTCATTCTGAGTCCATTTTTACAGGTATGCAGTGCACGCTTTCAATATGCAATTTCAAATCTTTTTATGTCTGGAAAGTTTACTGGGATTATAGATGTTTGTATTTTTTCTAAGCTTGTTTTAGTTTTTTTCCTTAAGAAACATATGTGTATGTTGGACTTTATTTCTCTATCTTCAATACTTGTCCCTTTGTCTCCAATCCATTTTATCTATTTCTTCATTTTCTTGAACAAATCAATTTTATTGATACATATTAATAAAGCATACAACCCATCCAAGGTGTACAGTCAATGGTATTTGGTATGACCACATAGTGTGCATTTATCTTCATTTCTTTTTATCTAAAATTTTTTCTCCTCTTTACCTTCAATTTCTCTTAATGGTCTATTTATTTGCTCATATGTCCTATTTTACAGTTCTTTCTAAAGTGATAGCTTTTTATTTCCTAATCCTTTCTTGAATTCTGTCATTTTATATTGCTGGTTTTCAATACTGCGTTATACTGTTCTTCTATGTCATATCATTGTCTTAATATCGTTTATCTTGTTTTGAAATAGTACATTGTAACATTTAATTGAGAAACGTATGTTTTTATTCTACGGTTTTCTTTTTATTTTTAATTATTGTTTATATTTTCAATTATTAAATGTACAAAACAAAGTTTTTAAAAAATGACTTAAAAAAAAGAAACAGTACATTATACTTTGATGTGTTTGATAAGCATATATCTCTGGCATAATGGACATTATTTGCTTCTTATTCTCTTCTGTTTTTTCTTATAAAACTATGTGTGGGGCTTGAACTCAATCTTTTTTATTGTTCATTTTTATATGGAATTAGTTTTCCTGAACATTTAGAACAGACACGGGCTTCTGAATAGCTTTCCTAACTTCATAGTCTTCCCTCTTTTGTTACTTTCCTGTACAAAAGTATGGCCTTTTGATTACTGAGATTTCCTGGATCTGCTTCCTTCTTCCACTTTTATTTGGACCTTCAACCTTCTTTGGCCTTCATCTCTGTGAATGTACTTTACTAACTTTTGATTCCACTTCCACGTTTTCTCCTCAGTAAAGGGACCTGTCAGGAATTAGGCCTTGCTGGACTGTAAAACATCACAGGGGTAAAGTGTGCAGCCCCTTCAGAGCCCACCACAGGGTCCTGGCACCCACCTGCTATTGGATTAGGCAAAAACCCTCCCATTTTAGCTGCCATCTGCAATGTGGCCCACCTGTTGACTAGTTGGGGTTTCTCCTGGTCTCAGATCTTTCAGACCCCACACAGAGGCTGGGAACACACAAGCTTGTGCTTCTTGGAATTTTTATTCCACCTGCTTGTATTTGGGGGTTCGTGAGCATGAATTGTCACCAAGTTTTGCTGGAACGCTGCCCTGCCCTTCATACTCTCTCTTCCCCCTTTGTCAAAATATTTGGTATCTAGATACCCTGTCAGTTTTCATTTGGGCATTTGAGGGAATTTTTTAAATCTGCCACCACTGACATGCCTTTCTCACAGAAGTCTCCATTTCCATCTTATTCTATATCGTCAAACTCTCTCTTTTTCACTTTACATCAGCATCTAAATATATTTTTCTAAACTCTCCCATCAAAACGTAAGGAAGCCCTGATTTCTTCTTACGGAGCTGCTAGCTATCTCTCATTCTCTCACCACACCTCCACACAAGCTTCATGAAAATTCTCTATACTCATGGCCCCGAATTTCTACTATCCTATTCACTCATCAGCCCTCAGTCTGGTTTCTTACTTCATCACTTCACTAAAATTCCTTTTATTTGAGGTCAAGGCACCTTTTCTGTCCCTATCTGAATTGACCTGTCCCAGCATTCTCTCCCATTATGCGCCCGTTAAAACCACCTACTTGGTCTGCGTGCATGGTAACCCGCTCTGCCAGATCTCCTCCCGCCTTTCAGGCAGCATCTTCTGAGTCTTCACCATTCTGCCATCCCTTGGCCTCTTTGTAAGTATTGATGAAAAGTATGTTTCTCAATCCTCTTTTCCTCTCACCCTTTTGAATCTCTCTTGTTGAACTCATCCATTTTTATGGCTCAGCTACCTTTTAGGTATTGATTCTAAATTCACATATGCATTCTCAATCTTTCTCTTATTCTTCTCAAATGTCTCCTGGATACACCACCTGGACATCGTATAGAAGCTCAAACTCAACCTATCCAAAACAATACTAATTTTCTTCTCTTTACGCCCTTCTCCCAAAACCTTTGGTGCTCCCAGTGAACTTTACCAATGTCAACCCAAAAACTTAAAACCAGAAGCCTGGAAACTATCCTGAATATCTTCCTCTTCCTAACATCCCACATAAGATCAAATACTAGGTATTTTCCATTTTATTCCTTCACTGCTCTTGAAGTGTTCCCCTCATCTTCCTCACCACTGCCAATACCGCTACCTTACTTTCTACTTGAACAGCTTTGTAACAAGTCAGTCTTCCTGGCTCTGATTTTCAACACACCCTAAACCCATATTTTAAATTACAGTGAATGTGGACTTGATTTCTCCAGTTTAAAGGCCTTCAGTGTATCCTCATTCCCTACAGGGTAAGATTCAAACTCCTGAGCTCAGCATTAAAACACCCCTAGGGGTCTGGTTCCAATACCTCTTCACCTTCATCTACTGCCTCTCTCTACATGTACCCCTCACTCTGTGCTTATCAGACTACTAGTAACTCTCCAAATTGTGGCCAGAGAGCTATTCTCTGTAGCAACTTTCTTGTCCAAATGGAAAACCTCTCTTCCTTTTAAACTGAATTCTGGCACAACTTCCTCTATGAAGACGTCCCTTAGCTCTTACTACCCTTCGCCCTTCATTTCTGCTCCCAGACCACAGTGTGCACACAGTATGCATACCTTTGTAGTGCATTATATTGTTTTGTTTTTATTAAATCATACACAGTTTAATAAAGGTGTTAAGTGTACCATTCAATGGGTTTAACATGTGCATATGTCCATGTAACCCGCATCCCAATCAAGATATAGAATATATCCGTCACCCCCAGAAGGTTCCCTTAGCCTCATCCCAGTCAACCATCCCACATAGAGGCACCCACTTTCTAACTCCTGTCATCATAGATATATTTTGTCTTTTCTTAGACTTCATAAAAATGGAATCATAGAGTATGTATTGAGTCTGGCTTCTTATACTCAAAATGTCTATGAGAGTCATCCATGTTCCTTCCTTTTTATTGCTGAGAGTGGATCTTCAGTTCTTTTCCATTGATCTGTTCCTCTATCCTTATGTCAATATCGTACTACCTTAATTATTGTAGCTTTAAAGTCTTAAAATAAGGTACAAGTCTTCCAATTTTGGCTTTTTTTTTTTTTTTAGGAGGTAGCGGGGATTGAATCCAGGACCTTGTACGTGGGAAGCAGGGGCTCAGCCACTGAGCTACAGCCACTCCTAGTCCTTCATTCTCAAAATTGTTTTGACTATTCAAAGTTATCTGCAATTCCATTTAAATTTCTACAAAAAAAGCCCCACTGAGATTTTGAATAAAATGTTGTGAAATCTATAGATCATTTGGATTGTTAAGAATTAATAAGGGCTCTCTCTGCCTAGAGGAGCCCGCACTAAATCTTGGTGTGTATTTCCATCTTTCTCTCCCATTTCTTAGCAAGCATCTGTTCTTTCTCCCATTTTCCAAATAAATTCTTTTTACTGGCCTACCTTAAAAAAAAAAAAAAGAATTAATAAGAATTGACGTCTTATTAATATCACTCTTCCAGTATATGAATATGGTATATATCTCAATTTACCTAGGTCTTCTTTAACTTCTCTTAGTAACATTATTTTAGTTTTCACTATAGCAGGCATTCATATTTTTTCAAACTTATTCCTATTTCATTGTTTGTATAATATCATAAAATATATTGATTTTTATTTTCATTTTCATATTATTCAATGCTAGCATATAGAAATACAATCAGTATTTTTATATTGATCATGTATCTTACACTCTTGCTAATTCACTTAACAGTTCCAGGAGATTTTTTAGGATTTTTTAAAGATCCTTTCAATTTTCTATGCACAAATCATGTTGTCTTCTAATAAAGACAGTTTTACTTCCTCTTTTCAAAGTTCTATGATTTTTTTGTTGTTGTTTTATTATATTAAGACCTCCAGAATAAGGATGAATAGAAATGGTGAGAGTAAATATCCTTGACTTCTTTCTTCTCCTAGGGGAAACCATTCACTATTTTAATACAAAGTATGAGATTAGCTAAATGTTTTTGTCAGAATGGGGAAGTTTCCTTCTGATTTTCTTTTCTCAGCATTTTTATCTTGAGTGCGTGTTAAATTATATCACGTCAAATGCTTTTTCTACATCTACTATGACGACCAGATGCTATTTTATTCTTATTCTTTTAATATGGTGAATTACAATGATTTTTTTTTTACTGTTAAAGAAATCTTTATATTCTAGAATATATCCCATGTGATCATGATGTATCATCCTTTTTATCTTTTCCTGAATGATTTGCAATACTTTGTTATAGATCTTTGTATCTATGTTCATGAGAAATACTGCTCTAGATTTTCTTTTCTTACATTGTCCTTTCAGGTTTGTGTCAAGATTATGCATGTCTCATAAAATTATTTCTAATAACTACTAATCTTTTCAAAGAATCAACTTCTAACTTGGTTTATTTCTATTGTTTCTGTTTTCTATTTCATTGATTTCCATTCTTCCATTTATAATTTCCCTCTCTTCTATTTTCTGAACGCGTTTGTGCAACATTGGCAATACTTCCTCCTTAAATGTCGGATAGGATTCCTTCGTGAAGTAATCTGAGACTAGCATGGGGAAAAGGAGGATTATTACAAATATAATTTCTTATTTGATATAGGTTTATATCTTCTTGTGTCCATTTTGAAAAGTTGTGTTTTTTCAAAGAATTTGTTTATCTAAGTTGTCAAATTTATTGGCATAACAATCTCTTATTATCCTTTGATTTTATGTAGGGTCATTAATGAAGTCCCTTTTGCATTCCTGATATTAGTAATTTGTGATTTCTCTCTCTCCTTTCTGATCAGTCTTTTATTGAGGTTTATCAAATTTACTAATATTTTCAAAGAATCAACTTCTAACTTGGTTGATTTCTACTGTTTCTGTTTTCTATTTCATTGATTTCTGTTCTTACATTTATAATTTCCTTCTTTCTATAGTTTGCTGTTCTTTTTCTAGTATCCAAGGGTAGAAGCTAAAATCATTGATTTTATACCTTTCCTCTTTTTTAATATAATCCCTTAAAGCTATAGATTTCTCCCATGCACAATTTTAGCTGCATCCCAGACATTTTAATATAGTATACTTTCTTCATTGTTTAGTTTAAAATATTTCCTTATTTCCTTGTGACTTTTTCTGACACCCACGGGTTATTTAGAAGCATATTAATTTCAAACTACTTGGAGATTTTTAAGATATCATTTTTTAATGATTTTTAATTTAATTGTCATTGTGGTCCATGAACATACTCAGTAGTATTTCAAACCTTTGAAGTTTACTGAGGCTTGCTTTAAGTCCCAGCATATTGTCTATCTTGGAAAATATTTCATGTGCACTTGTAAAGTATGGGTATTCTGTAACTGCTGAGTGGAAAGTTCTATAAATGTCAATTAGGTTGTGTTGGCTGTTACTGTTGTTCAATTTTTCTATATCCTTACTGATTTTTTTGTTTCCTTATCCTTTCAATAACTGAAAGGGAAATGTTAAAATCTCCACCTATAGTTTAGGACTTTGTTATAACATGCATTTTTATTTGGCATTTTCATCTCTTTTATGAATTTATTCTTTTATCGTTATGAAGTGTTTGTCTTTATCTCTGGTAATAGTTTTGCCTTAAAGTCTTTTTTGTCTGATAATAATGTATCAGACAATGGAAGCCACTCCAGCCTCCTTATAGAGATTGCATGGTCTATTTGTTCCATCATTTTACTTTTAACTTCTGTGTCTATAGAAAACAGCATGTAGTGTGTGTTGCATTTTTAGCCAGTGTGACAATCTCTGCCTTTTAATTGCAGTGGTTAGCCTATTATATTTAATGAAATTATTGGATGGATTTTTTTAAACAATTTGTTGAAGTATATCATTCATACATGAACATACATAAACTATAAGTGTTCAGTAAACATCGTGATCTTACAAAACAAACATGCATAATATCACAAAGGGCTCCCCCACATCACCCCCCACAAACACCCTGCATTGCTGTGAAACATTTGTTAACAAGTCATGAAAGAGCATCGTCAAAGTATTACTACTAACTATAGTCCCTATCTTCCTCCCCTATACATTTTTTTAAGGATTTAGTTATTTATTTCCTTTTATCCATTTTTGCCCCCCCTCCCCGTTTTTGCTGTTTCTGTGTCCATTCACTGGGCAACTCTCTGTGCCCGTTTCCTGCCATCTCTTCTCATTCTTCTCCTCCTGTCTTCACTGGGATTTGATTCCTGGAACCTCCGATGTGGGAGAGAGGCGTCCTACCACCTGCACCACCTTAGTTCCTGGTTTTTCGGCGCGTCTCATCTTGGCTCTCCCTTGTATCACTCTCCTGCTACGTCATCATCTTGCTGCCTGGCTCGCAGGGCCTGGTGGCCCACATGCCTCCTATATTTTTCCTTTTTTTTTATTTTTACCGGGAGGTTCTGGGAATCAAACCCAGGTCCCTCCATATGGGAGACGGACACCCAACCACCCGAACCACATCTGTCCCCTGCTATATCTCCTAAGGTTGACCAAAGATACCTAGAGTTACAGTCTTTTCCCATACAGGATGGTCATGTAATAACTCACGCTTAGTTTATCGCCAGCATTCTAACAACCAGACCTAGGGAGAAAAACTGGGTCTGGGGACACATGCATGGTTTCTAATATAGCGAATGTTTAGCCTACCCTGATTATCACAAAGTCAGGTCAGCGAGAATATTCGCATTATTGGTTGGATTTTAAGCTTAAATTTTTTCTATTTGTTTTCTATTTGTCCTGTTCACTCTTTGTTCCCTTTTTTCTCTCTTAAGTTTTTTTTTTTTTTTTTAATTTATTTATTTTTTATTGTGGGTAAAAATCAAAATTTTCACAATACATACCAATATTTGTAAAATGATATATAAATATATATGCATATATGTGCATTTTCTTACAAAAATGTTATTTATATATATATAAATATATTTTAAGAGGTGCTTAGATACTGAAAATATTACACGGAACCTACTGGGATTCCCATGTTGCCCACCTCCCACACCTCCCACCGCATCCCACACAAACATCTCCCACAAGTGTGGCCCACCACCCTCAATGGACTTACACATCCTGGGGCCTTGCCATCAACCATAGACCACAGTTCACACTGTAGACCACACTCTCTCCCACACAGTTCTGAGTGGTGTGTGCTGATTTAAAATGGCCTACATCCGTTGCCACAACGGCACTCAGGACAACCTCCAAATCCTAAAGAAGCCCCTGTATTTCAACTGCTCGTCCCCTCCCTGCCCCAAAAGTGTCAAGTGGCCACCGGCTCCACCTCATTGTTATAATTTCTTCCATTCTAGAATCACCATATATGTACAGCAGACTACCATCAAGTCCACTCTAGTCCATAGTTCTTTCCCCAATCCTGAGGGGACTGGGATGGTGATGTCCACTCCACCTCCAAGTGTGAGAGGGCTTATATCCCATGGATATGGTGGGTGGGATGATCCTGGCTGCAGCTGCAGGCCCTCTCCATTCCCTGGGCTGGCCGCTGCCCATCGTTGTCTCCTCGCCAGATGACTTGGATGAGTCCATTGAGCTGTAGGGTAGGAGTTGCAGCTCCACCGAGATTCCATGCACACCTGGCACATAGGTAGGCCAGAGGCTCTCTTGAGCTTTTTTAATCAAATATTTTTTTATTATTGCACTTATCTCTTCTATAGATTTTTTAGATCTGCTTCTATCTGTTATTTTTAGTGGTTTCTTTATTTCAGTGGTGACCACATGTGTCCTCAGCTATCAGAGTCTCCCTTGAATTAATGTCATACCACTCCATGTAACATGTGAAATCTTTACAACATTGTTTTACATCCCCTCCCATCATTTGTGCTACACTTATCCTACTTTTTATTTCTGCATATGTTATAAACCCCATAATACATTGTTATTCTTGTTTATTTCAACAGTTAATTGTTTTTATAACATTAAGAAAATATGTTTGGATTTGCCTACATTTTTACCATTTTCATAGTTCTTTATTCCTTCCTATGGATCCTAGTTTACTTTAAGCTGTAAGAACTTCTTTTAGAATTTCTTGTATAGAAATCTTCTCAGATTTCATTTATTTTAAAATATCCTCATTCTGCTTTCATTTCTGAAGGATAATTTTCCTGCATATAGAATTTTAGATTGAAAGGTGTTTTGTTTTGTTTTGTTTTTTCCCTTTTGGCACTTTAAATATCTTCTTTCTTTCATTTATATCAGGATGAAAGTTCAGGACTCGCTCTTACAGTTGATCCCCTATGCGTGATACGTCGGGGTGGCTTAAAAGCGCAGAAACTGTGGTCTCTCAGTTCAGGAGGCTGGAGCCAGCCCAGGGCGAGCAGGCCATGCCTCCTCTGAGCTCCGCAGCTCTGGCTGCAGCTCGCCAGCAAGCCGTGGCGCCCTTTGGCTTGTGGTGTAACTCGGTCTCTCCCTCTGTCACTCGGTCATTTTCTCTGTGTCCAAATTTCCTTTCCTTATATGGATGCCAGACATACTGGAGTACCTAATCCAGTGTGTCCTCGCCTTAAGTAAGAACATTTTCAAAGATCCTATTTCCAAATAGGATAGCGGTCAGAAGACCAGGGGTTAGAACTTTAACATACCTTTATTTGGGGGTGGGGGGTGGGGGGGTCACAATTCAATCCATAACCAGACCAGAGAAGGGAGAAAGCACCTAGAAGGAGAACCCTGTGAAGGTTTGGTAATTGTTCCTCCTTTCATAAATCAGACCTAAAAATAAAGGGGAGTCTCATCCTCCTTCATCGTTCTGCTCTGGGGTGCAGGAGTGACAGAGAAGCACACAAACCCCCTTTTATGCGTGTATAAAATCTCTTAAAGCTATCTATTAGAAAATGCAAATAAAATCTGGGAGGAGAAGACTTTGTTAAATGCTTGAGAAATTCAAAACATCAAAATTTCTTACTGCATATCAGCTTGCTTACATTTAGAAGGAAACAGAGGACTGTGTTGGTCCCCACCTGTGGAAAAGCAAGCAGTCCTCTAGGTCACAGAGTTAGAATGATGTCGACTTTGGATCACACAGGCCTATGTCCAAATTCAATCTCTACCACTTACCGGCTGGAAAATATAAGGCAAGTTCAATAAAGCCCATAAGCTCACTTTCCTCATCAACAAAAACGGTGAAATCAGAACTTGCACATAAAGATTTTTGGAAAGATTACAATAAGAAAAACGCAAAATGCAAAGTAACCCAGAAAAATGCCTGGCACACAGTAGGTTCTCAACACTTGCTAGGGCTAATGCAGTCCCTCTCTGCCCTATACCCAGTCCCTGTATGTTTTAGTCAAGGCTGTCATCACCTAGTACAGTGGGATCTTGTATAAATGATACAAAACTCTAGTAATGGAGAGACCCATCTGCCACGGAACACTCCAGAATAAGCATTTGAATCAGGTGTGGGAACAGGTGAAGTCCCGGAACGTGAGCTTGGAGAGAAAGCTGACAAGTCTAACGGACATGTGTGCTCATTTTATTAGCGCTAAAAGGCACCTGAGAGGCAACACTAGACCCCAACCTCTTCCTTTTACAAATTAAGAATCTGAGATGAAGGGAAGTCAAGAGACTGCCGTGGGACACATGGAAAGCAGATACAGTAGCTGACCAAGGTCCCCTGACACCAACCCAGGGTTCATGTCCACCACATACTACAGTCGGAGCTTCTAAGCTCTCAGTTAAAGCCCTGAAGTGCTGGAAGTCTCTCCTCTTCCTCCACCACCCACCAAAAATTGAGCAATCCAAAAACTAAGGTAAAAGAAAAAGAGAAAGGCAAGACATAAATGAGTCCTCATCACCACTGCTCTCACACTCTCGTCTCCTTCTCTAATCCTAATCCCTGGAAGAAGAAAGAGGTCGGGAGGAAATCTAGCTCCTTCTCCCTGCAAAGATAAAGGAGAGGCCTACGGAAGGGCGGCCGGTGGCAAGGATGTTTTGTATTCCCCCCAGAAATGGTTAAACACTACCCTCTGTCAGACGAGAACAATTTTTATCTCCTAATATCTCAGGCTACCAAATTAAATCACTCATCAGTGACTCAAGTTGGTTCTGGGAGAATCTACGAAAGCACTGACTGTATGTGTTTAAACTAGCAGTGTCCACTCAGTATCCACTGTACCAGATCAAACACCAGCTTGGTTTCCCTCGTAAGAAGGAGGGGGGGCACGTGATTGCCAATGCTTGAACCAAGACCATCTTTATTCTCCTTCCACACTCCCTGTATTTCTGGTACGTAATTCTTGCTCACCTCTCCAGACCTAAGCAGCAGACTGATCAGCCAAACTTACTCGGGAAAATCAGAGAATTCAATTCAAAGAATGTTGGAGTGAAAGAGAACATTTACGATCATCCTGCCAGGTTCTTATTTCAGGTGCCAGGAGGTTGAAACTCAGAGAGGTTAAGGGACCTTGCAAGGTCACACAGTTGGACATGGGAGAGGTGGATCTAGAATTCAGGTCCCCAGACTCCCAAAGCTGTTAGCCTTTACATCCAACCTGCCCTGGGAATCTTAAAGCGGTCTCCCGCCGCATCTATGTCGTGATATGGCGCTGTCTTTACACACACACACGCACTGGCAATCTCTGGAGCATGAGGCTTCGCATGGGTTGTGTGTTCAAATATTGGCACAGGAGGCAGAAGAAATGGGTATAGCAGAGGACACGTGCATGCTTTGCTCCTAAAGTAAGGGCCTACCAATTCCCAAAATTTGAGAATCCCTTGGGAGACAATCAATATCTGCACTACATAAGAAAACCTTAAGTGTATAAATTAATTCCTAACTTGAATCACTACCATTTTATAGGCTTTTTTCCTAACTGTAAAATAGAGTTACTATGTTCCTTAGTCTTCTACAGGCTCCTCTTCTTCTCCCACTCTTTATACTGCAATGTTCCCAGGTTCTATCCTCAACCCTCTCCTTTATTCATTTTTCAGACTCCTTACGGGTAATTCTCTCCGTCCTCAGCTTGAAATCTGATGGTGACTACCCGAATGTGACATCCGGGCCTCTACAACTGGACTGCTCAGGACTCCCAGAGGAAAATCACATTAAAGTAGATTCACACCACCGTGGAGTCAGGGAAGTGCCCAAAGCTGCCTGACAGTCCTCCTGCTTTCCTAGTCTGCACTCACTCCCAAACTCATCCAGAACTATTCCAAAGTCCCATATGTCCTCAGAACTTGGGCCTCAGCATCTCCACCCTCCCTCTCCACTGGGAGCAGGGCCTTCTGATCCCAGCATACGGGAAATCTCTCAATTTCCTAACATCAAGTCTGCACGAGAGCTTTAGTCTGCCTCCTTTGTTTCCTCCTTCCTTCTGCTCACAATGGAAAAGGTTATTCCATCTGACTGGAGTTTAACTGCCCAAGCCATTAAAGGAGAGAAATAAGGAACTCCATTTCCTCAGTGCCCATATTGACTCTGCCCTCTATTGATCTGCCTGGAAACATGTCTGCAGTTAAGCAAAAAACTCCGTGTGCCCTCGTGTCTCTGATTCCCCCAACAAATCATGCTCAGCTCAGCCTGGGAGGAGAATATCTACTCCCACAGCAGCATTTGACCAGAAAAAATGGTTGGACAAAGTAAGGAGCCCTCTGTTTTAAGGATGATGAAATATAAGGTATGGAAATGTACCGCATCTTACCAAATAAACCTCAAAATCTAGAGCATTTCAATTATGTGAGGGCCTGAGGTATTAGGACACAAACCAAGGACGATCATTCTTCTCAGGTCAAACTCTTATCAGTGTAATTGTAAGAACACACTATCTCCAGCTGTGTCTATCCCAAGTCCCCTTGCGGCAACTCAGCTGACATAGCACATCCGATCCTCACGATGGATATTTCTCGTCATGAATTAAAAGCAGGCCAACCTTATGAGCCTGTCTATGTGACTACGACCCTGGGAGACGGCTATGTTTGTGGGGAGCAGGAAACCAAACGGTGTCCCTGGCCTATGGTAAATGCACAGGTGTAACCAGAGCATTCTTCTCCAGATGCTGGCATTGCCCCCCAGTGTCGCACAGGCTCTCCTCACACAGTACCGCCTTTCAGCAATTCTACACTGGCTGCTGCCTGCTTGAGTCAGATGTTCCCTCCAGCACTGGACTGACCGCTTAGGCAGAGCCGCACGGAAAGGTTCTTCTTCGTGCCGTTCTCAAGGACCACAGCCTGGGCCTTGGTCTTGCAGGCTCAGAAAATCAACAGTGCCATGGTTCCAAAGAAGCACTGATTCACGCCACTCCAACTCACTCGAGACTGAAGGGTAAATTAGATAACAGCCAAGGAGAGAGAATCAACCAAGAAGGCCAAAACGCTTGCCCATGTCTGATGACTGTATACTTTCCCAAAGCTAACTTATTAACTCACAACGAAAAACACAAACAACGCAGGACAAAGCGCCCATGTTAACTGGATGGGAGGAATCGCCCCTGCAGGGCTCGGTGCCGATTCTAGACTTGAATGGATGAGGGCAGAAATGGGCTTCCAGAACCTGGAGCAGACAGTGGTGTGGAGAGGACCGTCTGAAAGAGCTGTGACGGTCAGTCAGTGCTGCCCGAGCGCCACGACCCTGCGGAGAGGAGTAAAGAAAATAAGGACCCCAACTTCACCCTTCCCCTTCCCTCTAATCTCCTGAAAGTGACTCCCCACTGGCCAGACCCAGTGGGACGTCAGAGGACCAGGGAGTCTACTGTGTCGCTCATCCCCGGGCACAGAGCAGAGAGAGGGAAGAGAGAAGGCCTGGAGGGAAGGAAGAGACGCAGCCCAGGCACCCACACACAGAGCCAGACTTTGCCAGAAAGTTGTTTGGGGCACATGGAAATAAGAACAAAGATGCTGACTGTTGATTCCATGGGCTAAAGGCTTGGGGCTCTGTAAATGGCATATGCACCTGCCTCCTGGGGGCACAGACCCAGCTGTGAGGCTGCCAGGTCTGGGCACAGCCGAGCCCCCAGTCCTGACGGGCAGCTCTGAGCTGCCTGATGCCAGGCAGTCACTTCCCTGGTGGGGGGGGGGCATGTTCCTTCTCAGATACGCTGATCTTACAAAAAGCCAAAATCTCTTCCTGCCTCATGCCCCGGCAGACCCCATGTCATTTAAACTGGCCTTAAAAGGCATCTGCTTTTATCCACTCTCTGCTTATCCTACTAACTTAACCCTGTCAACTCTATAAAGCTTCACTGCCCCTTGAAGCACTATCCAAAATCAGTATCCAAAACATCTGAACATTTTTCTCAGAGGCGGTTTCCCCATTTTAAGGACCGGTGTGAGCATGGAGAAGGGGAGGAAGATATCAAAGCAGCCCTTGTGATCTGCAGGCCGTACTTTGCAGGTCACCTACCTCACTGTGGAAACCGGGACAAGCCACATGCCCTCTCTGCACGTCATGTGTGCAATGAAAAGGATGAGCAGATCCCAAAGTCCTTCCAGTTCTGACATTTGAGAAGTTCTCAGACTGTCCTGATCTGGAATCCAACTGCTGTGTGTGATTATTATCTCTTCAATAAGCCTCAACTTCGTGAGGGCTTCTAAGAAGACTTCTTAGACTGAAAATCCAATGGTGGGGATGGTTGTACAACTTTGTGAATAGACTAAAAACTACTGAATTGTACACCTTTAAAAGGGTGATTTTTACAGTCTGTGAATTATATTGCAATTTTTTTTTTATGTTTAAAACAAGAAAAGCCAATAGTAAAGCAGAAGGAGCCTGCCAAAAGGGCGTGATGTCACTTATACCAAACTGCCTTAGTTCCCAAAAGTCACACCTACACTTGCTATAATGAAGGAAAACTTTTAATAAGCACAAACGTTAAGTTTTTACTCCCTCCCTAAAAGGTAAGGATATCCCTGATTTCCACATGATAAGTTACTAATTAAAGTCACTGATTAAAGTTCTTTTCTGCAAGTAGAAACACAGTCCAAATAAAAGAAGGCCCAAGGAACCTGGGAGCTTGAGAGAAGGGAACGCATCCACGGATATGTTGTTGGCTCCCAAAATTTAAAAGTCTGCAATATCGAATGCTGATGAGGATATTGAATGTAAAACAATTAAAATTGATGATGGTTTGAATTGTGTAAAAATGGACACAACCTATTTGGTTGGAAACTATTTGGCATAAACTAATAATTTTGAAAATGCACATATCCTGTTATAAATGCTATCCACCTGGTCTCAAGAGACCTCACAGAATAGTCACAGGAAGCACCGTTAGATACAGCAAATCATGGAAAAGCACCCAAAAGTCTACCAAGAGAAGAGTAAAAAAATCACAACATAGTCATGCAATGGAAAGCAAATAAAAGTGAAAATAAAATTAGAGCTACAAACTAGAGTGACAGAGACTGCTAATTGCCTCTCAAAATCCATCCCCCCACCCCCACCCCAAGAACAAAATTCCAATTTGAGCAGGACACATTATCACACAACTTGAGACTATATTTCCTAGCTTCTCTCGCATTTAGGTATGAAGGCCTGTAACTAAATTGTGGCTCAGTGAGATGTAATCTGAAGTGTGACTTCTGCGAAGAATCCTTAGAAGGAAGAGGGCAAGTATAACTTTTGCCTCCCTCGTTTCTCCTTGCTGCCAGCTTAGAATGTGACTCTACAAGCTGGAGCTCCAGCAGCCATTTTGAACCATGAGGTAAACTTAATGATGGATGTCAACCCTGAACATTATAGAGCAGAAAGAAGGGGCCTGCATCCTTGATTAGCCCTTGACTGCCTAACCCTGGATTCTTTTTACCAGAGAGAAAAATGTAACCCCATCTTTTCAAATCCATTTTTTATTTTGGGTTTTTTGTTATTTACACAGACTTTATAGATGAATCTCACAAACATATTATCACCTGAACTATTGATAAAGCCTTCTAACTAAGCTCAACTCTGTCTAGCCCTAGGTTCTTAACCTTTTTTGTTCCACAGACCCCCTTCTCATAATGTAGCGGCAGATAGTTTTACGGCACTCAACAAGCGTCGGGTCTAACAACTACTGTGATTTTGAAGTATGGATGCGAGTAAGCGATTTTTTGAGATATGCAACAACTATAAAGTGATATGTAATTCACTGCATACATTCATAAGTGAAGGAAGTGCTAGATTTCAGTTAGAGGTCAGAGAAAATAAAGAGAATAAGTTGATTTTTTTTTTCATTTCAAGCTCATGGACCCCCTGAAATCTCCTCCCCAGAATTGCTCAACTGATTATCCAAAATAGTAATCAGGCCTTAGCACTTCCTTGCATAAAACTACATTTGTTAAACTTTCCCTCTTGGCCGCTGCTCCTTGGCTCCACCTCCCTCTCCAGCCTCACCCGCAATCACACACCACGTTCTAGTGTGACATGAATATCTGCACACACCTGCACACACCATAGTTTTACATCCCCATGCCCGTGACCATGTAGATCTACTGAATATCCCTGGAGCCCCCTTTTCTGGACTTCCTGGAAAACTCCTGCTTAACATTGAAGATTCTACTCTGGGCATCACCTCCTCCAGGAGGCCCTGCCTGATTACCCCAATGCTCAGTTTGCTTCTCCAAGCTCCTAGAGCATCCTGCACATAAATCTGCCGTAGCTCCTCCCTCATCATATTAAACTTCTAGCCCGATGACCCTCTCTCCCCGACATGGTTGTGAGCCAAGAGTTCTCGCTCGTTCCCTACATCCCCGGAGCCCAGCTCAGGGCCCCGTGGAGCAGAGCTGTGCCTTCCCCTGCCCTGCTTCCTGGAGCCCTGTCTCTCCATGCTCCCGCTGGGTTTCTCCTCCACACCCACAGTGATTCTGGCTCAGGCAAGTTTCCCCCCTCAGGTCTGTGCCTCACTTAATGCAAATGTGAGTCTAAGAGAAGGCTGGGCTCAGGATCTGCTCCCAGGTCCACGCGAGGCTGAACGTTCTCGACCAGCGGTTCAGAACCTTCTTCTCCACTGCCCCCCAGTCATTCCCAGGACGGCCGGTTTGTTACGAAAGCTGAGGAGGGAAAAGAGGCTGAAATGCCCAAAGGAAAGAATCATTTTATGTAGACAATTTGGCAAGAGCAAAGGGGAAAAGCAGCCCTGGGGGCTTCTGGGCTCTGTCCCTGGGGCGAGGGGGCATCCAGTCTTGAAAGCAAGCATGAGGCCCTGGGCCAGGACCAGTTCCAAGCCAAGCCTTCCTCACACAATGTCCTCATACCCGAGTATCACTGAATCTTACTAAAGGGAAAAAATTGATTCGCACAGCCCCTTCCCGGCAGGTGCCTCTTGATCACTTGGGACAACCAGATCTCAATTCTCTGTATGAACCTCTCCAAGCATGGAGAGTTATTTCTTTAGTGCCCTCGTGTACCCAGCTGGATCCTGCCTGCTTGGGTCTGATGTCACCTCTCAGAGCCTGTGGGACCTCAGAGCGGCTGAACCCCTAACTCTATGCCGTCCCTAACACCCAGGGAGAGGAACGTGGTGAACGATGGAGGGCTCCTCACCAGGCACCAGAGGGCCAGAATTTAGGCCGAGCGTTGCCAGCAGTAAGAGCTGTCGTGCTCGGCCTCTCCGCGCCCGAGCTGCAGCTTCCCCAGGTTTTAGAGGAGTAGGTAGCACTCGATGAAGCCCCTTCTTCTCTAAGACTCTAACTTCCTGGAGCTCGCCCATCAGCTCTCGAGCACAGAGAGCCTGTACTACCCCCAGCACCAGCTCAACCCGGTGGGAGGTGAGGGGTCACCCCAGCTCCACCCAGGACATTCGGACTCGGATCCCCTCATCAGGCATGAGGGGCTGCCTCCCAGGGCTGACCCTGGGCTCCCAGTTAAGGGATGAATATAGGGGAACGTGACCCAGACCTCTCTGCAGCTGACATCTTCCAGGATTCTCTAGGAATGGGGTGGTATAAGGTTCAAATGGCCTCTGGAAATGAGCAGTCTCTGTGCTCTTTTGTATAACTTGGGGCAACTGGTGTGATCCCAGAGGACTAATTCCCAGCCTCCTAAGACTCATAAGCCCAGGGTGGGCGCTCGGCACACACACTGGGAGCTTCCGGATTTACTGGGAATCAACTTCCATCAATGATAGGGGCAGAGAGATCCCAGGGATTTTCACAGGAGTCTAGGAAACAGAATCTCTTTCCAATTTTATTTTGGGTTAAGTGTACATTATAGCATGACTATACTGAGCTTTACACAGGACATGAAGGCAGGTGTACAGCAGGTTATATATCCCAAAAGAGAATAATAAAGGTTTTATCATCATAATGATTCTGTTGTAGAAGAAGAAATACATTAGTAAACAGCTGCAGGAATTCCTTGAGGAGCTTGGCAAGGCAGTAAGTTCCAGAAGAAATGCCTGGGAAGAATGGGTCTTTAGCATCCATACCTGATGCTTCTCTGATAATTCTCCCACTGAAAAGCTGTGTGTCTGCCAGAGAAGCCACATTTTCCGTTACTCCCTCAGAGCTTGGGAAGTGGAGGCCAAGGATATGCTGGAGAAGGGAGGAAGCTGACAGATGGGACCCAGGTCCTGCAAGCCTTACTGAAGAAGCTCCAGCTTGCCAGTCTCTCCCACTCTTTTTCTTATTCCTTTCCCCTCACACTCCTCTTGTCTTATAGTACCATACAAATGAGGTCTTTCCACTCCATTTTCCTCTTTTCCTAATAGAGAGGAAAAAGAAAAAAAGAACTAACAATCACTGAGAGCCCACAATCTATCTTCTACTTTTCATCTCAATTTATCTACATGCCAAGCTTTATTTTTAAAAAAAAAACACTTAATTTCACTTTATAGATGAGTAAACCCAGGTTCAGAGAAGTTAGGAAACGTACCCAAGATCACATGGCTTATAAGGAGAAAAGCCCAGATTCCAACCTGAATGAATCAGAAACCTCGGGTTATTTCTTTCCACTACCATACGTGGCCTCCGTTAATGACACGTTGGTAGGGAAGTTTTAGGATTGTAAAAGAGACCTAGTCTACCTCGCTTTCTTTCTTTGAGCCCTAGGTTTAAGAGTCTCAGTGTCAATCCTATTCCCTTTTGGGTCTTTCCCACCAGATGAGACCTGGATTTCTGTCTCTCTCAGAACCTAAAGACAGGACAGTGTCATGGCACAGTCCTCACGTCTGTGAAGCAAAAGTCCATGCCTTCGCTATCCTTTTTATTGCTTCTTTTGCTTTTTACCAGTAGCTGTCTTGAAAATATTATCTGGTTCTTCAGTAGGTTGCAGACCCAATAAAACCTATTCTAATAGAAAGCCAACCTCTGTAGCAGACGATAATAGCAAGTAATGGGGAGGATTCAGGCCACCTCCATTCAAATCACAGCTCTTCCACTTACAGCTCATCTCTGCAAGCTTCAATTTCCTCAACTCTAAATTATGCATTAAAATATCCCACCCTACAAATAAGGAGAAAGCTAGCATGAAGGCTGTGGTGTTTTGCTGCAATTGGAGGTACCAGTGAGAAACCCTGACTAATGCGTGTATATGCATGGATTTACGTACACACATACATGCACATTTTCCCCAACTGTCCCCTGGGAGGCTCTGGAAGAAGCAATACTCTAATAGCAATGAACAACTTGGCCTCTATGTCTTGGTTTCTAAATGTTCACCTCCTCTAAAAGG
Source organism: Tolypeutes matacus (assembly GCA_026826555.1). Lineage (NCBI taxonomy): Eukaryota > Metazoa > Chordata > Mammalia > Cingulata > Chlamyphoridae > Tolypeutes > Tolypeutes matacus. The sequence goes on along the minus strand of JAKSZT010054464.1, from coordinate 2,180,370 downwards.
AACCAAAGATCCTGGGATAGATGGCCGGTTACAAGACGGGGACAGAGAACAAAGGAAAAAAGCCTGTGTTGTGCTAGAAAGCAAGAAAGTGCTCAAAGAGCGATGGTGACATGTCAAAAGGACACTGGAGGGGCTGCCCCTTGAAGGTAAGTCTTGAAGGGACTTGAAATGGTCAAATCTAAGATGGTGTAAGCATCAAACTAAGTAATAACAATAGTAATGAATTAAATAAATAGTAATGAATTGATGAAATAGGAATCCTCAAGTGCACATGCAGATGGATGGATGGATGGATGGATGGATGGATGGACGGATGGATGAGAAAGTCATCCTTGTAATAGAATGCTAACTCATAAATGTAGTAAGAATGATGGAATTCTAAAATTCACCACTTAGTAGCCACTAGACAATAATTCATACCAAAAAAAAAAAAAAAAAACAAAGGCTACTTAATCTAATGAGGCAAAGTGCAATGACAACCAGAATTTCACACTGTCTTAAAGCACATTCTACATTTCCACACCCACAAAAAAAATTTTACTAACTGTAAAGGAGAAAAAGTACCTTTACTGTGAAGAAACCTGTAAAACACTACATAACCAAGTGGTCAAATTGACATCACCAGGATTGGAACAAATCAACATTGTGTGCCATCATCAAGTTCCAATCATGAAGAAACATCAGACAAACCCAAACTAAAGGACGTTCTACACAATGAATGCCCTAAAGTCTCCAAAAATGCCCATGTCGTGAAGTCCAGGAAAGACTGAAGAACTGTTCCAAATTAGAGGTAAAGCAACATGACAACCAAATGAAATGCATCTTCCTGGGTTTTCTTTTGCTATAAAGGACATTATTGTGACAATTGGAAAATCTTAAAGAGAGTTTCTGGGTGAAGGATAAAGAGAAACTCTTTGTACTATTCTTGCAACTCATCTGTAAGTTTGAAGTTATTTCAAAATTAAAAGTTTTTTAAAAACCACTTCAGAGTGTCACGACAATGAAACAAGTTTCTCTTTGCAAGTCAATTAGCCCAGTGCCAAGCATATAGTAACACTCAATAATGGTAGCAATAAAGAGGAAAAGGAATATTAACTTCCAATCCCAAAATGTCATAATAAATTTAAATCAATAAATAGGTTTTTATTACTCACTCTGTGCAGAGCCCCACATAGTAAGTAGAGTATACAGCTTAGTGGAAATCTGGGTCTAACCCTATCTGAAGTTACAAACTGCTTCAGAAAATAGAACATGCATGAGGTTGCGGAGAGTGGCAAAATGAAAGGCAATATTTAAGCAACAGATTCATTGCAATAAGATTAATTGCTCTATAGGCAGCCAGGACAGGAAGAAATTAACTTGTGGTCTGTTGCCATGTGCCAGGCACCAAAGTGGTCATTTTATATACTTTACCTCCTTAAAGATTACATAGCATTCTTTCTGGTTTTGGTTTTTGGTGTGTGTTTTTTTTTTTCATTTGGCTTGGTTTGGGGGGTTTTTTTGTTGTTGTTTGCTTTTTTAGGTGGAGACCTTTTTTTAGATGAGGTAATGAGAATATGACAATAATTTCTAAATTGCACTTGAGAACCTATGGTATGACTAGGTTAAAGCTAAAAAAAAAAACACTGCCCCAGAAAATTCAAGACACACGGCTGACATTTTCACAACTTTTCTATGCCTAGGGACCTTCTATTCATGACCATTTTTGATACTGATTATGAGTAAAACAGGTGAATTGGATGCATAGAAGAGATTTGATGGTAAAGGAGACACCGGAGCTGGGCCCTGAAGTGTGGAATGTTTTGATGGGGGAGGAGGCATGGCATAAAGACAGTGGTGGGAACGCTCAGCCGTGTCCGTGCGGAAACTGAGAAGGTTGCCAGCCTAAAACTAAGGGTGCATCTTGGAAGCAACAGAAGTTATGAGATAAAAGAATCCAATCAGGAATGCATTCAGCAAATATTATATATTATGTATATACCCACCCTCTGCCCACTGCAAACGGTTCTCCTGCAGCTTCCTCACCTCTCCAGGGCTAGACAGAGTTGAAGAGTCAGAGCCTTGCCCTGGTTTGATCTTCTGCCCACATCAGCAATAGGCTATTTCACTTTCTTACCGTTCACGTGGTCCCTGGAGCAGCATTTTTAATTTCCTTCAAGAACTTTCCTTTCGCATTCGCGACCTCCTCATTGGCTTAGTCACTTGTGGCTTTCGCCTTAAAGTGAGAGACGTGCGGCTCTCGCTTCCCTTGAACACTCAGAGGCCGCTGCAGGGCTAGTCCCTGGCCTCACCTCCGTGCTGTGTGTCTCAGGGAAGAGGGAGCAGAGAGCCCTGGGGAACAGCCGGCTTGGGGCGCAGTCAGGACACACACATTGATCAAGTTCACCAGCTTTTTCCTTTCATGATTTGACTTTCTATTTTCTGAAATGGAACCATTATACATTGTACAAACCGTATCTATCGATGAAACAAATACGTGAAAAGCTATACTGCTGTACAACCCGACAACAACAACAAACATCATGAGAAAAATCAGCTGGCAGTGGTGGGAAAAGGCTCTTAGGCCTCTGCCAGGTCCTCAGCGATGCTCGTGCGGCTTGATAAGGGGCCATCGCCGCCCAGGGAACTGCTCCTTGCCTGCTGTGGCGCGGTGGAAGGGCCGGCACCTTGTGGGATGTGGAGGCCACTGCGCCCCGGACGTCTCGGCGATGGGGACGAAGTCTGCCCCGGGAGCCCTTTGGGCCGTGGGGCCTGGTGTCCGCGGACGGCATTTGCTGAGGTCCCCTGGCTCTGCCGGCGGGAGGGTCTTAGACTCTGCGGTGGGCAATGGGGGAACAGCGGCTTTGGGGAGCAGACGGTCAGGAAGGAAGCACAGTTTGTGGCACCCCGAAACAACTACAAGAGTAAAGCAAAGACCAGAGATCCCAAATCACCTCAGCAGATATAATATTGATGAAAAAGTTTGAAATATTGCGAGAATTACCACAATGTGACACAGAAACAGGACGTAAGCACACGCTGTTACAAAAGGGGCGCAGGTAAGGTTGCCACAAACCTTCAATTTGTAAATATTCAGGATCTGTGAAGCACAAGAAATCGAAGTACAATAAAATGAGTTAGGCCTGTACGTGAGTTTCATTTTTTTTCAATCCTGACACAGTTGGATTAATCCAATCTTACTTTTTGTTTAGTGTTGACAATTTTTCGCTTTGCTTTTATTCTCTTTTTCTGTCTTTTGTTGAATTAAAATATTGAGGATTTTGAAGCCTCAGATTGTATTTCTTTTCCGTTTTTGCCCTTAAATTAAGCTTGAAGTATCCACACACGCTATCTCTCACAATTCTCCTGGCAAGTAAGCATTTATTAGTTTTCTGCTGCCGCATAACAGATTATCACAGCCTGGCGGCTTAGAGGATCTCACACATGCGTCAGGGGTCTCTGCCCATGCGGACTCACAGGCAATGCCACCCAGGGGCAGGGGAACCAGCAAGGGGCCTCTGCTGCCCACCCACCTTCCAGTGGTCTACCCGCATGGCACCTGCCTCCATGGATGGGCCACGGGGCTTCTATGGAGAACCAGGGAGGTGGACAACCATCTGTTTAAAGAAATGTGGGGGTACCTCCCTTCCCACTGCAGCCTAATGAAAGGCTTTGGAAACAGCAGGTGAGCTTGAAAGGGCTCACCATGGCCCAGGGGCCCTTTGTTGCTAGGCATTTGCTGATTCACTGCAAAAAGGAAGTGCCTCAGTTCCCGGCTGCTATGACAAATAGCACACAATAAGTCCACTTAAAAATGGGAACGTGGAGACTTCCGGGAAGATGGCGGACTAGTAACACACAGGAATCTCTTCTCTAGAAAAATAGCTAGAGGACAGGCAGAAACAGCCCTGAAAAAGATCTTCTAGGGTTTAGGACAGCAGGTGAAGGCTGCACACCACCCAGAGGAGAGAGGGACGGAAGAGGGAAATCGCGACTACAGAACCGTGAGTTGGAACCAGCAGTGGCTGCTGCTGCCGGCACCCTCCCCCACACTCTTCAGAATTCTCGGGCCTCTGGGCCTGCGACCACAGACAAAGGGGGCTCCAGGGATCTGTCACTCCTGGAAAGGGGAGAGAGAGGGACACAGCCTTAGGCTGACACAGGTTCTGACCTGAAATTTGGGCTGCAGAGCCCCATGGACCCTTCCACACGGCGGTTTGCCCTGGGAGCCTGGAAAGGACTGGAGAAATCCGACCCTCGCAACCTCCCTCTCATCTAGCCTAGACTAATTGTTGAAGACTCCATGGGAGAAGGGAGAGAGAGCCTGGGGCTGACCCTGCTTTGGACTCCCAGGTTTGGTCTGCCCTGTCCCGAGAGCCCTTCCAGGCCGGGTGGGGCTGCGCCATTGTTTGCCTTGGAGCCTGCAAGGGGCTAAAGATACACAAACCTCCCAATCTCCTCCACTACTAACAGGGACTGATTGTTGAGGATTCAGAGGGAAGTGGAAATATTTCCTAGCTGGGAAAAGGGGGGCACTATGAGAGAAGTCTGGAGAACTGTCTCAGAAAGTTTAAATCACAGGGCTCCTAGCCCCCAGACAGGAAGCTCTATCACATTGATCTGGTCTGTGTCACAACAAATACGCTCAGACCAGGCATTGAATTGAGAGCTGCCAACAAGCGCCATCTCCTGGAAGACCAAGGAAGAGCACATAAGAAAATTAATAAGTAAGAGTCTTTTCCTGGCCTCTATAGCCTCCTAGCCCAAGGCCCTAGGAAACGACTCTACAACCAATTACTGGGTCCAGTGCCCAGTTTTGAGCAACCAGCAGAACAATCCTAATAATCAAGGTAGAGCCAAAAATCAAAGAGCAGTGGTAACTCACAGCCTCCTGCCACTAAAACCCCATAAAAGAGAAAGAGATAGAGCATCTAAGTAAAATATAAACTAACCAGATGCCTAAGCACCAGCAAAAAATTACGGGCCATACTAATAAAATAGAAGACATGGCCCAAGAAAAGGAATACAGCAAAGTCCTAGAAGAGATGCAGAATTTGAGAGAACTAATCAGTGAGATGAGCACACATTTCCAAAATCAAATTAATGAGATGAAAGAGAATATAGTTAAAGAGATAAATGACATCAAGAAGTCATTGAGAGAACACAAAGAAGAATTTGAAACACTGAACAGAAAAGTAACGGAGTTCATGGGAATGAAAGACACAATAGGTGAAGTAAAAAATACATTTGAAGCATACAACAGCAGACTCGAAATGATAGAAGAAAGAATAAGTGATACTGAAGACAGAGCAGCTAAAATTGAAGAGAGACAAGAACAGAGAGAGAAAAGAATGGAAAAAATTGAGCAGGGGCTCAGAGACTTGAATGACAACACAAAACACAACAACATACGTGTCACGGGAGTTCCAGAAGGAGAAGAGAAAGGAAAAGGGGCAGAAAGAGTATTTGAGGAAATAATAGCCGAAAATTTCTCAACTCTCACGAAAGAAATGAACTTACATGTCCAAGAAGCACACCGTACCCCAATAAGAATAAATCCAAATAGACCTACGCCAAGACACATATTATTCAGAATGTCAAATGTAAAAGATAAAGAGAAAATTCTCAGAGCAGCAAGAGAGAAGCAAACAATCACGTACAAAGGACATCCAGTAAGACTTAGTGCAGATTTCTCTTCAGAATCCATGGAGGCGAGAAGACGGTGGTATGATACAATTAGGAAAATAAAGAGAAAAACTGCCAGCTGAGAATTCTTTATCCAGCAAAACTGTCCTTCAAATATGAAGGTGAATATAAAGTACTCACAAACAAACAGAAACTAAGAGTTTGCAAAAAAAGAATCCACCTTTGCAGGAAATATTAAAGGAAGCCTTAGAACCTGAAAGAAAAAGACAGGAGAGAGGGGCTTGGAGGAGAGTATAGAAGAAAGAAAACCAGAAAGGATAACCAAAAGAGTAAAAAGAAAGACAAAAATAAGATGACATATGAAAACCAAAGAATAAAATGGAGGAAATAAATAGTGCATTTTCAGTAATATCATTGAATGTGAATGGATTAAATTCCCCAATCAAAAGATACAGGCTGACAGAATGGATAAAAAAACATGAGCCATCCATATGCTGCTTACAAGAAACTCACCTCGGACCCAAGGATACAAGCCGGCAGAAAGTAAAAGGTTGGAAAAAGATACTCCATGCGAATAGTAACCAGAAAAGAGCAGGGGTAGCTATACTAATATCAGAAAAAACAGACTTCAAATGCAAAAAAGTGGTAAGAGATGCGGAAGGCCATTATATATTAATAAAAGGGATGATCCTCCAGGAAGATATAACAGTCATAAATATCTACGCACCTAACCAGGGTGCCCCAAAATATATGAGACAAACTCTGGCAAAACTGAAGGGAGAAATAGACATTTCTACAATAATTGTCGGAGACTTCAAAACCCCTCTCACATCATTAGATAGAACAACTAGACAGAAGATCAACAAGGAAACAGAGAACTTGAACAATATGATAAACAAGTTAGACCTAACAGACATATACAGAACACTGCATCCAAACTCAGTGGGTTATACATTCTTCCCAAGTGCCCATGGATCTTTCTCCAGGATAGACCATATGTTAGGTCACAATACAGCTCTCAATAAATATAAAAAGATTGAAATTATACAAAGCACCTTCTCAGATCATAATGGAATGAAACTAGAAATCAATAAGAGACAGGAAAAAAGGAAATTTGCAAATGTGTGGAGACTAAACAACACACTCCTAAATATTCAGTGGGTCAAAGAAGAAATTGCAAGTGAAATCAGTAAATATATTGAGACAAATGAAAATGAGAACACAATGTATCAAAACTTATGGGATACAGCAAAGGCAGTCTTGAGAGGGAAATGTATAGCCCTAAATGCCTATATTAATAAACAAGAAAGAGCTAAACTCAAAGATTTAACTGAACTACTTGAGAAACTAGAAAAAGAACAGCAAACCAATCCCAAAGCAAAAAGAAGGAAAGAAATAATAAAGATTAGAGCAGAAATAAATGAAAATGAGAACAAAAAAGCAATAGAGAAAATCAACAAAACCTAAAGCTGGTTCTTTGAGAAGATCAATAAAATTGACAAACCCCTCGCTAGGCTAACAAAGAAAAAAAGAGAGAAGATGCAAATAAATACAATCAGAAATGAAAGTGTGGAAATTACAGATGAACTCACAGAAATAAAAAGAATCATAAGAGGATGTTATGAGAAACTATATGCCAACAAACTAGACAACCTAGATGAAATGGACAAATTTCTAGAAATGCACAACGAACCTACGCTGACGCTACAAGAAATACAGGAACTTAACAAACCAATCACATTTAAGGAGATTGAATCCGTCATCAAAAATCTCCCAGCAAATGGAAGTCCAGGACCAGATGGCTTCACAGGTAAATTCTACCAAGCATTTCTAAAAGAATTAACACCAATTCTGTTTAAACTCTTCCAAAAAATTGAAGAGGAGGGAAAATTACCCAACACATTTTATGAAGCCAACATCACCCTAATACCAAAGCCAGATAAAGAGTCTAGAAGGAAAGGAAATTACAGACCAATCTCTCTCATGAACATAGATGCAAAAATTCTCAACAAAATACTTGCAAATCGAATCCAACAGCTTATCAAAAGACTTATACATCACGACCAAGTGGGATTTATTCCTGGGATGCAAGGCTGGTTCAACATAAGAAAATCAATCAGTGTAATACACCACATTAACAAACAGAAGGAAAAAAACCACATGATCATCTCAATAGATGCAGAAAAGGCATTCGACAAAATCCAACATCCTTTTTTGATAAAAATACTTCAAAAGATAGGAATAAAAGGAAAATTCCTCAATATGATAAAAGGCATATATGAAAAACCCACAGCCAACATCATACTCAATGGGGAAAGGTTGAAAGCTTTCCCTCTAAGATCGGGAACAAGACAAGGATGCCCACCATCACCATTGTTATTCAACATTGTACTAGAAGTTCTAGCTAGGGCAATTAGACAAGGGAAAAAATTTAAAGGTGTCCAAATAAGGAAAGAGGAAGTAAAACTCTCACTGTTTGCGGATGACAGTAGAGTGGGCATCACCATCCCAGAATCTGCAGGATTGGGGAATGAACTATGGACCAAAGTAGACTTACTGGTATTCTACTATAGACTTATTGTGATTCTAGCAATGTAACAATTTATATCACTAATGTGTGAGCAGTTGCCACTGGAGGTTCTGAGGGCAGGGAGAGGGAAAAACAGGTGTAATGTGGGGGCATTTTCAGGACTTGGATATTGCCCAGAATGATATTGCAAGGATAGATACAGGCCATTATATATCTTGCCATAACTTACAAAATTGTGCGGGAGAGAATGTAAAATACAATGTAAACTATAATCCATGCTTAGTGGCAATGCTCCAAGATGTGTTCATCAATTGTAATGAATATACCACACTAATGAAGGATGTTGTTAATGTGGGAAAATGTGGGAGGAGTAGGAAGTGGGGAATATGAGAATCCCCTTTATTTTTTATGTAACAAGTAATCTAAGTATCTTCTTTAAAAATATAAAAAAATATATTTTAAAAAAATTTAATGACAGACACCAAACCACAGATCCAGGAGCTCATTGAATAACAGAAAACCTACACCTATGTATATCATATGCAACTACAGAAAACCAAAAAAGAGAAAATCTTGAGATAAGCCAGAGGAAAAAATACAAATTACCTATAGAGGAACAAGAATAGGATTTACAGCAGACTTCTCATCTGGATCCATGAAAGCAAGAAGAGAGGGGAGTGAAACATTTAAAGAGAGTGGGATGAAATAAATGTTGAGAGGAAAAAATAAAACCACCCACCTAGAATTCAGATTCAGGAAAAACTCTCCTTCAAAAGTGAGGGAGAAATAAAGACTTTTCTCAGACAAATAAAAACTGAGGGAATTCATCACTGGCAGATCTGCCCTACAAGAAATAGGTTTAAAAAAAAAAAAAAACCAACTCCCTCAGAGAGAAGAAAAGAGCTATAAGGGATAGGAATGTAGCTCAGTGGTTGAGTGCCTGCTTCCCATGTATGAGGTCACGGATTCAATCACCAGTACCTCCTAAAAACAAAATAAATGGAAAACCCAACTCTCATTGGGGAGCGGATGTAGCTAAGTGGTTGAGCACCTGCTTCCCATGTTCGAGGTCCTGGGTTCGATCTCTGGTACCTTCGAAGAAAATATAAAATTTTAAAAATAAAAGAGCTGTAAGTAAGAATCTTGGATCTACATAAAGAAAGGAAGCGCACTGGAGAAAGAATAAAGGTAACTAAAATACATTCTTTCTCTTATTCTTAATTAATCTAACATACCACAGTATATATTAATAATGTATCGGGTGATTATAGCAACTTAAATGTATGTTACAAGGTGTCTTTGTTTGCCAGGGCTGCTGTGACAATGCCATACAATATGTCAGCTTAAAGAACAAGCATTTACTGCCTCACCGCTCTGAAGTCCAGAAGCCCAAAGTCCCGGGGTCTTGGTGTTCTGATGGTGGCAGCCCCCATCAGTGCTCAGTGTCTTCCTCGTGTTCTGATGGAGGCAGCC
>JAKSZT010054464.1:2115698-2151781 GCA_026826555.1 Tolypeutes matacus | reverse complement strand
ATTTATTCATCTGTGTTTACTTTTTAGTTTTTAAGTGTTTATATTTTCAATTATTAAATGTACAAAATAAAGTAAAAAAAAAAAAAAAAGTAAAATGTGGGACAAAACCTGAAAAAAAAAAAAAAAAAGAGTGGGTCTTGGTGTCAGACGGTCCGGTTTTAAGTCCTGGTTCTTCCTGAGACACTTATAAGCTGGGCAACTTTGAATAAGTCACTTAATGTCTCTCAGCCTCACCTTGATGTTTTCTAAAATGGGGATAGTGAAAGAGGATGGTCCATTGACGGGCCCTTGATATTGATGACTGTGCTTATGAACCTTTACTACTGAAACTGAAACTTAGCCTAGTATTATAGGATGTCTAAGAGTTGCCTCCTGGGAACCTCCTTATTGCTTAAATGTGAACTCCTCTAAGCCAAACTCAGCATGTAAATACATTACCTTCCCCCTAGCATGGGACATGACTCCCGAGGATGAGCCTCCCTGGTACCGAGGGATTGCTACCAAGCACCAACTAGCAATGCAACTGGAAAAAGACCTCGACCAAAAGGGGGAAAAGGTAAAGACAAATGAGTTTTTATGGCTAAGAGACTTCAAAGTGAGTCAGGAGGTTATTCCAGAGGTTATGCTTATGCATATCTCAGCAGGATCTCATTGACTGCCAAAGTAGATACTACCCCAAATAGCGGAACTCCTGAGGGCTCTGGAGACATCCAGCACTACAGTCAGGGCAAATGGCTCCAGAGTTTGGTGTCTTACCAGTGGGCCCTACTTTGGAATGTATGTTCCCCAGGGTGACAGAGTTGGATTCAGTTGTGGTTTCCCTATACTTGGCTCTTCTGTTCTTCTATTTGAACCTATAATTAGTATTAGAGTTGGTAGGTGTACATCAAAGAGACTTAAATCTTTGGGCAGTCCATGTACCAGCTGGGCCTTGACTTTCACCTACTCTCCAGTTAATTGGTCTCACCCAGGACAACTAACAAGAAGGTGGTGATGAACAACCACCATACCAAGGAACCAAGAGAGTCTACAACTGCAAGCAAGAGAGTTCCATTCATCAGCCCTAATGGATCACAGCCCCCTCTCAATTAGAGGTGAAATGGACATCACCATCCCAGAATCCTCAGGACTGGGGAATGAACTATGGACTAAAGCAGACTTACTGGTATTCTACTATAGACTTATTGTGATTCTAGCATTGGAAGAAATCATATTATTGATGTGGAGGCAGTGGCCATTGGCGGTTCTGAGGGCAGGGAGAGGAAAAAACAGGTGTAATGCAGGAGCATTTTCAGGACTTGGTTATTGTCCTGAATGACACGGCAATGACAGATACAAGCCACTATATATCTTGCCATAACCTACAGAATTGGGTGGGAGAGAGTGTAAACTACAATGTAAACTATAATCCATGCTTAGTGGCAATGCTCCAAAATGTCTTCATCAATTGCAATAAATGTACCACATTAATGAAGGATGTTGCTAATGTGGGAAAATGTGGGAGGTGTGGGGAGCAGAGCATATGGGAATCCCCTATATTTTTTATGCAACATTTATGTAACCTAAGTATCTTTTTTTAAAAAATAGATTTAATATATTGGCAATTTCAGGACATTGGAATTGTCCTGAATGATGTTGCAGTGACGGATACAGGCCATTATATATCTTGTCATAACTTACAAAAATGTGTGGGAGAGAGTGTAAACTATAATGTAAAGTATAATCCATACCTCGTGGCAATGCTCCAATGTGTGTTCACCAATTGTAACATATGTACCACACAAATGAAGGATGTTGCTAATGTGGGAAAGTGTGGCAGGGGGAGGGAATGGGGCATATGGGGAATCCCCTACATTTTTTTATGTAACATTTATGTAATCTAAGTATCTTTTTTTTTTTTTTTTTTTTTTATTCATTTATCCCCCCCTTGCTGCTTGTGCTCGCTGGGTCAGCTAACCACGCCGTGCGGGCGGGCTTGCCTTCACCAGGAGGCCCCGGGAACCGAACCCGGGGCCTCCCATATGGTAAACGGGAGCCCTACTGATTGAGCCACAGCCGCTTCCCCTAAGTATCTTTTAAAAAATAAAAACAAAATTTAAATATATAGAGCTGGATGACAGCATACAGATAAAAAATTAAAAAATAAAAAAACATAGAACTGTGCAACACAGTGAATCCCAATGTAAACCGTGGACTAGAGTTCATAGTACAATTTAATAATAGTATGTTTCCATCAGTTGTAACAAATGCACCACACTAATGCAAGGTGTTACTAATGGGGGAGGGGGAGTCTTATGGGAAGTTTTTATTTGCATGATTTTTCTGTAAACCTACAACTCCTCTAATAAATATCAAAATTTGAATTTAAAAATCTAACTATGTTTTCAATTATTAAATGTACAAAATAAAGTTAAAAATAATAATAATAATAAAAAAATATAAACAAACAAACAAAAATCTAATCCCGTGGGAGCACATATACCTCAAGTGGCTGAGCACCTGCTTCCCACGTAGGAGGTCCAGGGTTCAATCCCGGGTGCTTCCTAAAAACAAACAAACGACAAAACCAGCTTTCACTGGGGAAGGGATGTAGCTCAGTGATTGAGCACCTGCCTGCCACGTATGAGGTCCTGGCTTCAATCCCCGGTACCTCCTGAAATAATAATAATAATCCCAGTCTATTTTTAAAATAACCATTAAGATAAATAAATATGTAAATAAATAATCATAGACTGTTATATAGTTCAACTTTAAATAGATTAGGGAACAGAAGGAAATCAATCTGTATGAAGGCAACAAAAAAAAACTTCCATTCATTTAAAATTCCGACTGTTCCCTGTGCCGGACCAGCCTTAAGTAGCCAGCTCTGCTTCACCTTTTTGTCTCTCTCTCTCCGTCCAATTCCGCCCCTGCTTTTTGGGGGGCTCTGCATAAAGCATTTTCTTGTGGATTATGACTCCTTCGTGCCACCAGATGGCGGACTTTGCCTGGTTTGCTACTTTTGTGCAGATTTAGCACAGCTGTTCAGAGTCGGAGTCAGGCGCTGGCAAAGCCCCAGGTGTTTTCTAAACAATTACCTTTTCTATTTTTTTTTTTTTTTTTTTTTTAAGGTACCAGGGCCAGGGATTGAGCCCTGAGACCTCCCATGTGGGAAGCAGGCGCTCAACCGCTCCCCCTTCCTTTTTGTTAGGGTCCCTTTGGCCAGCACATTTAATGCATTCAATAAAAAAACAAAGATTAATAAAGTCAGAGCCCTTCTGTGCTGCAATTCTCCGCAATACTGCTCACTCTCCAGAATGCTCTATACCTGGAATTACAGAACCTGAGAGTTTACCAAAATAAAATCACACACAGGATAAAGCAGGGTCTTTAAACCTACAGGAAGAGGGAGTCAGGGCCCACATGAAAACTCAAGCCACAGGGCACAGCAGTCAGCCTTGAACAGGTGGGGCAGAAGGTGCACAGAGCAGAGCAAGACGGTGCCACTGCTGGGTGTGACCCAAGGAAAGCAGCTCCAAGTGCGGGCCGGCGAGGCCGCGGCACAGAGGACCTGCCACCCACTCGCGGGCGCACACACACGGCCGGATCTTAGGAATCATCTCTGCAGAGAAGGAAATCTAGCCTCAGAGAGAGAAAGGAACTTGCCCAAATTCACCCTACTAGACTAGCTGAGAGGCAACCCGGGGGCTCCATGCTCTACACCATGTGTATTTAGGGAAGGAAGCCAGCATTAAAAATGAAATACATTTTTTGACCTTGCCTGTTTTGGAAAATGGGCACATGCCAGCTTGTGTAAGAAGTAGGAGGAAATTGGACCAAAATTAAACGTAATCCAAAGGTGATCCAAGAGGAAGTCAAGTCACTGAAAATCCTCATAGAGGATATGCACCTGTTTCAATGGTCTCGTCAGCACTGCCTGAAGCAGAGCTGCAGGTAAGAAGGAAGGGAAGGGGAAGAAGTCCAAACCCCTGCTGCCGGGGCCTACTTGGCGCAGCTCCTAGTTCCACCACCAGGGACCGCCGCCTGTCATTTTCTCTACTTGGACAGAAGGTTCTGGGTCTCCCAGCCTGTGGCTCTTTCCAGAACCAAGTCTGACACCTTTGCACGTTCACTTAGAGGAGGTATCCTTTCACAAATGTTGAGAATGTGGAATGGAAAGGTGGAAAAGAGAAAACTTGGATATAAAGGTTATATCAGACAGGAGTGGCCAAAGAAATGAAATTTTACATAGTTTGTTTTTTTTTGGGGGGGGGGGAGTGGGCAAAGGAAAATGGCATTTATTCCAGTTTGGTAAAGGAAATCGATATCTGACTATTTAAAAACTGAAAATCACTACCAAAAGTGAGGCAATAAGAGATATCAATTGGAATTTATTGTCTTAAGTTTTTGTGCAGAAAAATGTAAATATATAAAAGGAAAGAAACATTTAGAAAACAAAGCAGGGGAAAACAAATACAATGTGAAAAGTGCAGCCTCGAGAGATGTCACAGATCTGGACACAGTCTGCCCAGCTTCTGTCACTGCTGTCACTACCCAGCTAAGTAGTACCAGGAAACACACTTAAACCTCCAAACTTCAGTTTCTGGTCTGTAAATGGAAAAATAATAATTGCATGGTAGACCATAAATGAGTTAACGTGGTTAGCAGAGTGTCTCAAACATCAAGAGATGTTAAGTGAATCCAAATATATCAGCTGATAATAGAACTGATAGCAACATATAAGGCCTATATTCAGATTCCACCTGGCAGGAGATCAGAAGAAGCATGTTCCAAGGCACGGGATAAGTGTTTTCTTATATAGTATTCCTAATCTTCAAAACAATCCAGCCAGAGAACTGTTTATCTTTATTTTATAAAGTTTACCAAAACAAAGAACAAACTATTAGAAGATATAATGCTATATTTACTATAGCAGTCAAAAAATAAAATATATAGACGTAAACTATGAGAAATGTGCAAACACCTACTTGAGGACAACTTTATAACTTTGCTGAGGGGAGCGGCTGTGGCTCAATTGGTTGGGCTCCCGTTTACCATACGGGAGGCCATGGGTTCGATTCCAGGGGCCCCCTGACAGCCCATGCAGCACAGTGAACTGGCATCAGCAAGATGACACAACAAAGGGAGACAAGCAGACGCAGAAAAATGCAAAGCAAGCACAAGCCGTAACAGCGGGGTAAATAAAGAAATAAAAATAAATTTAAAAAAAAAACTGTGTTGAGGGGCATGGCTGTAGCTCAGTGGTTCAGTGCCTGCTTCCCCATGTAAAAGTCCCTGGGTTCGAACCCTGGTACCGCATAAAAAAACAAACAAATGAAAATCATTGGGGAGCAGGGGAGCTTGGGGAGCAGGGGAGCAGTTGTAGCTCAGTGGTTGAGTGCCTGCTTCCCACGTATGAGGTCCTGGGTTCAATTCCTGATACCTCCTATAAAAATTTAAAAAAAAAAAAAACAATTTGTTGAAAGACCGATAAGAAGACTTGAGCAAATGGAAAGACTGCACCGTGTTCCTAGATAAGATTCAGTATGATAAACATGTCAATAGTTAACCTACATATTAAATATGATCCTATTAAAAATATCAAAAAATAAAACAAGTTGATTCTAAAGCTCATTTCATAGAAAAAAATTAAAAGAATGCTACCAAAAATTCTGAAGATGAAGAGTAACAACAAATAGCCCTTCCAGACGTTAAAACATGTTTTTCAGGGAAGCCATGGGGAGCGGCCAGAAGCTGGAGAGCCATGTAACCCGAAAGAGAAAAAGAGAAGATGCAGCTATGTGATAGAAAAACCAAGGAACCCCAAAGACTGCCGGCCAGCCAGAAGGTACCAAGCCCAGAGGAAGCCAGTCCAGCCTCTGAAACCAAGAGTGAGTAGATTCCTGTCGCTAAGCCAACCCACCGTATGGGATTTGTTTTACAGCTTGGAAAATAAAACTGTAGCCTATCTGTATACATCTGATTCTAGAAGATCACCAAATGCTTGAATAAGCAATATTAAAACAGATAAAACCACAAAGACATAAATAAAAAAATATAAAAAATATATAAAAAAAAAACACAAAGAAAAAAAAACATGTTATTCAGTCTCAGTAATTAAAACAGTATCGAAATGCACATAACTAAGTAAGGTCAAGGTGTAGACTCAAATACAAATGGCATTTAGAAGTGATAAAAAGGCCATCTAAATCAAGGATTATTCAACAATAGTGTCAGGAAAATTGGAAAGCCATGTATGAAACATATAAAGCCAGATCCATACCTCACATATTGCTGTAGAATAAATTCCAAATGGATCAAATATTTAAAGATAAAAAGCAGACTCCATAGCAGCACTAAAAGAAAACATAGAATTATTTTATAGCCTATGTTATAATCTACCTGAAATAAAACATAGAAACCATTTTAAAAATCATATATATACTACATGAAACCAATAATTTCTGCATGAAAAAATCAAAACACTAGGAACAAAGTGGAAAAGTAATAAACACTAAATTTTTAGAAGTTGAAGTAAAGCCTCCGTAGCCGTTGGCCAATTTGATGTAATTATGAATTCCAAAAATATAATTGGATCATGCTTGTAAACTGGTCTGTTAATCTGGGCATGATTAGGTTAGGATTAGGGTGTTGAGCCCCACCCCTTGGTGGGTGGGAATTGAATATAAAAGGCAAGGCAAAGGACAGTTGAAGCAGTCTTTTGAGAAGCAGTTTTAAGGTTAGAAAGAAGGCCCCAGGAGAAGAGAAGCAAGCCATTCTCCTGATCATCTACAGCTGACCTTGTGGAGGAAACAGGAGCTAAGCCCGGAGAGAAACGCAGCCCCGGGAAGAGAGGAACCCCAGAAGCCTGAACCCTGGCAAACGCCGGCAGCTGTCTTGCTCTAACACGTGGCAATGGACTGGGGTGAGAGAAGAAACTTAACGCTTTATGGCCTGGTATCTGTGGACTTCTACCCCAAATAAATACCCTTTATAAAGACCAACCCATTTTTGGTATTTCACATTAGCACCCCTTTGGCTGACTAATACAGAATTTGGTACCGAGGAGTGGGGTAGTGCTTTTGTAATTACCAAAATGTTGGAATGGTTTTATAAATGGGTAAGGGGTATTTTCTTGAGGAATTGTGAAATGCTTGATGGAAAAGGCCCGGGTCACTTTGAAGAGACTGTTGATAGTAATATGGACGCTAAAGAGACTTTCTACGATGCCTTAGAAGTAAATGATGAAACTATTATTGGAAACTGGAAGAAAGGTGATCCATGTTTTAAAGTTGCAGAGAACTTAGCAAGATTAACTCCTGGTGTTATATGGAAGACAGAATTTGAAAATGGTGAACCAGAGCATTTAGCTAAAGAACTTTCCAAGGTAAACTCAGAGAATGTGGCTTGGCTTCTCCTTGCAGCTTACAGCAAAATACTAGATGAGCAAAATACACTAAGGACGGAACTTTGGGGCACAAAGAACACAGAAACTGATTCTGGAACTTCCAAGTTTCTGGAAATAAAATTCCCAGATGAAAGTGCCCCATTTGAAGACTTAGCTAAACCTGGAACTTGTAAATCAGAATTGAAGATGCAGTTATCTTGGAAAGATTTGTGGAAAGTCTTACTGTATGATGGCTTGGACCCCTCCTTCCTGCATGCTAAACCAACAAAGTTTTTGAGAGAGCTGTATGAACAAAACCACTGTCAGCTTGGACAAAAGAGGACATGGAAAGGAGAGATTGAAGGAGAAACAGCTTTAAGAAAACCGTGGAAGCAGAGATCTGGGATTAAGACATCTCCTTGGGCCAAGAGAGGAGCCCGACCCATATGACAGAGAGGGTGAGTTTTCCCCAGCAGTTGAAGAGGGTGGATGTCCCCACCCGGATGTTCCGGGAGAGTTTTGCCACCCCAGGGTACAGGGAGGGTGAAGCACATTCCTCAAAGATTAGGGCAGTTAAGGTCAACACCCCATAGGTCTGAGAGGGGTGTACCTGTCCCCCATGGATTAGAGAAGGCCAGGTGGTCAACTCGTTGCTCTGAGAGGGTTGAGCCTGTATGCCAAAGGTTAGGGGGAATGTTGTCTTCACCTCACTGTACTACGGGGGCTGAGACTCTAACCCAAAGATTGGGTAAGGTGTGGCAATCACCCCAACACTCTTGGAGGGTGAGGTCTGGAGCTTGGTCAACACCCAGATGCTTGATGAGGGTGGAACCAAGAAAATGGCCATTGGGCAAGCCTGTGGAAAGGGTGGGTTCCCATGTGGCCCCAAGGAAAAGAAACCATCATCTTAAGAATGACTCTCAGACTTTGAAATCGAATGGAGGATTCCCTGCAGGTTTACTGAACTGTAGAAGATCCATGACTCATGTTTAACATCCCAGTTTCTTCTTATGATATTGAAAATGTTTATCCTTTGTCTTTCCATTTGTGCATTGGAAGCAGTTAAATAGTTTTGTAAGTTTCAGAGGTCTATAGCAGACGAGACTTTGCCTCAAGATTAACTATATTTCTTTAAAATGATTATGATAAGATTTTGCAGTTGAATTGTTACTGATTTAAGGTTTTTTGAATATTGTAATGTATTTTTGGAATTCAGAGGGTAGAGTGTAACCGTTGGCCAATTTGATGTAATTATGAATTCCAAAAATATAATTGGATCATGCTTGTAAACTGATCTGTTAATCTGGGCATGATTAAGTTATGATTAGGGCGTTGACTGGGCCACATCAGTAGGGCATTGAGCCCCACCCCTTGGTGGATGGGGAATCGAATATAAAAGGCAAGGCAAAGAACAGAGTTGAAGCAGTCTTTTGAGAAGGCCCCAGGAGAAGAGAAGCGAGCCGTTCGCCTGATTGTCTACAGCTGAACTTGTGGAGGAAACAGGAGCTAAGCCCGGAGAGAAACTCAGCCCCGGGAAGAGAGGAACCCCAGAAGCCTGAACCCTGGCAAACGCCGGCAGCTGTCTTGCTCTAACATGTGGCAATGGACTGTGGTGAGAAATGAAACTTAAGCTTTATGGCCTGGTCTCTGTGGACTTCTACCCCAAATAAATACCCTTTATAAAGACCAACCCATTTTTGGTATTTCACATTAGCACCCCTTTGGCTGGCTAATACAGCCTCCATTTAAAAATCTTTAACAATGTTTAATAAAACCTTTGGAGTTATTTCTCTGTTTTTCTTTCTTGAAATAATATGATAAATAAACTAGACCTAACAGACCTATACAGAACATTGTACCCCAAAACAGCAGGATATACATTCTTCTCAAGTGCATATGGATCATTCTCCAGGATAGACCACATGCTGGGTCACAAAACAAGTCTCAATACATTTAAAAAGATTGAAATTATGCAAAGCATCTTCTCTGATCACAATAGAATGAAGCTGGAAAGCAACAACAAGCAGAGAACTGGAAAATCCACACATATATGGAAGTTAAATAACATATTCTTAAAAAATCAATGGATCAAAGAAGAAATTACAAAGGAAATCAGTAAGTATCCTGAGACAAATAAAAACAACATATCAGAATTTATGGGATGCAGCAAAGGCAGTGCTCGGAGGAAAATTTATAGTCCTAAATGCACACATTAAAAAAGAAGAAAGAACTAAAATCAAAAACCTCACTGCACACCTGGAGTACCTAGAAAAAGAAGAGCAATCCAAACTGAAAGCAAGCAGAAAAATAGAAATAACAAAGATTAGAGCAGAAATAAATGAAAGAGAATTTTTTTTTAACAATAGAAAATATTAAACAAAAAGTAAAATTAAAAAAATAAAAAACAATAGAGGGAAGCAGATGTGGCTCCACCAGTTCGGTGCCCACCTACCACGTGGGAGGTACTGGGTTCAGGTCTGGTGCCTCCTAAAAGAAGACAAGCAGATGCCACCCCTGCCACAATGAGCTAGATGCTGCCACCCAGCTCCAACAAGCTAGACATAAATAAGCTGGATGCTGCCCCCACCAAAAAAAGCAGATGCCATAAGCCAGCAGACACAGCAGCCTGTGGGAAGGGGATGTGGCTCAGGCCATTGGGCACTCACCTCTCATGAGGGAGGTCCTGGGTTTGGTTCCCAGTGCCTCCTAGAGAAGGTGAGCAAACAATGAGTAGACAGAGATGAGAACTATTGGGGGGGGGGGGGGATAAATAAAGAAAAATGAAAGTAAATATAAATAAAAGTAAATAAAAAGTAAATTTGAAAAACTATAGATACCTTTAAAAAAAAAAACGTAGACAGCATTAACAAAACCAAACGCTGGTTCTTTGAAAATATCAATAAAACTGACAAACCTTTAGCTAAAATGACAAAGAAAAAGAGAGGGGGGACACAAATAAAATCAGAAATGAGAAGGAAGACATTACTACTGACCCCACAGAAATAAAAAGGATCGTAAGAGGATACTATGAAAAACTGCATGCCAACAAATTAGAAACCTAGATGAAATGGAAAAATTCTTAGAAACACACAAACAATCTACACTGACTCTAGAAGAAACAGAAGATCTCAACTCACCAATTACAAGTAAAGAGATCAATCAGTAATCAAAAACCTCCCAACAAAACACAGGATCAGATGGCTTCAAAGGTGAATTCTACCAAACATTCCAGGAAGAATTAATACCAATACTGCTCAAACACTTCCAAAAAATTGAAGAGAGGGGACACTGCCTAACTCATCCTATGAGGCCATCACCCTAATACCAAAGCCAGATAAAGATACTAAACGAAAAGTATAGACCAAGTTCTTTTATGAATTTAGATGCAAAAATTCTCAACAAAACACTTGTGAATCAAATCCCCAACAGCACATTAAAAGAATTATATACCATAATCAAATGGGATTTATCCTAGGTATACAAGTGTAATTCAACACAAGAAAATCAGTTAATGTAATATACCACATTAACTGCGCAAAGGAAAAAAAAAAAAAACACATAATCATCTCAATTGATGCAAAAAGATATCTGACAAAATACAACATTCTTTTTTTAATTAAAAATTTTTAGAAAAATAGGAGTAGAAGAAAACTTGATAAATTGCATATATGAAAACCCACAGCTAAGATCATACTCAACAGTGAAAGACTGAAACCTTTTCTGTAAGATCTGGAACAAGACAAGGATGCCCACTGTCAGCACTGCTATTCAATATTGTTCTGGAAGTTCTAGCCAGAGCAATTAGGCAAGAAAAATAAATAAATGGCATCAAATTTGGAAAGGAAGAAGTAAAACGTTAAGTATTTGCAAAGAACACATTCCTGTATACAGAATGTCCGGAAAAATCTAAAAGAAAGCACTAGAGCTAATAAATGAATTCAGCAAAGTGGCAGGGTACAAGAGCAAGACGCAAAAATCAGCAGTGTTTCTACACATCAGTAATGAGCAAGCTGAGGGAGAAAAGCAGGGGGGAAAATTCTATTTACAAGAGCAACTAAAAGTATCAAATATCTCAGAATAAGTTTAACCAAGGATGTAAGGGACCTATACATGGAAAACTATGATACTTTTCTAAAAGAAATCAAAAATGATCTAAGTAAATGGAAGCACATTCCATGCTCATGGATTGTGAAATTAGATATTGTTAAAATGTCAGTTCTACCCAGAATACCCACAGATTCGATGCAAACCCAATCAAAATTCCAACAGCCTTCTTTGCACAAATGGAAAAGCCAATCATCAAATATATATATGCGGGAAGCCGAGGCGGCTCAAGCGATTCCCGGGTTGGGTTCTCTGTGCCTCCTAAAAAGACCCGCACACAACGAACAGACGGCAAATGCAAACAATGCGGAGGCTGGGAGAAATAAATAAAATGCGGCTTTTTAAATGTTTATAGGAAAGGCCAGCGCTCCTCCCCGAGGGTCCAGGTTGGCCCCTCACTCACCCTGTGCGCAGCTCCAGTCCCGCCTGGCGGGGGCGCAACGACCCGCTGTCCTGCGCAAAGGGCGCGCGCCAAGCCCGCGGCGTCCCCGCCCGCTGCCGTGCGAGGTGCCCGGGACCGAAGCCCCGCGCGGCGGCTGCTCCTCCCCGGGGCGCTCGCTTTGTCCAGGTTTGCCTCCCTGAGGCCTCCCCTGGACGCGTCCGGGAGAGCCGAGCGCGGGCGCGACAGCTGCTGGCTGGAGGCGTCTCCCAGCGCCCCCGTCTCTTCGGGAACTGCCAGCCCCCGCCTTTCGCCCGCACCCTCCCTCGGGCGGTCCTTCCCACCTGGGCTTGAACCACTGCCGGAGCAAGTCCTTCCGCAGCTCGTGCCCGCGCACGGTGCCAAGGGCTCTGCTGCAGCCGCGACCCGCACGGTCCCGGCCTCCCGGGACCTGGGCCAGACGAGGCGAGGCGGGCAAAGCAAGCAGCCCCCCGAGGGCCCGGGCCTCCCCGGCGTGCCCGCCGCCTGGCGCCTGGGTGCCCCCACACGCCCTCTGCGCGCGCTCGGCCCTAGGAGGCCGCGGGCCGAAGGCCTCACCTGGGGGGGTACGAAACGGGCGCCCCGGCCCGGCGGGGGAGCCCCCGACGCCCGGGCCCCGGAGGCCGTGGGGCTCGGGGTGGGCCCTGAGCAGCGGGCCTTCTCGGGGAGGGCACGTGGGGACCCACGGGACGCGGCCGCGCCGCCTTCCCCGGGCCCGCCCGGCCCTCGTCTCCCTCTCGGAGCACAGGGCGAGCCGCGGCCTCGGTTCTGCAGCCGGCGGGGGAAAGAGGGGCCAAGGACCGGGGCTGCGCAAGGCTCTTCTCGGCAGAGAAGGGCGCGGGCGGTGTCGGGGCGCCGCCATCCGGGGCGACCCCGAGTTACTGAAGGTGACGGCATCAGCCCCCGGGCAAGGCCCGAGCAGGCCGGCAGCCGGGGCGGGGCGGGGCGGGCTGGCAGTGCTGCGTGGACGCGGCCTTCGGGTACAGCTCCCTCGGGTTCAAACACCAGGTCCTGGACGCGGGGGCTGACTGCGCCGAGGGGAAGCCCCTCCGGGGCAGCGCGTGCGGTTTCAGCGCACACCCAGAATCCACTCGCGGGAGACGCCTACACCGCAGCGCCAGAGAGGCCCTGCAAGAGCCTGCTTCGTCCGCGGGTCCAAGCTGCACGCCCAGGGGCACCCCAGGGAGGCGGCGAGTGCCAGAGCCCCCTGCGTGGGCCAACCCAGAAGACCCCCACGGGGCTGAGCCTGCGATCGCACGTGTGCCCGACACCTCGCCGTCACAACTCCCTGCGCGGGCCACTCCAGAGGCGGCCCCAGGGCCAGAAGCCGGTCCCGAGGCAGGAAGGCGACAAAGCCTTCAGTCGCAAGGTCTGCAGCGGAAAATCCACAAGGAGAAGCCCTTCGAATGCAGAGTGGGGCAAGGCCTCCATCACCAGCACTGCCGGCTCCACGAGCCGGGAAGCCTGCACCTGAAAGGCTCGAAGGGCAGGGGGCCTCGCCGCGCTCCCGGGTGACGTGGCAACCAGGCAGAGCCTGCAAGGACAGCCCACCCCATCCAGGGGGGCCCAGGTAGAAAGCCCTAAACCACCTGCTTGGCTGCAGGGTGGCATTTCACCCTGCGAGGAAGCCCTGAGAGTGTGGCTCAGGAGGGGAGAGAAATGGTCCCGGGTGTTTCATCGCTGTTGGTGGCAGTGGTCAGGGGGCCTGAGGGAAGGGTGACATGAAGGACTAAGCCCAGAGCCTGTCTCCATCCCAGGCACGGAGGGCGCAAAGCTGAGCCAGGACGCAGGGGCTTCCAAACCCAGCTAAGCCACCCTGGAGGTGCACACGTCGGCTGGGGCCACACCAGTGGGGACGGACTGGGGTGGGTTTTGTTCTCTTTTACACACTCATCTGTTTTCTAAATATTTACATGTGGTATTTTGCTGTTGCTGCCCCTTCATTTGTTGGTTTTTATATTTTCCAAGAAGAGCAGACCCTGTCTGAAAGGAAAGAGGAACTGAAGTGGCAAAGCATTTTGAGTGCAGCTCCCCAATGGGGAGGGGGAGAGGCAGGGGGCTAGAGCCCCGCAGCCCCTAAGGCCTGATACGGCAGGGGAGGCAGGTGGTCACGGTGGATTGTGAAGGAGCCAGGGCCAAGTGTGCCGTGGTGGCCCCTGTGGCCTGGCTGAGGGCAGCACCGCAGGAGGGACTTGCATTCACCTGGGACCATGTGGCTCTGGGCCTGTGAGCAGAAGGTGCTTTGTGGGGACAAGCCTCCCCACATGGGGGCCCCTCCCCATTAGCTGCAGTGATCAAAGCAGCACGGTAGTGGCACAAGGATAGACATATACACCAGCGGAATAAAATTGAGAGTATAGAAATAGACCCTCACGTCTGTGGTCACCTGGTTTTTGACAAGGCTGCCAAGTCCACTCGATGGGGAAAGAATAGTCTCTTCAATAAGTGGGGCAGGGAGAACTGGATATCCATATGCAAAAAAGTATGCAAGGGTCCCCATATACAAAAGTTAACTCAAAATACATCAAAGACCTAAATATAAGAACCAGGACTATAAAACTCCTAGAAGAAAACATCGGGAAGCATCTTCAGCACCTTGTGTTAAGCAGTGGTTTCTTAGACATTACCCCCAAAGCACAAGCAACAACAGAAAAAAATTGATAAATGTGGTCTTATCAAAATTAAAAACTTCTGTGCATCAAAGGCTTTTATAGTAAAAGTGAAAAAACAACCCACTCAATGGGAGAAAATATTTGAAAACCACATATTCAATAAGGGTTAATAACCAGAATATATAAAGAAATCCTGGAACTCAACAATAAAAAGACAGCCCATTTTAAAAATGGACAAAAGACTTAAATAGGTATTTCTCCAAAGAGGATATACAAATGGCCGAAAAGCATGTGAAAAGATGCTCAACATCATTAGCTATTAGGAAAATGCAAATCAAAACCACAGTGAGAGTCGTGCGTGCGCGTGAGCCCCGTGGGGCCGGGGAGGCACCAGCTGCCGCGCGGGGAGGAGGCCCCGGCCCCTCTGCGCCTGTGTCTGGCAGAACCGGTGTGAGACGAAGATAGAACCCTTCCCCGCCGCCCTGATAATCAAGAGTTTGGGCCGGACCTCTGAGTGCACACCGAGACAGTGCGGAGCCAGACGAAAAGCACAGACTATGGCGCTGAGACGGATTAATAAGGAACTTCGTGATCTGGCCCGTGACCCCCCAGCACAATGTTCTGCAGGTCCAGTTGGGGATGATATGTTTCATTGGCAAGCCACAACTATGGGACCTAATGACAGCCCATATCAAGGCGGTGTATTCTTTTTGACAATTCATTTTCCTACAGACCACCCCTTCAAACCACCTAAGGTTGCATTTACAACAAGAATTTATCATCCAAATATTAACAGTAATGGCAGCATTTGTCTCGATATTCTAAGATCACAGTGGTCTCCTGCTTTAACTATTTCTAAAGTTCTTTTATCCATTTGTTCACTGCTATGTGATCCGAATCCAGATGACCCCTTAGTGCCAGAGATTGCACGGATTTATAAAACAGACAGAGATAAGTACAACAGAATATCTCGGGAATGGACTCAGAAGTATGCCATGTGATGCTACCTTAAAGTCAGAATAACCTGCATTATAGCTGGAATAAACTTTAAATTACTGTTCCTTTTTTGATTTTCTTATCCGGCTGCTCCCCTATCAGACCTCATCTTTTTTAATTTTATCTTTTGTTTACCTCCCTCCATTCATTCACATGCTCATCTGAGAAGACTTAAGTTCTTCCAGCTTTGGACAATAACTGCTTTTAGAAACTGTAAAGTAGTTACAAGAGAACAGTTGCCCAAGATTCAGAATTTAAAAAAAAAAAAATGGAGCATGTGTATTATGTGGCCAATGTCTTCACTCTAACTTGGTTATGAGACTAAAACCATTCCTCACTGCTCTAACATGCTGAAGAAGTCATCTGAGGGGGAGGGAGATGGATGTTCAGTTGTCACATCAAAGGAAGCAGCATTACTCTATAGCAGCCTCCATTCTTTAAGCCTTCCACTGTTAGAGATTTGAGGTTACATGATATACTTTATGCTCATAACTGATGTGGCTGGAGAATTGGTATTGAATTTATAGCATCAACAGAACAGAAAATGTGATGTATTTTATGCATGTCAATAAAGGAATGACCTGTTCTTGTTCTACAGAGAATGGAAATTGGAAGTCAAACACCCTTTGTATTCCAAAATAGGGTCTCAAACATTTTGTAATTTTCATTTAAATTGTTAGGAAGCTTGGAGCTATTAGTTAATCTATCTTCCAATACACTGTTTAATATAGCACTGAATAAATGAAGCAAGTTGTCAATGGATGAGTGATCAACTAATAGCTCTGCTAGTAATTGATTTATTTTTCTTCAATAAAGTTGCATAAACCAAAAAAAAAAAAAAAACAACTACAGTGAGATATCATTTCATACCCACAAGAATGGCTACTATTAAAAAAAAAAAAAAACAGAAAATTACAAGGGGATATGGAGAAATAGGAACACTCACCCACTGTTGTTAGAAATGTAAAATGGTGCAGCTGCTGTGGAAGACGGTTTGGCAGTCCCTCAGAAAGTTAGGTCTAGAATTACCATATGATGCGGCAATCCCACTTCTGGGTATATAGCCAAAAGAATTGAAAGCAGGGACTAAAACAGATATTTGCACACTGGTGTTCATGGCACCATTATTCAGAGTTGCCAAAAGGTAATAGCAACCCAAGTGTCCAGTCAGCTAATGAATGGCTAAATAAAATGTGGTATATACATACAAAGGAATATTATTCAGCCATAAAAAGGAAGGAAGCTCTGATACATGCAACAACATGGATGAACCTTGAAGACATCATGTTGGCTGAAATTAGCCAGACACAAAGACATAAATATCGCATGATCTCACTGATATGAAATAATGAGGATAAGCAAACTCATAGTGTCAGAATCTGGAATATAGGTTACTAGGAGCTGGGTTGAAGGTAGGGAATGGGGAGTTAAGGCTTAAATTGTGCAGAGTTTCTATTTGGGTTGATTGAGCGTTTTGGTAATGGATGGTGGGGACGGCACCACAATACTGTGCATGTAACTAACAGAACTGAATCATAGATGTGAATGTAGGTAGAGGGGGAATTTTAGGTTTTATGTATGTTGAATAAAAGCTTTTTTAAAACCATAGGACTGTACAACAGAAACAGTGAAGCCTATTGTAAACAATGGGCTACAGTTAACAGTACAACTCTAAAAATGTTCTTACATGAATTGTTGCAAACGTACCGCTCTGATGCAAGGTGTTACTAATAGGTGCTCTTACACCGGCTGCCTCACCTGGACATGTCTCACACTCTCTGTTGCATAATTTGGGGCAGGAAGGATAACTTCCATCACGATTCCTCAGGACCATCCCTTTTCTAGGAGATGAGGATCGGACCAGAACCTGCCAGCAGCTATAGCTTCCTGCTGCCATTACACTCCAATTCTTATGTCAATTTACTCTGTGTCAAGGGATTGGGATAGTATATGCAAAAAAATTGGTTTTTAAAATACTGAAGGAGTTGAAAACTGATGTCCACACAACAACTTGCACACCTATATTTATGCGGATTTGTTCATAATTGCCAAAAATTGGAAAGATGCCCTTCAATGGGTAAACCAACTGTAGTACATCCACTCAATGTGTTTTGTTCAGTGATGAAAAGAAAGAAGCAAAGAAGCCACAAAAAGACACGGTGGAATCTTAAATGCATATTGCTAAGTGAAGCAAAGGCTCCATGCTCTATGATTCCAACGATATGACTTTCCAGAACAGGCAAAGTTACAGAGACAGTAAGAAGATCAGTGGTTGCCAGGAGTTTGGGGGAGGAGAAAGGGATGACGAGGTGGAATTCAGCATTTTAGGGCAATGAAGCTATTCTGTATGATGCTGTAATGATGGAGACATGACATTGTGCATTTGTCAAAGCCTTAGAACTGTACAGCACAAAGCCTTAGAACTGTCCTCATGTAAGATACAGACTTTGGTTACTAATAATCTATCAATATTGGTCCATCAATTGTAACAAATCCACCACACTATACTAGATATTAATAATAGGGGAATTATGGGGGTGGAGGAGAGTTGGTATATGGGAACTCTACTTTCTGGGAAATTTTTCCATAAACTTAAAATTGCTCTAAAATACATGCTGGTTTGTCTTTTTTTTTTTTTCAATTCAAGATATTAAGTGGAAAACAGATGAAAAGAAAACTCGCCGAATTCATAATGCCAACTCTACATCGGCCTTCTGGATACAAACAGATTCTGTCACCTCCGGGGAAGGCCTTTGACATTTGTGCCAAAAGCTTGACGTATCTCTAGCCTTGGAAATGTCTTCACTTCCAAGCATTGAGCTGCCTTTAAACTAAAATGCAGTCATTTCCTAAGAATTCCTGTTTTTTTCCCCCAAAGAACCCCTTCCTTCCCACTCCTCCTCCTCCTTCATCTAGCTGCCGGTGGGGTTTGAGCTTGGAATCCTAGAGCTGGCTTAGGAAAACTGCCTGCAATTTGTAGTCTTTCTCTTTGCCTCTTTTTCCATTTCAAGTCTTAGTGCCTTTTTAAAATGTTGTTATCTAAATAATTACACTGGTACAAAAATAATAATACTTTCACAACTGTATCCACTATAACAAGTATTTTTTAAAAGTCTAGCATATGAAGAAAATTTAAATCATTATCTAAATTAAAAGCAACACAGGGAAATGAGAAGATCAAATGACCAATAAGGATATGAAAAAATGCTCACCTTCATTAGGCCTCAGAAAAATGCAAATTAAAACCTCAGTGAGATACCAATTCAGTGCCATGAGAATGACCAAAATTGAAAAGATTCCTCAGGATTGGTGAATAAAATATGGACTAGAGTAGACTTACTGGTATTCTACTATAGACTTATTGTGATTCTAGCAATGGAAAAATTATATCATTGATGTGGAGGCAGTGACAATGGAGGTGTTGTAGTCAGGGAGAGGGAAAAAGAGGTGCAATAGGGGGGCATTTTCATGACTTGAAATTGACCTGAGTGATACTGCAATGACAGACACAGGCCATTATATATCTAACCATAACCTACAGAACTGAGTGGGAGAGAGTGTAAACTACAATGTAAACTATTATCCATGCTTAGTGGCAATGTTGGAAAATGTGTCCATCAATTGCAATGAATGTACCACACTAATGAAAGACATTGTTAATATGGGGAAACGTGGGAGGTGTGGGGAGTGGGGCATATGGAAATCCCTTATATTTTTTTATGTAGCAATTAATGTAATCTAAGGATCTTTTAAAAATAAATGAAAAATATATTGGAAAAAAAAAAAAACTAAAAGACTGACAATAAGTACCAAGCCTTGGTGAGGATATAGAAGAGCTGGAATTCTCATATAATGTTGGAAGAAGTGCAAACAGGATTTTTAAAAATCGACAAGCTGGCAGGATCTTCTACAGCTAAATATACACTTACCCTAGAACACGGCAATTCCATGCCGAGGAATATACCCAACAGAAAGTGGTGCAAACGTCCAACAAAACCCATACACATGAGTGTTCAAGCGGGTTTTGTGGGTTGTTTTGTGGTTTTTTTAAGATTTATTTTTTTAATTTATTTCTCCCTCCTCCCTCGTTGTTTGTGCTTGCTGTCTGCTCTTGGTTTATCTTTTTAGGAGACACTAGGAACCAAACCCAGGACCTCCCATGTGGTGGGGGGGGCAGCTGCTTGAGCTACATCCAATTCCCATAGCAGCTTTATTCTTAATAGCCAAACCTAGAAATGCCCACCAATAGTTGAACAGATAAATAACTGTGGAATAGTCTTACACTGGAGCACACCAGCATAAAAAATAATCAACTATTGCCACTCATGTCTGAGTGAATCACCCAGACATAATGATGAGGAAGAGAAGCCAGACAAGAAGAGAGCAACACTGCGGAATGCCATTTCTACGAATTCCAAGAACCAGGGAAACTGCAGAAGTGGAATGGTGGGTGCCTCTGGAGGTGGGTGCTAGTGATGGGGGTGGGATGCAAGAAAGACATTTTGTTGTCTGGAGCTGGGCGTTGTTTACACGGGCACACACATTGTAGAAAGTTGTTGGTCTATACGCTTAAAATTTGCGTAGTGCATGTTATACTTCAATTTTTTTTTTTAAAGTAAGTGACACTAGGACGCGTGCCCACATTTCTTCACGAAAATGAGTTCTGAAACCCGAGCTCTGTTGAGGTCCGGAGAGAAAACGTGCAAACCGCATGGGGGCCCCTCAAAAGCAGGGATGGAACAGGCCCCGGAGCGCGTGACGTCGTGCAGGTCCTTCCCTTCTGCTGCGTAATCGTGCACCGTGGGCGGTGAGGGGTCACGGCAGGTCCGGAATCCTTCCCAACAGCAGACCTGCAAAGACCGCAGCCGCCCTCCCCCTGCCGACTTCCCCCGCCCCTGGCCCTAGGACCCCCCGCCCCGCCGTCCCCCGCAGCGGGCACTCCCAGCCC
Organism: Tolypeutes matacus; assembly: GCA_026826555.1. Taxonomy (NCBI): domain Eukaryota; kingdom Metazoa; phylum Chordata; class Mammalia; order Cingulata; family Chlamyphoridae; genus Tolypeutes; species Tolypeutes matacus. The sequence continues at coordinate 2,131,337 of JAKSZT010054464.1, read as the reverse complement.
GTGGCGCCAGCCTGGGGCGCAGACAGCGCGGCCCTGCTCCCCCGGGCCTCTCCGCGCGCTCCCAGCAGCCCTTCCCTTCCCTGGCACCAGAACAGATGACTTCACGCCGGGACCCTGCTCCCCCAGCCGGCGGGGCGCCCTGGGCAGTGCTGCGGCCTTCACGGAAGAGCCCCGAGCTCGGTGCCAGGGGCTCCTGCTGCCCCCGCCCGGCCCCCCTGCCCGGCCCGGCACCCTCCCCCGAAGTGCCCGCGCTGGGCGGGCTCCCGCTCGCTGGGGCGCAGCCACCCCCCAAGCGCGTAGCAGAGCTGCCCCAGCCCCCACGCTGCCAACAGAAAGAAAAAAATTGATTTTGTCCATGGCTGATCACCTCAGTCCAGCGCAGGACATTTCTTAGTCCAGAGCAGGAATTAAAATCCAGTCACTACAAAAGGACAAACACTGTATGAATGCGTTACTGTGAACCAAATATATTGTGTAACATATTGTTTGATTCAAAAAAAAAAAAGTATATGTATCCAGTACATTTAATTGGAAATGTATGTATTTATTCATCTGTGTTTACTTTTTAGTTTTTAAGTGTTTATATTTTCAATTATTAAATGTACAAAATAAAGGGGAAAAAAAATTCAGTCACTGTCCAGCTCCGGTCCCTGTGTGTGACTGGGAAGGGCAGTGGGGAGCCCTGGGAAGCGCCTGCCTCCTCTGCAGGCTTCACCCTTGGAATCCTTCTCCAGTGTGACCCAGCACAGGAGGGATGCTGGGTCCTGCCTCAGCCGGGTGGCACTGGCGCTGTCAGCCCTGGGGGGGCGGGGGCAGCTAAGGGACGGGCTCCTTGACCCCCACTGCCTCCCACCTTTGTGACCTAAAGCAAAGCCAACTTTGTAACCTCTCTGGGCCTCAGTTGTCTCAGCTGTAAAATGGGGATATAGTTGCTCCTACTTCAGAGGACTTGCTGTAAGTCTCAGATAAATTAACAAGTCAGCACTTCCGCCCTGCATGAACCAAGCTCTCATAAAGGTGACTTGTCTTTATTACCTGGGTGTGGGGGCTGCTATGGGCTCTGGGATAAGTGGGCTTGTGAGGCAGCCGGCTTCAGGGGTCTGGCTGCACCCCCTGGGGTGGACTTACCGTGGCTGCCCCCAGGCCGGACCGCAGGCCCCAGGCTCTCCTGCCCCAGCCCTGCTCCCATCCTCTCCCTCCTACACAGCACTCCCTGGACTTCCCTTGTGCCCAGGCACTGCCACCAGCCTCCTGAGCCCACCACGGAGGGGAAGGGGTGGGAAATGTGCCACCCTGTAAGCTCCCCAGATGCCTTCTCCTGGACCCTCTCCACCTCCCAGCTCACTTCCAGAACCTGTCTGGAGGCAAAGGCTGCCAGGCCAGTTTACCCTTATGCAGACTCGAAGGGTCTCTCGCAGGTAATAGGTGAGTAATGAGGAAGGTCACCTGCAAGGTAACACGTGCACGTCTCCCTTAGTGCTAGATGTGGGGGAGCTGGTGGGGAGCAACCCCAGGGACAGGATGGGGCCCACCCCTGTGCCACCCAGATTTCCCCCCCCCCCCATGCCCCCTCCTACTCATCACCTCTGCGAGCTTCCTGCATTTTTATTAGTCTTGCTCTATCTGGACCTCAGCTACCTTATCACCCCACGATAGCTCACATACTGGAAGGGTGGTTTTATGTCCCCATCAGAAACAGCGACTTGTCCCCGGACACACAGCAAGGCCTGAACCTCTGCTTCTGGTTCTGCAGGCAGCCCCGTGTCCAACTGCTGCCCAAGAGGCCCAGCTTGACCCTCTCCTCTCCTTTCAAATCTCAATCAGGCTCGCACCTTTTCTCGACCCAATTCCAAATCCCTGGTCTCCCATCGCGGCTTCGCTCTTACCTCCAGCATACTTGTTTGTATTTGGTTTTCCCTACACAGGACATTTAACCCTAAATTTCTCTGACAAAATTTTCTCTTGGAATGGACCCATCTCTCCGACTCTTCCCAGTCCAGGCAGACTCTGGTAGGACACCCCCAAGTTAGCCCCTCAGATCTGAGCAGATGGCAACATTTATGTGGCTGTTACTTTATTAGGGTGTCAGCTGGTCAGTAAATAAGTAAAAAGATTTGAGGGAGTTGGGTCTCAATCTGACTGTAGAGCAAAAGAGTTCGACTGTTTACAAGGAAAAAGCCAGTAGCTTCATCAACTAATGCTTAATGCCTTTATATAAAATAACCAGCCCATACCTACCTTCCATAAGGCTACCCCTAAAGCCTGCCCTTAACGTTTCTTCCCCCTTTTAAAAAAAACTGAATACGTCTATTGTGTAATATATTGTTTGATTCAAAAAAACAAAAAAACAAAACAAAACAAAATCCTGAATACGTCTAGATGCAAGTGAGGAGAGCTGAATAGGGCATAAATGTGGCTTTTAGATGGTCTGAGTCCCAAGACCATGCCCTGGAGCACATCTGGCCTTCTCCTGTAGGGGGCACTGCTGGGTGGGGCAGGCTGGCAAGTTCCCATCCTGGTCAGGGCATCAGATTTCAAGTCCCCCGTCCTGGGTCCTTCACTTCCTGGCTGTAAACTCTTGGGCAAGTCGTTTCACCTTTCTGGCTTGTCTCCTCCTTGGTGCAGAGTGTGAGACTCAAGTGAGATATGGGCAGCCGTTCCCCTGTGCAGCCTGATGAGGTCCCCAGGTGTCCAGTTAGAGGGTGAAAAGGCTCCAGCTTCTCACCACCTCCAGAGGGGACAGTGGGAACAAGAAGCAGTCTACTCCACTGGCCTCAGGCTAACAGGAAGCCTGACCGCCGTGGCCTCTCCAGTGCGCCCCTCCTCCAGGCCTTTACTGGGCGTTTGGAAGACAGAACCAAGACCCGAAACATCAGGGAGCCTCGTCGCCTGAAATCACAGCACCAGAGGAGATGCCGGGCATTTCCCCAGCCCAAGACAAAAGTGGTGACTTAGCTTTCTCTGTATTCTCCAGGACTAGTAGAATACCTGGCTCTAAACTGGTACTTACTAAATTATGGTAGAAGAAATGCTGCAGGATAAAGAAAAGGAATGCCACAGAGGCATGACAAAGGAAGGACACGCTGGAGGGAGAGAGCAATCTTGTTATCAGGCCAGCCCTACCCTCAGTGCCCTGGCGATGGCAGAGTGAGAGGAAGGAGGTTTTCAAGACAATTGTTCATAAGCTTCATCAACCTTCCATCAACCTGAGCTACTTCGCCATCCTCTCTTCCTGGCCACCTATGGTTACTCTACTCTAATCTGCTGCCACCACTGATTCTGGGCACCTGCACAGCTCCAGCATGTTCCCAGGAAAGCCATCATCATGCGTAAACCTCCTTCTAGGTCCCACGTGGCCTCTCGTGCGCACTGTCCATCCTTCTGGTCAGCTCGGGGCTGGGCACCTCGCCTAGACCCCCGACCCCAAGCACAGCCAGGACAACTGCCACTCCTCCGTAAGGGGCAGGGAAGGGCGGGGAGAAGCTGTCAGGCGGTCGTATTTGTCGTCTTATTGTCCAGATCCGTGAGGCCACTTATCTGAGACGCCCACCCAGGGAAGTGAGATAGTCCTGGCAGCGCTTTTCCCACTAGTATTCTTATCTCGGCTGGAAAGAACACTGCATTTGTGGGTTTAGACATGTATGCGTGACTTTACCAACTCTTGTATGTCTACGAGTGTCTTTGATTCCATGACGTCTGGCCGTATGGATAGGTGTTTGTGTCATGTTTTATTTTTTTATGAGAGCAGTTGTAGGTTTACAGGAAACTCATGCAGAAATGTTGGTGTAATTTTATGACTTGAGTACAAATATGAATCTCTGTAGTGCGTCTGTGTATGGTTGTCAAAGGAGATGTAGATGGCCAGAAGAGAGATAAGCAGTAGGAGATGCTAAACTTAAAAAACAGCAACCAGAAGGTCAGGCATTAAAAAGATTGCAAACAGTTTTGGTGAAAGGATGGAAGAAATGGGTATTTTCAGACATTGATTATGAAAGAATATAAAGCCCTTTTGGAGAACAATGTCCAAAGGCTCAAATGTCGCTGTTAAGTCCATTTTCCCCTGCTTACATGGGGAATACCAATGCCAAGCAAAGCTACTAAAGAAGAAACCCACCCCACCCCTCCATCTCAGGTCCAAAGCAGAACCATCAGAGGATCCCTGCAGGACATGAGATTGAACTTTGTTCTTGTGGCTTGTAGAAATGGCAGCAATGGGTAAATAATACAGTAGTTCTTTCAACAAGTGTCTGAAAATGGGTAAACTCTGTCTTGATCTGAACATGTGTTTATTTTACCCATACTCTTGAATCATAGTTTAGCTCAGCATAAAATTCGAGGCCACCTGTCATCTCCTTTAGCATCTTATTCCTCTGTCTTCTGGCTTTTGAAAAGTCTGCTGCCAGTCTAATTGCCATGCCTGGGTATAATAATACATATTTTCTCTTTGGTTGCTCAAGAACTGTTTCTCCTTTTCTTTGAGGTTCTACAATGTGTCTGCGGATGGATTTTTTTTATCCTGCTTAGGACTTGTTTATTGAATCTAAGGATACTTACCTTCACTAATCCTGGAAAATTCTCTGATTTTATCTCTTCAAATATTGCCTCTCCACAATCTTTGCATTCCCTCCTGTTGTCTTAGGACAAATTCCCCTGAAAGCAAATCCTGAGAGAAAGATTTAGGTGAAGACAGTTTATTAGGGAGGTGATCTCAGTGAGCAGAAATGATGGAGTGTAAAAAGTGAAAGAGTCAAGCCAATAAAGTTTGCATTTGGAAGCTGGTTGCCACTGTGATTAAGTCGAGCTCAACCTGCAGAATATTCTTTGAGGAACTTTATAGAGCATGCCTCAGACTGTCTCCACAAATGACAATTGAGTTGAGACATGTGTCTATCACTCCTGTCCCCAACTGGTTGAGGGCTGCTGGAGTGTTAACACCCTCAGACTCTGAACTATGTTTGGCATAAACTGAATTGGTTTTTGCAGTGTTGATGAAAACCGAGTCAGAAGGATAGAGTGGTTGAGGAGGGATGTTGGCGTTGTATATGGAATTATCCACCACAGCTGTACTCAATCAAGTGGGTCGAGGGGCTGTAGCACAGGGCACCACAAACATCATCTTCAGATGCATACTGAAACTTCTCATTCTGTCTTTCATATCTTTTAACCTCGCTTTTACATTTCCCAGCTCTTTTCTGCCCTGGGCCTCATTCATGGCCATTTCCTCAGACCTATATTCTCATTTGTCAGTTCTCTCTTTAGCTATATCTAAACTGGGTTCTTTTGCTTAATATTATGTTGCGTGATTTCTAGTTCTTCTTTCATCTCCCATGTACTTGTTTATTTTCTTTCAGATTGTCCCATTATCTCAGTCTTTTGGAGTGGTGATCCTGATGCTATTCTTGTCTGTTGCCTATCATGGAAAGCTATTTTCCTGTGTGCTTTGCAATTTGCCACTGTGAACTTTAGCGAGGACTCCCCAACCCTCCATCTCCCTGTCATTCTGTGGGAACCCCATGCACTTCAGGAAGAGGACTGTTCCTCCAGCTTTTTCCTTGTTTCTGCCAGACAGACACTTTAGGGATATCAGAAATGTGGGACCAATTTTCAAGTTAATTTCTCAGCTGGAGTTTTGGTCTGTCGTGGACAATGCTTTTTCTATCTAGAGTCCAGGCAAATCGCATCTCCCTCATCAGTGGTAGGGGTTTTCTAATTGCCCTTTCACTGAACATGCAACTTTTCAAGGCCCTAACTTATGCAACTCCCTTTTCTTACAGACCTAAGTCCTCATCTCCTGTTAAAACCCAAGCCTCCAGCCAATAGTATCTATTTCCTGGTCCTTTAGCTATTCCTCAGAATTTCCCCATGCCCATCCAGACTCCATGGGCCCCATAGCATCAACTCTCACACTTACTACTCTTTGAATTCCCTCTTCATTCCTAGCACCTGGGAATTCCCCTTTCTTGCTTTGAAGAAGTGTTTTTCAACTTTGGCTCATATTAGAATCACCTGGGGAGATGTTTTAACTCCCAGGACATTTCCCATACCAATTATATTCAAATCTCTGGTAATAAAAAGTGAGTTCATTTAAATATAAAAGATATTATGTACTAAAGAAGACATTATTATTATTCTACTCTAGACTTATTATTATTCTATCAATGGAAGGACTCTTATCATTGATGTAAAGGCAGTGGCCACCAGAGGTTCTGAGGGATGGGAGAGGGAAGAATAGGTGTAAGGTGGAGCATTTTAAGGACTTTGGATTTGTCCTGCATGACATTGTAGTGACAGATACAGGCCACTGTATATTTTGAGATAACCTACAAAATTGCGTGAGACAGAGTGTAAACTATAATATAAACTGTAGTCCACGATTAGTAGCAATGCTTCAACATGTGTTCACCAAATGTAACAAATGTACCACACTAATGAAAGATGTTGCTAATGTAGGAAAGTGTTTGAGGGGGAGGGAGTGGGGTATGTGGGAATCCCTTATATTTTTTATGTAACATTTATATAATCTAAAGTTACTTTAAAAATAAAAAAATTAATTTAAAAAAAGATATTAAGCAAATAGCAGTGCAAGTGGTATATGGATACGTAAAAATTCATGACGGCGTACTCAGCTTGCCAAGATACAGTGAGCCTTGAACTGCTGCCTTTGTTAGATGGTTTCTGGATTATAGTCCAAGCAGTGGAAGACTGGTCTGTGATCATTTCCAGGCTGAAATCATAACCTGCAACTAATATTCACTGTCAATTTTACCCTCCTTTAGCCTCCTACCCGGGATCTTCCTCGCAAAGCCCAGATTTGAGGTCATTAACATGCTGATGTCCCAAGCCACATCTTCCCATGGGGAATGGACTGACTTTCAACAACAGCAAACGAAATTACCTGTTTCATAACAAACTCACAAACGCACTTACCTTCACCTTGGCCCCTCTACCGAGGAACACCATTCCTCTTTAGCCCATCACGAATCTCTGGTTACTCTTCAGTTACTCACATTAAACCTATTGATGATAATAACAGTCAGCAAGTAATAAGAACTTGCTGTGTCAGGCACTGGCTAAAGATTTACATGTATTGTGCCATTTAATCCTCACAGCAAACCTATGAAATTAGTAGGTTTGGATTGTCCCTGGTGTTAAAGTTTTACTCAAGTCATAGCAAAAGTTGGAAGAAACTTAGCATCACCTAATCCGAGATCCTTGTTTACAGAAGAGAGGAAGTGGCTTGCTGAAGGTCACTAATTGGTGACAGACCTAGAACTAGAGCCCATATTTCCAGAGCTTTTGCCGGAACCATTCACACTATTAAACTACCCTACTGCCATCAGAACCAAGAATTAGGGAGGCGGCTGTGGCTCAGTCAGTGGGGCTCCCGTTTGCCATGTGGGAGGCCCCGGGTTCGGTTCCCGGGGCCTCCTGGTGGGGGCGGGCCTGCCCGGTGTGGTTGGCGGGCCCGGCGGGGGGGGACAAATGAATAAATAAATAAATAATCTTAAAAAAAAAAAAAAGAACCAAGAATTGACTCTACAGACTTTATATTTTTATTGTCTTTTTTTTAATTGTCTTTTCATAGTGTAAAGATATAATACATAATAAATATATGCTTTATGCTATATAATAAATATATACTCTATAATAAATATTAAAATTATTACTATTATAATAAACTATTTTAAGCATAAATAAAAGTACAGAAAAATAAATTCCAATATGACAATGTCCAAGACTTAATAGATGTTAATACTTAGTGGCACTGGCTTCAGATCTCTCTTTTGAAGAAAGTCATGCTCCTGACTCTCCGCTCTCCAGAGCTAACCCCTGTCTTGGAGTCACGTTTACCATTTACATGCATATTTTACACTTTTTCTACATGTGCATATATTCATAGATAATGTCTATAACTGCATATGTTTAAAATGTTTCCCTGAATTAAACTGTAAGAAGGGAATCACGGAACAGCCAGCAGGGGTACGTGCAGTGTCTGCACATCCCAGCAGATGTCAGCAGACTTCCAGTCGTCGAGGAATAAGGTTTTCTCTGTTCTCAGTTTGCGATTCCCTTCTGAGGAAATGTGAAATAACATTTGCCATTTGGGACTGTACATGCAAGACACATGAGTTTTATTTTTCCTGGGTGCAATCCCCAGTACCTCCTAAAAAACAAACAAACAAAAAACAATCGTCTAAAGTAACACACAAAGCAACGATACCGAAAACTATTCCTTTCTGCGTCCCCTAAAGGGAGGGCTCACGAGCTCTGGGACGTGAAGGAAGATGCTAAGCAGAGCCAGGTCGGCTGTGGTCCAGTCCCAGCTCCTGCAGCAGCGGTGAGCCGAGGAGCCAGTTTTCCACTCATGCCCTCGGTTCCCTCATCTGTAAGGTCAGGGAGTTAGACGCCTTCAGAGTTGGCGAGATGGTACAGTCCCACGAGTCAACTCTTTTTTTCTCTGATAGTGGCTCCTTGTAGGCTGATCTGGGCTGAGGAAGAAGGAGTCCCACACTCCACACGCGATGTTTGGGAACAAGGGCGCCTGGTGTTTGGGTCCCTGGAGGACATGATTTCTGAAATGGCTCCCAGCTCTAAATCCACCACCTACCCCCTACCGCCTTGGCTGTGTAGCAGCCCCCAGAGATTCCCAGGCCTCGGGCGATGACCATCATCCAATTTTGGTTACACACAGACTTCACTATTTTTAAAAGTGGGTGTGGCTTCTTTTAAGTCCCAGGAAGGCTCAGTGAGGTTCGAGCTCATAGAAGCTGAGAAACATCACCTGGCACCGTTTGTGCTTTGATCAAGCCTTGGCTCTTTCTGCTTAAACGGCCGTGCAGATTAACCCAGGCCCCAGATCATAGCAAGGGCCCCTAAACACACACAGTCCCTACTTCCCCACTTACTAAAATTGGCCAAAGACACAGCAAATTTGATGAAACAAGAAAAAGTCCAGGGAAGGAAGTGCTGGCAGTTTGATATTTATCCAAGAGTTAATCGTGGCTGATGTCTTCACATTTGAGAACCATCTGCTTGGCCTGGAGGCAGGGGCACGGACAAACTGGGTCCAGACAGTTCCTTTGGGCCAGGAGCCTCAGGAGGTCCTGGGGTCTCCCTGGAGCAACCTCCAGAGGGCTCCAAGCAGGGCAGGGGGGCTCTGAGCTGAAGGCGCCAGAGCAAGCTCCTGGACACACTCCTCCCACTGGCCCCTCCCTGACCTGCCCTCTCTCTGGCCTCAGGGCCCTGGGGGAGGCCTGAAGAGGCCATGGGAGTTTGCCTACCATTATCCAGCCCTTATCACCGGAACGTTCAGGCTGACACTGAGCCTACTTTAGCTCAATGACTAGGAGCCGACCTGAGGGTCACGCCTGACTCCAGAGAGCTGCGCTATCTCTATGACCCGTGGAAACCTTGGCATGAGCTCATGTTTTCTGACGACAGAGAGGACCCCTGCATATCGCTGCCCTGCACCCCCGCCCCCACCAGTGTCTGGCCTGAGCCCAGAGAAGGCTCCACCATTACTCACTGAAATAGCAACACTGATAACTGCAGCAGACAGAAATACATTGATGAACTTCCATTCAGAAAAGCACTTCTTCCCACCCTCCCCTCTGTCTTCACGAAGCCCCTCTCAGATGCACACTCACAATCAGGGCCTTTCTCAGACACAGCCCTGAAGCCTTCACTATTCCCCTACCCTTATGAAAATATGGTGTGTCTGTAAACCCCTAGAGAAGTATGTTTCCAGATAATTCACACTAAAACAGACGTTATCCTCATTTAGGAAAATGCTTTTAGGATAGAAATCTTATTTTATTCATCTGTGTATTGAAAGATCTAATACCACCTCACAAACCGTAGGCTGCTCAACATAAATGGACTGGACTGGACTGGACTGGACTGGGTAGGGCTGACAGAGCACAGGACTAGGAAACAGGTCACCTGGGTTGCTGGCCCTGCCGTGACTCTCTGAAGGATCCTGGACAGGTTACTTTTCTTTCTCTGGTCCACATAGTTACTTTATGCAGTCTGAAAATCTTTGTCTTTTAACAGGAGCATTTAGTGCATTTACATTTAATGTAATTACTGATATGTTTGGGTTTAAATCTACCACTGTTTTTGTGATTTTCTATTTTTCCTGCCTGGTCTATGTTTGTTTTTCTCTCTCTTCTTACAATTTCTTCATTTGATTAATTTTATCATTCCATTTTTTTCTTCTACTTATTTGGAATTAATAAGCCCTACTTCTATAAGGACTACCCTAAAAATTTTACAAGATAAAGTTATTTTTTTATTGAAATCTAAAGTTTAACAATGTGTTTATCCCAATCCTAGACAATAGAACATTATAGCACTTTGATTTCACTTACCCCTTCAGCTTATGTGCTATTGTTGTAATGTATTTCAATTTTTCCAGTTTTTCTTTCAAACCCCACAAAACTTTATTGTTGTTTTATGCAGTGTAAGCTTATTTAAATTTACCCATGTATTCACCCACTTTCTTTAATCTTTGTTTATTCTTGCATTTCAGGCCTTCCATCTGGGATTATTTTACCATCTGCCTAAAGTACATCCTATAGAATGCCCTTAGTACAGGTCTAATATTGGAAAATTTCTTATTTTTATTTATCTGAAATGTCTTTATTTTCTCCTTATTCTTAAAAAGAAATATTTTTTCAATGTATAGAACTCTGATTTGGCAGTTATTTTCTTTGAGCATATTGAAAATATTTGATTAACTTCTGCATTTCATTGTTGCTAGTGAGCTTATCTCTTTTTTTCCTCTAGCTACTTGTTTTTTAAGTTTATATAGTTTTATTAATCCTCTGGTGAAAAATCTGTGCAATCACTGATCAAGTCACTGAAGAATCTTTACTCCTTTTTACCAGCACCAACACTGGCCTTTGCAGTCCCTGACTTTCTTCATTCTGTTCTTGCATTCTATTCTCTGTTTTCTTGTAGTCTTTTCTTCTCATACAGAACATGTCTTGCAAGTCTGTGTTTGGGTTCATTTCTCTTTGCATAATCCAAGGAATCATAAATCAAGCCAAAGCCAGTTGTCTTACCACCACCAAAATGGCTTCTGAATCCAAATCCAAATTCTTTTTCTGGTGTGGTCTTGTACATTTTGGCTAGATTTTTCCCGAATTTCTGTCTTGTGTACTTCAATGACCATTTCCTTCTGCTAAAGTGATCTGTTGGTCCAGATAGTTACCATTCCATTCATGATAACAGGTGATCTTCAGGCAGCCAGGAAGGAAAAGTCCTCTGACTACTTTTAAGATTTTCTTTGCTTTTGGTTTACTACAGTTTTGTAAGATGTTTCTCATGTGGGTGTACTTTTTTTTTATTCAGCTAGAGATTTATTCTATTATACTTGAATCTGTGAATTGGGGTCTTTTGCCAGTTTTGAAAAGTCTTAGCTATAATTTTTTCAAACATAGTCTGTGCTTGAATTTTCTCTCACCTCCTTTTGGGATTCCAATTAAACACATATTTGTGTTTCTTTCTTCTATATCCCTTATCCTCTCTTCTCTATTTTTCATTATGTTTTCTCTCTGTGTTACATGCTAGATAATTTCTTCTTCTAATTTCTTGTTCACTATTTCTCTCTTTAGTTACGTCTAATTTGTTCCTACACCCATCCATTGAGCTTTAAATTTTGTTTTTTGTATTTTTCATTTGTAGAAGTCCTTTTTGGCTCCTGTTTGAATATTCTGTGTCACTTTTGAAACTTGCCTACAAATATTTTCAAGCTTGTCTCGTATTTTTTAAATGTAGAGTGTACTTTTTTGGGGCACCTCTTTCTAACTATTCCAATTATCAGTGTTTGTAGATCTGCTTCTGTTGTCTGTTCCTCTCCTGTTTCTCATCATGGTGCTTGTTTTCATTTGGCACTGGGCTATCTTTATGTGCTGCTCATTGTACTTCAAAAAAATATTTTAGCAATAAGTTGGGTCTCAGGATTAAATTACCTTTCTCCAAATCGGATTTTTTTTTCTTGCTTCTGTCAGGTGCCTATGGGCTCTGCACCTCTAGAACCACATTAAACCAAGTTCAAAGCTGAAGGTTTCTTGGACCATGCAGGTGATGTGAACCCAGCTGCTAACCCACAGCAGGACTGATGTACCTGGTCCACCTTTACTGTGGGGATGGAAGCCTTTGTCACCCCAGAATATTGTGAGAGAAATCTTCCACTAGACTGCCCAACTTACCTGGGCTTGGAATTTTATTTCTATCTCCTTCAAAGGAAAGTTCTAATTTGCCAGTATTAGTAAATGTCCTCAAGGAAAAAGTAATCTCCAAGTTTTATTTACATTTCTAATTATCTGTTTATACTTAAGTTTGGGCCTGATAATTTGGTGCTGTATGTCCACATTTAAATGCTTTTGAGAACTTTTTTAATTCCAGAATTTGTTGTTGTTTTCAGTGGGGGTTTGGTCCAAATAGCCTTCTTGCCACAGCCTGATCTCTTAAGTCTATTTAGCATTTATTCAACTGATGACTTAGTTGTTTCCCTAAATCAAAGAGCACTCCATCTTAGAGGAGTTTTTAAAGACAGATACTACTTACAGCTTTGTAAAGACAGTTTTTGTGACTTCTATCAAGATGTGTAAAATTATTGTGTCATAATTTTTAAACTGTCTGAATAATATAACTCTTATAGTTTGTCATGTTATTTGATATGCATTTGTACTAGTTATCTATTGCTACATAAAAATTCTCCAAACATAAAGGCTTCAAACAACACATACTTATTATCTTACCATTTCTGTGGGTCAGGAATCCAGCCCTGGATTAGCTGAGTCCTCTGCTTCAGAGTCTCTCACGAGGCTGCAACCAAGATTCAGCCAGGGCCGGAGTCTCATCCGAAGACTCAAGTGCAGAAGGATCCACTTCTGAGCTCACTTACTTGGTTGCTGGAAGGATTCGGCTCCCTTTGGGTTGTAGGAGTGGGGAGCTCAGTTTCTAGCTGGCTGTTGACCAGAGGCTGCCCTCATTCCATGCCATGTGCCTTCCCCAACTTGCTTCATCACAGCCAACAATGGAGAGAGCCTGCTAGCAAGACAAGTCAGAATATTGTGTAATCTAATCATCCCTTCTTGTTGAAGTATTCAATTGATTAGAACAAGTTACTCGAGGGCAGCTGATTGCACAGGATGTGATCATCAGGAGGTGAGGGTCACTGGGGACCTAGAAACTGGCGACTGAAACAGTCTTTGGTAGACTTTCACGTGCAGACACAGGCATGGCCCCCTGACAAGTGTACTGTGTGCTGCCTGCTCTCCATCTAGGGAGACTTGGCTTCAAAGCCCACACATCAAAGTCAACCAGATAGGGCGGCAGATGTGGCTCAAGCAGTTGAGTGTCCTCCTCCCACATGGGAGGTCTCAGGTTCAGTTCCTGGTGCCTTCTGAAAGAAACAACAAACAACAAGCAAAACAAATGGCCAGCTGCCCAGATACAAGGTCCCAGGTTCAATCCCTGGCCCCCAGTACCTGAAAAAAAAAGAAAGAAAAAAGTCAACCAGACAGGTGAGAGTCCTGGCCCTGGGTGATTTAATTTCTGTATGCCCCCATTTTCTCATGTGTAAAATGGGGATGAAAATAGTTCTCCTTCCTCGGGGTTTTGTGAGGATTAAATGAGTTAATATATGTAAGATACTCAGAAGAGAGCCTGCACATGTAATCAGTGTTAGCAATACATTACTGTTGGGGATTGAGTCATGTCCCTCACAAAAGGCACGTTCAGGTCCCAACCCTGAACCCATTTGTAAGTAAGACCTTTGAAGATGTTACTCATTAAGTTCTGTCCACACTGAATGAGGCTGGGCCTTAATGCAAGGTGGGTGAAGTCCTTTTTAAGCAGAGCCGAAGTCAGACCGAGAGAGAAGCCACGGGGAGCAGCCAGCAGCTGGAAGCCCATGGAAGCCTGCAGAGAAAGGAGAAGGCACTGCCATGTGCATCGCTCTGTGACAGAAAAGCCAAGGAGCCCCACAGATGGCCGGCCAGCCAGAGGACACTGACCCCAGCGAGGTAAGTCCAGCCCCACCTGGGTTTCTGCGAACAGCAGGGCATTGGTGGAGCCAGTCCTGTCCTCCAGAACCCCGCATTCACAGAGTCTCAGCTGCTTAGTGGATAAACAAACGTGCCCAGTTTGTTTTGAAGTGAACGTGAAGCCTGAAACTTTAACTGAAAGTTAAGAATTAACAAATAATTATCATTACAAAATCATTATATGGACGCCTCTATATTATAAAATAGCAAAAGGATGATATCTGAAATTGCTGGAACTGGCTGGGTGGAGCCAGGCCTGCTATTGTGATGGTCATTCTACGCAGGTCTCACCCCTGTTTATGGGTGCTCTAGACTTAGGCTCGCCCTGGTGCACACTTGCCATTGTGAGGGTAATTCTAGACTGAGCTTACCATTGTCTACATTTATTTCAGAAGTAGGCTCGCCCTGGTGCATACTTGCCATTGTGAGGGTAATTCTAGACTGAGCTTACCTTTGTCTATGTTTATTTCAGAAGTAGGCTCGCCCTGGTGCATACTTGCCATTGTGAGGGTAATTCTAGACTGAGCTTACCTTTGTCTACGTTTATTTCAGAAGTAGGCTCGCCCTGGTGCATACTTGCCATTGTGAGGGTAACCTCTCCACCCTTCCCTGTTTGAATCCATAAAACACTCCTGCTCCCCTAGTTTGGGGAAGGGGACTTTGAGACACCGTCTCCTGTCCTGCTGGCGTTACTAGACCTGCTTTTGTCTCGTGGCTATCCTGATGTGGACTCCAATTCATCTGCTCCGAGCAAGAACCCAGAGGGACCCCTACGGAGTTTCCTTCAGTACTGACCCTGGGAAGAAGCAAGTCTTCTGGCCTCTGAAACTGCCAGCCAATAAATTCCTGCTCTTACGCTAACCCCCGTGTGGTATTTGTTTCAGCAGCTGGGAAACTAAAACAGCTATCATTATTAAATAAATAACCCAAATAAAGTATTTAGCCTCCATAAGTGCCTGGTAATAAGTATTAGGCCTCAGCCTATTCATCTGCCAAGTGGGAATAAGAATATCTGCCTCAAAATGTATAAGAAAATGCTTTACGAAATGCAAATGGGAGCTACTTAATTTCATTTAAATGTCTCATTTTACAAACATCTTTCTATCCCTCCCCCGGTGATGCTAGAGTGGTGAGGGTAGCTGCAAAACCGGAGGGCCAGAAACAAAAGAAAAGAAAAGAAAAAAAAAATTTTTTTTTAATGAAATAAAAAAAACCTTGAGGGCCAGTGGAGAATGCGGCTCAGCGGATGGGAAGCAAAGGTGCAGAGAAGGGAGCCAGAGTCATTTCCTGACACCTGCTCCTGGCAGCACAGCTGGTCTTCCTAGAGCCACTTTAAGCGCAGAGCTGGAAAGAAGGTCTTTTTAAAAGTCCCCGACGAGTCCACGGGGTTTGACCGCAGAGCTGGAAGAGAGCTTGCGGAACACCTGGTCCACCTGCAGCAGGGGAGGCGGGGCTCGCCCCACGTCTCAAGGCCCCCTCTGCTGGTTTCGAAGGGAACGGCTTGCGCCGTGGAGTCCCGGAGGCACCAGCTCCCCGGAGGAGGCACCGGCTGGATGGAGGAGGCACGAGCTGGGTGGAGGAG